>OZ007497.1:10879035-11367729 GCA_963931805.1 Microdon myrmicae
GGAAGCTAGCCATCGAGAAGAGCACACGGGCAGCCGAAAGACACAGCGCATGCGCACCCTATCTGGAGACCATTCCTATCACTTGATTCCGATTAATAACGATTAATAACGATAAAACTCTACCCGCAGCGGACAGCACAAGGGACCGGGAAGGACGATATTGGGAACCAGTTATTTGCCTGTACGGAACAATTTCCAAACATCAACAGAAGATTTTCGTTGATGTTCAATCCCGACAATATGTTATATAGACTATTCGAAAAATGAGCTTATCATTCAGTTCCTAATTGTTGCTGTTGGACTTTACTAGAGCTTCCTTGGAGCTCACTAGTTCTTCGAAGCTGTATAAAATCCACTTTTAATTGTTGTGTTTTTTTAAATCAAATTTGTGATTACATAAAAAAAATCTTGAAACAATAAAACACAACAAGAAGCAACATTAAAACGCAGGAGGGTCAGAAATTGAACAAAAAAGCTGCGCAAAAGCAATCCGCGGACATTGCTGCCTTCGCAGAATTAATAGTACATAAAAGAAAAAATGTAAAAGAGGAGATCTGTTTTATATATATATATATATATATATATATATATATATATATATATATATATATATATATATATATATATATATATATATATATATATATATATATATATATATATATATATATATATATATATATATATATATATATATATATATATCTATGGGGTTTCGATCCCCAAATCGTCGTTGTCGTCGAGGGTCTGCTCCGTTGAAGAGGCTGGAGTCCCTGGTGGCGGCTGATGTTCCTCTCGTGGCGGCGGTTGATGTCGAAGTGCTCGTGTGTTCGCGCCAATATTCCACACATATGGTATGTGTCAAACGAAATTGGCGGGAAAGATCCGGCGTCGCTTCTCGTTCTATGTGTGAGCGAGACCAACGTAGTACCGCGTCGACTCCACGCCAATTCAGCCGTGACTCTCCTTTGTGTGTGAAGGTGACCAAGAGTGTGCTTGACCTAATTAGTCGAAAGCCACTCTCGGTGTAAGTCTTTGCTTACGGCGACTGCGTGGAGGTTGTGGATTGTGCTGATCCGCACATGTATATATATAGCGTTTGCGACGATAGTGAAGAGCGAGTAATTCGAACCGACGCTATCGCGGTTAGAATCACTAAAAGATAGAACCAAAGCTCTTACCCATCAGGCCACTGCCGCTTATGTGAATATGATTCTTAAACTCACATACGTTCGACTAATGTGGCAATGGTATATTATTGCTATGGTATACGGCTTTAATGGATGTGATTTTGGTGGTGTTGTTCTTTACTAGCCGTGTGTGTATCTGCTAGAAACGCCATATATATATATATATATATATATATATATATATATATATATATATGTATATATATATATATATATATATATGTATATATATGTATATATATATGTATATATATATGTATATTTATATATATATGTATATATATATATGTATATATATGTATATATATATATATATGTATATATATATATGTATATATATATGTATACATATATATATATATATATCACAACGATGAAGAAACACATGATCAGATAGAACATTCCACATTCGTGTTGTTCGGTTAGAGAATGACTCTTTATGTTTATTTGTGCGTCTGAAGTTGACTTTCAATGTGAATTGATGCGCTTTCTCAGATTGACGGGTATATTACGGGAAAATGTCTGAGGAGGCGTAACACATTGAGCAAGTTTACTTGAGCAACGACTGTGGTAATACGTATAGAAAAGAGATAGGCATGATACGTTGCGCCTGTGTTCTAACGACGGAATTGATCGACATACAGCTGGGTCCCCAATAAGTTTCACTGCTCGCTTTTGCATCTTTTCAAGCACGTGAATGTGCCTGACCAAATATGGGAGTTGAACTCCATTTTGGGACAAATATACTCCTTGTAAATAGTGGGCAGGTTGGATGGAGTGAAGTATCTTTATCACCTCTTAAGGAACGTCATACATTTGGCTGCACTTTTCACAGCTTCAAATATGTGGTCATTCCAATTAAGAGTCGAATTAATTCGAGTGCCGAGGGTTGGTAGTTCCTTGGTTTCGTCGATGCAAGTGCCGTTTATCGACAGTATATTTATTTTGGGGCTCGTCCTTGACGACAAGTGGCAGCACTGAGTTTTCAAGGCATTGCATTCTACTCGGTTAGATAATCCCCACTGATATATCTTGTTGAGGTCTGAATTCAATGTATCAAGCATAAGTTGCTGGTTGGTAGTGCCGTTCGAAGAGTTTGGACAGGAGTGTTCGTATGAGTATTAGAAACTCAACGTGCTATCATTAGCAAACGAGTGAATTGGGTTGTGAGCAATTGACAAGAGATCATTTATAAAGATCAGGAAGAGAGTGGGTGAGAGTACCGAATTCTGGGGAACACCTGCAATAATTTGATGGGAGACAAATTTGACACCATCAAGAACCACTTGAATTGAACGGCCAGAAAGATAGTCTCTCATCGAATGGATCAGGGAATTGTCCACTCCATAGGAATGCAATTTTGAGCAAAGGGGCTGGATGCCAAACTCTGTCGAAGGCTTTTGAAATATCGAATGCGACTACCTTGGAATGGCTCCACTTTTCGGTAAGATACGCCATCAGATCTCCTGTGGACCTGTTGCTACGAAAGCCACATTGGCGGTCATTGAGGAGGTCATTTGATTTATAATTTATAAAATAAACTCGATATATACATATTTATACAAATATATATGTATTGTTACGTAATTTCGATTTTACGTTGATCGACTTTCTCGGTTCGAACTCTGGATTGTGAATAATCCGAATAAAATTCCAAAGTTTGTTCTTTTTACTTCTCTAGCTTCATGATTTTCTTTATTACTTTTCACGCTTGTTAGTTTTTCCAAATCCCATTATTGGCTGACACTTATTATTCCGCTGTCAGTTTGCCTGCTTCTCTATGTCGTCTATCTCGCACTAGATGTCGCATTTAAATCCTTGCCTGCTATTCACTTCGGTTGTAAATTCATCACAGTATGCATTTTTCTTTAGATCAAAAAGGATGTGTGCAGAAATTGCACAAGTTGCATATTGGAAATCAACACTCACGAAAGTGCTCGTGTCTATATAATATATCTAATGATTTCTTTTGCATATACATAACAGGAAGTTCTCATTTAGCAACCCAAAAATAAGGTAATAAGGATCCCGGTTGTAGTGCCGATGATGAAAGCAGTATATAAAAAAGAAATACAACGAATATCACCTGAGTTTAGGTTCAGGCTCCAAAAAATTATTATACTTTAAAATGAACAAAAAAACAAATGGTTCGCCAATTAATTTTTGAGTAATCGTGATTGCCAATTTGGAAAAAGCACGGTTTTTCCGGGAACGCGTTTAAAGTTTTTGTTAGCGATTGCTTTCAGTCTAACAGCGCTCCCCTTCTTATGATATTTTTTTTAAAAAGTCGTTTTCGGTTAAACCGTTTTTTTGCACACATGATAAGCTATCAGAAATGCTAAGAAAATCGATTTTTTTTTCATCGATCTAGACGAGAAAATCCCTGGAAATATATGTCATCATCACCATCGGATGATAACATATACCCGGTACCCGGTCTTGGCCTTATTTAGCAAATAAAATTTGTTAAATTTTCCATAATAATTCATTTTTCCGGGCAAAGATAGTAGCCTTGCGCCAAAGGAAAAATATGTAGTCTTTAACAAATAAAAACAAAGATACGTATTTGTTATATTTGTGTCAAACGTTACATGTTTTTCATGCCGTCAGGGTGATCTAACCCCTTCAACGGATTGTCCGTCTCTGTAGGCTATCGAGTAGGTGAAACGTAGGGTTAGGAACGGAACGGAAGTAGATCGATTTCATCTCGACGGGTGCGAAGTGGATGCATTAACTGAACGCCTGTTCGAAAATGTGGAAATCGGTCATCGTCAAAATTGTGCACCTGTGCACCTTATTACTCCCATGACCCCAGCGGCACAGCGACCAGATGGCGAATAAGTTGCTGACAATTAACTATGTTCATACAACGAACTGCACATAGATCTTTGATACACAAATGTATCATCAAAGTTTCAAAACATCTGTGTCCTGTTAATAAATTTTCGAAAATCACTACCTTTTGGTCAGTGACACTAGTTGTGCCCCTTAAACGCGTTTTTTTGAAAACTACAATTCCCAAATTTACAGCAGTTCTAACTCCAATACAAATTGTCCGATTGATTTAAAATTTTTGGAATGTATTTAGTGTTTGGTTTTCCTAAGAATTTGTCATGCAAAATATCGTCAACACTTTGAAAATGAATCGATTTTTTTTTTAAAACTGTTTGTGATGGATTTTAAGTTCTTATAATATTTCTGCGTCATTTAACGGGAAATACGTTTATTTAATTAACGAGCGAATTCAAAAGTTCCGCCAACTAACGGTTGGTTAGGATGCACAGCAAAAAAAAAAAAAAAAAAAAAAAAAAAACGCATTTTTGTTAACAATAAAACAGATTTTTGTGTATTAAAACTCCAGTCAAATGTTCTTTTTATTTCATAGATTTACACTTCCTTAACATCATCATCATCGGAACTACAACCGGGAACCGGTCTTGGCCTTATTTAGCAAGTCCTGAGGCTTGTTAAATTTTCCATAATGATTTGTTTTTTTCCGGGCAAGGTCATTAGTCTTGCGCCAACTTCCTTAACACTTCCCTCAAATTTTTTATTGGCACGCACTGACTTTCGGTTGGTATTTAAATTTTCGTTTTCGAAATCTACAATCAAGGCATCCATAATTCACGCCTCAAATCGACCAAAAAAACTGTATGAAATCTATCTCAGTTCAATAAAATAAATATTGAATGCGGTATACAATAATTTATGAAAGTCGAACGCAACGTCTGGAGTACATTTTATAATGTTTAACTAAAACAATATAAGTCAAATATACGGTATATTATCATTGAAATCTGTGATTTGTTTTTATTGGTCATTCCTAAACAATTGGAGACTCGTGTCGAGGCAGAAGAAAAGAAATCTCCCAAAATTCCGGAACAACATTTGCGGTTTAAGACACAGTTTCTCTTCGTGTTTGTCCACATTTCTAACCACAAACTAGCAATCATTGCATTAAGAAAGGTATAAACCACTTGTTTGAGACATTACTCGCTATTTTTCTTTAATAACGATGTTGGCAGTGTAGTGTATTAACAAATATTGTGACGGTTTGCAGTCACAACCGTCAACTTTCGAGATATCTGGAATCAAGTGACTTTCTTAATGATCGCCAATATGGGATTTGTATCAAAAGGTCCACGCGACATTACCGAAAAGTGGAGCCACTTCGCCTGTGCCTTTTCTAACAGATACAACAAGTACACACAAATACGCAAACCATAGCGAAAAAGCACGAAAAGGAAAACCGAAACATAAATCATCAAATTCATGTACTGTAACATCATTTCATCTTTTAACAGTAAATATTGTGGTAGTAGACAATACTACAATAATTTATCTTCTACACGCGCAGTGGTCTGATGATTCGCTTCTCAGCCGTTACTCCGTGGTTCAATTCTCCGATGCCCTAACTCCACTACACTTCGGTGACAGTACAGCTTCCGCATTGGATATTTAAAAAGCGTTTAACAGAGATTGACGCCCAAACAGGCTGTTGAAATAGGATTCCTTTGGAATTGGCGATATACTGATTCAGTGGATAAGAGACTCACCACTGAAGCAGTTGTGGATGATATCAAATCTACTTCCAATGATGGTGTTCCCCGCATTGGATATTTCAAAAGCGTTTAACAGAGATTGACGCACAAACAGGCTGTTGAAATTGGATTCATTTGGATTTGGCGATATACTGATTCAGTGGATAAGAGACTCACCGCTCAAGCAGTTGTGGATGATATCAAATCTACTTCCAATGATGGTGTTCCCCATATCTTCAATCACTTCACTTCCTATCCTATCCAATCCCCAAACCCCATTTCACTCTTTTCCTGATAGAAGCTTGTTACGTTTTTGCATATTTTCGAACATTTCCGATCAGCCTCTTCGAAATTCATTATCAATCAGCAGGATATGCTTGACGAAATTAATTCCGAATTCAACAAAATGTTCCAATGTTAAAATTCAATGCCTCTAAAATCCAGAACTGCCCCTTGTTAAGACAAATCCCATTGTAGACAAATTGTCGATGAACGGGACTTGCATGGTCGAAGCCAAGGTATTATCCGTTCCTGGCATTCAAATAATTTTACTCTTAATTGGAGCGACCACATATTTGTCTATACATTTGATCTTTGACGAATATTGCGGGTAAATATTTAGAGAGGTGGATTGCATGCAACAAGTTCAGTTAGGTAATGACGTTGATAATCATAGAAAAGAGATATAGAAAAATACTTGGCGGCTAACGATGGAAATGAAAAACTTTCTGCTATAAATCCAAGTCCAAGACTGACTGAATATAGGAATTGAATAAAATTGCTTATACGATTCAAGAACCTTGAAGGATGTTTAGAATCCATATATAGAAACAGTGCCCTGATTACATTGAATCATAAAACACAGGATAAAAAGAAACTTGAAATTTTCACGGTCGAAAAGCAAACGTCAACGAAGCAGGGCGGAGAGCAAAACACAGCCGTCGACCAAGCCAATTTATTTTTAAGACTCTTTGATTTTTGACTATGACATTGACCAAATATTTGTCTATACATTTGGTCTTTGACAAATATTGCGGGTAAATATTTAGAGAGGTGGATTGCATGCAACAAATTCAGTTAGGTAATGACGTTGATAATTATATAAAAGAGATAGAGAAAAATACTTGGCACCCTTTTTTTTTGTTTTTTCTTATAGGCGAACCTATAGCGCCGACATGGTGCCCCGAGATGCCATCAAAAAACGGTTGCAGTTCTTTTTGAACAAAAAAGATGGAAAAGAAAAACTTTCTGCTGTAAGTCCAAGTCCAAGATCGGCTGAATATAGGAATTGAATAAAATTGCATATACGATCCAAGAACTTTGAAATATGTTTAGAATTCGTCTATAGAGACAGTGCCCTGATTGAATTGAATCATAAAACACAAGGTAAAAAGAAACTTAGAAATTATCCATCCACCTGCACGGTCGAAAATCAAACGTCGACGAAGACGGCCGGAGAACAAAATACAGCCGTCGATCAAGTCAATTACTTTTTAAGAGGTTGCGTTTAATTAAAACAACCATCGACGAAGCCGATCATATTTTTTAAGTACAAGTAAAGTGGAGTTTGTGTTGTGTGTTACTCTGTAACATGGGTTATAACTAGAAGTTTATATGGTGTAATTCATTTGGAGGTACTTTATTTAATTCTATGACAGATCAAATTATCATGGTATTTTTACTCAGTACCGTTTGGCATTTGATCACAGAAAGGCTTTAGCTCTGCACTGTGCCTATAAATTATTATGCTATATTAGAAACTGTTTTCTACGAGGAACGTGTTTCTTCGGCCTACCGAACGCATAATTTATTATACCATCAAACAATTTGAAACTCAGTTTAATCATTGGATAATACGCGACCTAATAGACCACATCCAACACGTAGTGGAAAAAATAAAGCGGTGGTAATTGTATTTGTCAAATATCACTAAAAATGCATGAACATGACATCGAAGATTGGAACCTCAGAATGGATCACGCATAACACTATTACGGCCAACATTAGAAAGAAAATCTTCAAAAAATATACGTAAAGGATGGCACGACAATGAAGATTACGCGTTCAAATTGATATTCTTTTGATTTATTATTTTAAGTACTGTGGAATGGCAATGACAGGTGAATTTGAGACTAAATTATAATGCACATCATGGCAATGGAGACAAACTGAATTTTGGTTGGTCCTATAACTCACAGTCAATCAGAATAGTACACTCGTGAAAATGAGAACACGGAAATGAAATGGACAATTCGTGATTCGTGAGTGGTTGTCAGCTCAAATTAATAGTTAGTAGATACTTCTATACCACATTTTGAATAGTCTTTTATACCACATTAAGATGAATAAATAAAGTGAATATTGTTATACCACATTGTGAATGTTGTTTACCACAATACATATAATGAATCGCCCCATATCACAAGAATCTCTTTGAATTTTTAGGCAAATTAACATTTACCAAAGACATGATGTCGACCGTGAATCTCATTTTTTCTACACAATTTTTGGTATAGAGCAAATAAAATGTGTGTAGCATTCGTTTCTCGTTACATTTATTGCTATCGATCGCACTGTTGGCACTGCTGGGTGTATGTAACGCCTTAATTTGGAACGCTTTTTGAACCAAACTATTTAAAGAATCTAAAACTGCGCAGAGGATACTATTCAATACAAAATTCATCAATAATCCTTAGCTATACATGTACATGTGGTTTTGTCCTCTTAAAACGAAATGTATCCTACCAGATAAGAGAGAAGAAGGCTGACAACAAAAGAACAATTTCTGCAACGTACCGGAGCTACCAGGTCAGTCATTGTCTTCCTTTTAAATCTTTTTGAGCACAACTATATATATAGGCACGCGGAGGTTTCCCATTCACTGTAACTACATTTATAATAAAAGCCATTCTCTTGGAAACTTGAACTTGAATTCTGTGCGCCAGATTTCTTAATTCCTACCAAGCCTAAAAGGAACAGGCAGCAATGTATAGATTGATGCGCCTTAAATAAAACAACACCACTAAATCAACACAGGTAACAATGCTGAAGGACGATTATTCCTTTCCTACCCATGTTCCAAAACATTAGCTGCAATCTAATGCGGATAACCTTGGCGTAACGAACAAGGAGCGCAGCAAGCCTAGCTCGGGTGGTTTGAGTGGGAGGGGCTTAACGGAGCGTTGATTCAGGAAACAGATGTATTCAGTTTGGTGTTCTGGTTTTCACTCTTTATTTATCAGATATTTCTAAATCATCCTTTTACATCCCTGCAGCATTGGAAACAACCACCCGGGCATACGTGAGCACATATCGGTGACCGCAATGTCGACTAAGGGACCTAAAGCACCATATTGAATGGCGAAAGATGTCTTCATAGACAGTCTAAGTTTATTGTCAGCCAGAGGATGGGCGGTTGGCTCGTTATACGGTGGTAGTAGATTTCTTCTGCCCTTGTGGGGTAATTATACTTACCTCTGCTTCTTATTCTTTTATATCTTAGAGGACGATTATTTCCTTTTTTTCATTTTGCTGCCGTCTATTGGCTTTCTTTCATGTTTATCATTGCCATCCAGTTTTTATTGTTCTCGTGCCAATTGTTTTTTTCTTTTTTTTTGTTTGTATTGTGTTTTGTGCCTCTACTTTGGGGAGTATTACCGATAAGCTTTGTTCTCGACTGGTAGCAAAAGAAGAGGTGCAGGGAATTAGTATCCAAAAAGATGGTTTCGACATTGAATGTTTGGTAGGGCTTTTGTAATCTGTCTGCAAGTCTTCTATAAGACTCGGATTGATGAATACTTTCGCAATTTAATTAAACGAGCCAATATATCATTGTCCCCGCATTAGGCCCAATTTGCGATTTCTTCAGGTGAGATTGTCAATGGTTGATTGGATCACTTCACTGCCGAAAACATATTCGTTCAATGTGACCAGCTCCTAGAAACTGAATGTTACAGTTCTAATACTAAAATAAGCAACAGTTGTCTAAATACCATCAGCAATAGCACTTACATTTAGTTTGTTTTTTTTTATACAAAAGATACGTACAAAAGGAGTTTTGTCCTACTTTCATTTGTCAGAGAAGAATAGGAGAGGCAAATGATATTGACTTGAAAATACGTTATCAGGTGGTTTGTGTTCTTCGACTCAAGAATGATTATGTATGTTTATTGGTATGATTGAATTAAATTCTTAAAGGGAACCGATGTGGAATGCATTCACCAAGTTCCGTCAATGTTCTAGTGACCATACTCAAGGTCTACAGCTTGAATTTCCAATGAAATTTACTGCTTCACTCTTTTTGTAGTCTATCGAACATTTGTAGAGTGGTTTTTGATGCACCTGTCCAAATATAGAAAATAAATATTTTTTATAAATAATAGCCAGTCTGGACGAGATGATAGCGACCCTTTTCGCAATCCAAACTATGTAGTCCCTCTAGTTAAGAATAAATTTAGTTGGAATGGCACGAATTGAGAAATATTGGCTTCAACTATGCAAATGCCGTTCTTAAAGGGTGGAATTAGAATGTTTCTTTTCCGACAAAAAGTAACATTGTGTTTTCCAGACACTCAATCCCGCTTGATTATCATCTGACGTCTCAACAGTTCGGTTGAGCTTATTCGTATGAGTCTGAGAAACTTAAAGTATTGTCATCGCCAATCAGGTAAGTAATGGACAAGAGCTTTTACCAAATGGCGTAATACAACTCCTCGATAGTATAATGGTTAGTATACCCGCCTGTCACGCGGGAGACCGGGGTTCGATTCCCCACCGGGGAGCCTCTGTCGCAAGACTAATGACCTTGCCCGGAAAAAACGAATCAATATGGAAAATTTAACAAGCCTCAGGACTTGTTAAATAAGGTCAAGACTGGTTCCCGGTTGTAGTGCCGATGATGATGATGTAATACAGTGCGTGATGGTATGGCTTGAATTGAATTAATCATCTAGAGCAATTGTCTCGTATCCATTGTATCCATAACACGCAATTTCGAGAGTTGGTCCAGGTTTAAAATTTGATTGAACATCGTTGAGTGGATTGGGTTATGATGGAATGATAAAATTTTGATTTATGGGCATGGGGGATAGAGTGGGTAATATATCGAAAACCTGGGGAATACCAGAAAGACAACTAGAATCGAGTGACCAACAAAATATTTAAAAGCAGTGTATCAATCAAGCAGTAGCGGATCCCAGTTTCAAATTGATTGAATATATAGGAATTAGAGATAGAGTGGGTAACAAATTGGAAACTTGGGGAATACCAGAAAAACTAGGGTTAAATATATTACTGTATGAACTAATGTATCGTTAACTAAACTGTGTCGAACCACTCGAGCTATCAAAGTCTAAATATGTGCACCAAGTGGCTCCATTTTTCGTTATGGTATTTCCGTGCGTTCTCGTTCGCTAGAGACATCTATTTTCGTATTAAGTAAATATTAAAGGTAATCGAGGTAATCTACAACCTTCGAAAATATTAAAGGTAATCGAGGTAATCTACAACCTTCGATACAATGAAACTTAGTGTCATGGCTCGATGAGATAGACGAAATGATGGATCGCCCGTTTAAAAAAAAAGTTGTTGAGTACTTGCTAACACCCATCTGATAGGGAATAGGGTATACATGGGTGGGGTGAAAAGTTTCCGACCTAACAAAGATACAAGACATTTTTTCTTAAAATTTATTTTTATTTCTCTACATAGTCTCTTTGCAATTTTACACATTTCTCCCAGCGATGCTCCCATCTCTCTAACCCGTCCAAATAGTACTCGGCGTTTTTCTCTGCAAAATAACTTTTCACGCCTCCTTAATTCACGAAAATCTCTCTCCTCCGAGCCCAATTTTTAGATTAGGTAACAAAAAGAAATCGCTTGGGGCTAGATCTGGTGAGTGAGGTGGATGGTTAAACAATTCAAACCGTAATTCGTGGATTTTCGCCATGGCAACCGCTGAGGTGTGAGAGGGTGTGTTGTCTTGGTGAAACGGGATTTTCTTTTTCTGCAAATGTGGCCCCTTTTCTGCAATTTCCGCCTTCAGTTGGTCAAGTAATGATGGGTAGTAGGCTCCTGTAATGGTTTTTCCTTTTTGAAGATAATCGATTAAGATAACTCCATGACTGTCCCAAAAAAAAAACAGTCGCCATCACGTTACCAGCCGAAAAACTGGTTTTGCTCTTTTTGGAGCCGATTGCCCCTTTGCAGTCCACTGTGTGGACTGCATTTTTGTTTCGGGCGCATAATGGTGTATCCAAGTTTCATCGACAGTAATTCATTGGCGCCAAAACTGCGCCAACAAATTACAAATAATGGATCAAAGAAAGCAATCAAGTATGTGGTAATAGTGCTCGACAATCGATTAAAATGTATCATCATCATTATCGGCACTACAGCCGGGATCCGGTCTTTCCCTTATTTAGCAAGTCTCTCCACCGGTATCTGATCCTTATCCCAGACATCTTAAATTGTCCATAATAATTTGTTTTTTCGGACAAGGGTATTAGCCTTGTTAGCCCAAGGCTAATAACCTTGCCCGGAAAAACAAATTATTATGGAAAATTTAACAAGCCTCAGGCTTGTTAAATAAGGCCGACACGGGATCCCGGTTGTAATGCCGATGATGATGATGATTAGCCTTGCGCCAATGTTTCTCAGGATGTCGCTTAGTTCACTACTTGCCGGGTGCCAAAGTAGCTATCCAGGGGTGGCACGTGGAGACTGCATGTCAACTCGGATTGAATAGGTACAAGATCGTCCCGCCCTTCGCCGGGTTGAAAGCAGAGACTTTGCCCTGTATGTTCGCTCCCACCCATGTCTGTCATGTATGTCACATGCAAAAATGGGACAGGAAAGGAGGCAGCTCTCTCGAAAATATTTCGAAATTTTCATGAACATACAGGGCAAATTCCCTGCATTCAACTCGGCGAAGGCCAGGACGATCCCTGTACCTGGTCAATCCAAGTTGACACGCAGTCTCCAGGTCACATCTCTGGATAGCTACTTTGGCACCCGCCAAGTAGTGAACTAATGCATGCAGCGACATCCTGAGGAACGTTGGCGCAAGGCTAATAACCTTGCCCGGAAAAACCAATGATTATGGACAATTTAACAAGTCTCGCACTGTGCTCTGACATTTAAGGGTACTTCAAAGTCTCCTTTTGTGCGGGCGTTAGTGTAAGAAAAAAAACTGGAGCGGATACAGGTGAGAGACTTGTTAAATAAGGCCAAGACCGGATCCTGGTTGTAGTGCCGATGATGATGATGATGATGAAAATGGGCTTTGTGAACTTAAAAAAAAGATAAGTTGCAGCAATACCAGAATATCTGGTGGGAGAGTGTCAGGAAATGTAAGCGATGTTTTAGTATGCCAGCGCGATGTATTGTATAAAAAAACACGTTCTCCGGGCGGCCACATACATTTTATACTCTAGCCGGAGATCACTTTACCATTTGTATATCCCTGATGGGATGTAAGAAATATAAAGCTGATAATAAATTCTCACCAGTATATATGACGCACTTGGTGTCAATGTGCGAATTACAACAAAAAAATATATCGGGTTTTCCAATAGGGGCTTGACAACTTTGAATTTAATTTGTGAACGCACTCTTTCACTAATCATCGAATTGTTACTGTCAATTTATTCAGTAAACTCAACATTTTCATCATGGTTCAGTACACGAACGAAAAACATCTGTAAATTATAAAAATTTACTACCGAAAAAAAGTTGTCAAGTCCCTATTGGAAAACCCGATATATACTCGTCTTCACTAATAATAAAAAATAAATTCCTATCGAAAGCAAACCCTAGTGTTTATCTTTATAAACTGAACGAAAATATTATTCATATGCTCATATTCATATTGTTCATATGCTCATATTCATATTATTCATATGCTCATATTGATATAACGCTTACAGCGTTTTAGCAAATGGTAGTGAAGAGCGTCATACGAACCTATGCAAAGAATGACGACAGGTGACACAGACCCTTCACACCATGGCCGCATGTACATGAGGTTGCATTTTCTTGCTGCTTAGGCTTACAGCGAGTATACAAATGTAACGATAACCAAGAATTCTCATCACTATACAACCCGCTGTGTACCAACTAAGTGTAAACTACATATGAAAAAAGTTCAACGTGCTGTGCCTATTCCAACCCATGAACACCCGACAACAGTGATGAACAATACAAACTGCATATTGTGATATTTATGTGCGATAAACAGCATAAGATTGGCTAATTATTTAATGTGGTGAGTAATTTATTTATTGTATAAGAAACAACTCCTTTTAACAACCAATGATTTTTTTTTTCACCATGCTAATCAAATCAGCTTTAAATAAGAAAGTGTTCACTTAAATGTTCAATTAATCGCTTCGTTAGTTAAAGTTAATTCAAATGTCCATTACGTGGAGTGATATATAGTTGAATTACTTCCACAACTGCCAAGATACCTTGAAAAATACACTCTTTGGTGTGTTTTATTGAATGGGTCTTTTTTTTTTTAAAAACAACTGAACTCACAAAGTACGATATTAACATGTATGTATCGCTATATGCCACACTACGGGTCAAACAATGTTGTTTTGAACCATTATATGGCGATTAATTAGCCAAATAACACCTTTACACTATTTTTAGTGAGAGTATATCAGGTCAGGTATCTACTCTAGTGCATCATATTCGATCGACACAACATCGACGCGTTCTGTCAATCGATCGAAAAGTTCGTTAATGTATTTATGAAATGGATCATCAACCAAAATTCATATGAATTCATCGTGAAAACGAAATTGCCGCTAAAAAAATTAATTGCCTAATTAAAATGTTTGATGACAATAAATATTGTGGATGTTATATAAAATAAACATCTGCAATTATTGGATGAACCCATATTAACGTCCTCTACATCACATTTAACGCACTCTAATCGAATTTAATTGAACTGTATCAATGGAGCAATACGTGAGTAGAAATACCTTTCAGTTGAGAGAGAAAGTTATTGCCTTTCTAGGTATCTCATCAGTACCCTTTGTATATGAATTGTTTTAATTGAACAGGGGTGATGTATCGAAATAGAATAAATCGATCATTTCAATTAACCACAACTTGCAATCAATTTGTTTGTAAAAAAGAGATCTAAAAAAATTACAAGTCTGTGATTCACTATTTACAGCCATCAACATCTTTTGAATAAAAATTCGCGAACATCTTGGAACAAACCAAAAATTTGATGTTCGATAAAAAAATATGAAAGCACACTTATAATGCTTACCTTAGTTCACGGAGCTGAGAATATATTTCATCATTTCAACATCATTCGGCTGATCTAATCCATTCGCCTTGTCTCCAATAATAGAGATCAGAAGCACTTATCTTGTTTCAAAATATCTTCCACGCTTTCTTTAACTCCGCATAACATAAAAGTATAGCACAGACGAAAACTTCGACAACGACATCAGCAGCAACATGATTATTGGTCGGTAACACCTTGGCCCAAATTGACTAACAGACCGACAAAAATCGCGTAACCACAAAACTGTCGCACTCTTGTAAAAACAGATACAAATAACATCATCGCCACACGGCCGCTCTTTGGTAAAAAAAGGAAATGAAAAAAAAAAACACTATTTCACTATGAATTCGGCCAGAACATGGCTTCCTGCCAAAAAGAAAAGAAACGCGACAAAATACCGAAACTGAGTAGCCCGCCGACACAAAGCGAACGAATTTCTTAAGCTCAACAATGACAATAAAGTTGTCGATGGCTCACAACACCCTACATCCAGCAGTAGCAAAAGCAACAGCAGCGGAGATGGTGACGGCAACGCCGACAGATACCCAGATCACAAGCGACAAGTACGCGTGGTGCTAAAGTCGGCCACAAACTTATTGCCCGTTGCGACCGTACAAATGAATAATCTCTTCAACTACAGGATGGGCCAAGCTAAAAGGGCTCTAATGTGCTGTGTGTAGCAATGAGATACCACCGGGTTGATTTGCTTGACCCCAACCGTCACCGATTCACTTTCTTCCGAGGTGCTCTCACAGATACTTTTTATTTACATAAGCGAAACGCACATCGGCAACGGAGCCGAAGTAATGAAGTTGTTCCATCCGACCGATGGGTGCTCTAAGACTAAATGGCGGCGGTACCCGGACGCTACCAGAGGCATTGCAAAGTGCCTACCGATGTCGGACAATTTACAATGTCCTCGGCATTAGATAAAGGTTCCAACGTTGTTGTGCAGCCGTCGTTGCTGTGACTGAGGCGATGACCACAATTAAGTGTATTTGGCGTGGGGCCAACAATGGGGACAGTTCCCTTTGTGTTGTGTTATGTTAATCCTTGCTGCTGTTATTTAGCCACGCTGACTAAGGTCGGTGGTGCTTGTCGCTTAAGAATACTCTACGTCTGAGAACTTATGAGCTACAACTGGCGAATCTAATTTCTGCTCTCGAAGCGAAACCACGTTCACCAATGGACGAAAGCTCTCTTCTTCATCCAACTTAACTTTTCCAAGAACATGGCACACGGGTTTTCTTCCGTGGCTGCCACCAGTGGCCGTTACCTGCCGCCTCCCTCTCCTCTTCGCGCCACCACTGTTTATCTAATAATAGTAACTTGCTCCAAAGAGAAACACGTGCAAGAGATACACCGAAAGCAGTGGGTTACTGCTGCAACGAGAGCTCATGCGCTCTCGCGAGCGATGAGCACGTCAGCACCACCAACAACTCCAACAAGCAATCATCATCCAAGAATGGTGGATCAAGACAATTTGTTGTGATCCAAATCGCGGTAGTTTATTCTTCTCGTTGACTTTTTTAAGCCTAATGGTCAACAGATTCTTTCTGTGGGCGGGATGTCCATGCTCTCAAATTATTCCTGCGTAAACTTGTTGACAAATGTTTTCCTTTTCCAGCAAATACCCAGAATATCCAACTAGAATTTTCCTCACTCAACGAGCATGTTACACCTACAATCCCGTACGAGAGCTCGTCGCTAAAGAGTAATACGTTCGAATAAAGCTGGGGTTATAATATCTATCGCAGGTAACCCGTCTAAAAAATAAAAGCTCCTTGTCCTATTAAAAATGGGCACGTGTCACTCTCCATAAAAAGAGTCTGTTTAACCCGAAAAATATATGTGCATGCAAATTGAGGCACCACCGGGGCATCACACAAGTGTTATGGGAGGAAAGATCCATGTCAGCCTTTACTTCAAGGAGAGTCTGAACACTCCAGATCGATAGAAATCTTCTTATTTCTATACAGTTTAGTCAATGTTAAAAAGGTCTGCTATTCTTCTACCCATCCAGTTGAATTTAACTAAAGACGTCAATATCCCGTTTGAGCCGTAACACATCATCATGGGTTGTACCAGGCAAAGAAGTGCTTCGGATTCACACCAAGACGAATTACTACAAATAAATTGTCGCCCGATTAAGGGAGGATAGGAACACCCGAAGATTATTCGTGATGGTTTGAGGGTACACGAAAATAACAGACAATAACAAGACAATAAGAAAGCACACGAAAGGAAGCCTCAAAAGTTATGGAAAATCCTGAGTGTCATAGAAGCTATAAGATGTAATGCGAAATTGCCACTCTTAGAAACATAAGGCCTTTGATTATATCCACACGTATGCCCTTTATTTATTAAATATGAGCAAATGTTGAGTTCTAATGGCCGCATAAATGTCAGAGAGTGTAATCCGTCACACTGTTGGTTTTGTTTCATTTTTGCTGATGTGGTTTTCGACTTGGCTACATACGGGCTAGTACGTACAATCAAATGACAAAAAGCAACCCCTGTGGGTGTTTAGTTACTAGGTTATGTCTGAAAATCGTCTACGAATTTTCACCTTAATCTCAACGCAGTGACGTTGATTTTGCGTTGAGTCACAAACAACCTGTTCTTGCGATGTGTGGATGTCATTCAAATGGCTAAAATCAATAAAAGATCGTATTATTTGTGAATAATAGCCAACCATGTGCATTCCAATCTTGAAATCCTTATCGCGGATTTTGGTAGTGCAATTCGCTGTGGATATTTCAAACAAACAAGAAATAACCAGTAGTAAATACATGATACTCGCTTCTGTGTGAAATATAAACAAAAATATGGATCTCTGCACTGGCGCGTCAAATGTAACGAGTTACATGTACTAATTTCAAAGCGACAAATATGTACATGTATATACAGTGGTGGAAAAAATAATAGAAACAAATGTTTAGATAAAGATCAACAATCAGTAACTGGGTACAATTTGGTTTTTCTTCGACACGAATTCTATACCCGAACTGTACCTAACAGTACTTTGATATGGTGCATCAATTTGCTCTTATCAGTTTTTTGTTTCTGCCTAGTAGTAAAAAATGCAAACGAAAGATATATATTGCCTGGAAAAAATAATAGAAACAAGGCATCACCACAGTCTTCAATCGTGATTGTGAAGTAAACTACTGGTTGGTCTTTATTAAAATCTTCGTAAATTTGTTAGACTTGTGTTTTAGTGTGTAGTATTCCAGAATACTATTGTCCTTATAACTATTAAGTTTAATACTGAATCTCATTATTTATCTAACACATCCTTAAAACATTCTCCTAACATATCTAACATTCTCATTTAATACATATCATAAATAAACATCCACAATATTCTATATCAAATCAGTTTCAGTACATTTCATAACATGTCCGTTTTTTCATTTGAATCATGGCTCTTCGATTTTCGTTCAAAGTTTATTCAAAATTAAGTCACAGTAGAGTAAATAATACTTTGATAAAATTGATTTTGTTCAAATTATAATTTACAGTAGATTAGAACTTAAAGTTATATAAGAAGAGGGAAAATTTGATTGTAAAGTCAGTTTGAAAAATACAAAGTTTGAGAAAGTGAGTTGAAGAGTCGAGATTATACAGTTGAGTTTGAGAAAAGCAGAGTTGAGAGATAGAAGAGTTTTGAATCAAGAGTTTTGAGAAGAGTTTTAAAAGAAGAGTTTTGATTGTAGAGTTGTATTATAAATTAAATGTAGTTTGAGTTATGTAAATAAATATGAACACTAAAAATAAAAATAAACGCATTTATTAAAACCTCCACGCTCTTCCGTCGATAGAGGAAGCATGGCGATTTGCGAGACGCAACAATGGTGGCAGCGATGGGATATCCAACCGATGGATCCCATAACTAAATATTGAAAAAAAAAAAAAAGAGAAACTAAAACAGAATAAAACAACAGACATAAAACAACGAAAAAAAGACCAGGATAATCAAATCAACTATAGGGCGTGAAGTCTGCCTGGCTGTAATAAAATAAAAGATAAAAAAGGAAGACACTAATTCAAGAAAAAAATTCAATTTTCTTAAGAAATACTATCGGAATCCCGGAATTTGTTGTAACGAAAGTAAGAAATTTTTGACAAAAGACCTTTCTCTCTTCCTTTTTTTGTAGGTATTCTCGACTTGGAAATTTTCTTTTTTCAAAAAAAAAAATTTCTTTTCAGTTTTTTTCAACGACTAAAAAAAAAAAAATTTTGTTTTCTTTGAAAGTTTTCTTTCCAGTTTTTTCGACGACTTTTCCTTTTTTTTTGCTTTCTCTTCGAAAATTTTCTTTCTTTACAGCTTTTGGGTCAGCAATTTATCTTTTCCATGCATATATATTGAATAATAAAATAAAGGCCTTTCATAACCAATGTTATTAAGAAGTATAACAAATTTTCGCCATACATTCTTTCAATTTTTCACAATTTCGAGTCCTTACTACACGAGACAGGCGGCTAGGCAGGGGGAAGAACAAATCCACTCTCAACAGATACACAGTAAAACCCCTGAAATGGCTCTCTCTGTCGGTATATCTGATGTTTTCAGAATCGTCCCTACCTTTGACGGGGAACTCTGCGACCTAAACAAATTTATTTCCGGGGGAGAAGTTTTGTTTAGATCCATAAAAAAGGCAGACCCTGATATATATAACACATTCTTAGAGCGTATGATCTTATTAGATATAGCAAAATCGCTAAGTGGGAAGATATAAAGGAAAAGCTGGAATCGGAATATAAAGAAGAGCAATCTCGGTCGACGGCACACAATGAGCTGATTTCTCTGAAACAACTCTTCAGAGAAACCGTTCGGGAATATGGAGATAGAGTTGCAAATGCGCTGAGGACTCTGAACTCTGCCACTTGCGAAATAACAGCAGACGCGATAGTGAGGGATTTCTTGATTGAGGAAAACACAAAATTGGCCGTACAAATATTTGAGGATGGACTAAAGAACGAACAACTAAAAATAATAGCTAAAGTCCATGGGGGAAACAATTTAAAGCAGTTGATTGCCCATGTAGTAGCACATGCTGCTCGAATGGATAACTCTCCCAGGTCGTACCATTATAATGAAAATCCCCACAGATTTAATCGAATGGTCTGCCAAACCTGTGGTAAGCCAGGGCATTCACAGGACACATGTTATCGGAACATGCAGTCCAACACTTTTCCGAATAGACAACCCTTAAAAAGGGAATACAACATTACATGCAATTTCTGTGGACGGAATAATCACTCAGATAACGAGTGTAGATACAGATTATCTAGGAATGGGTGGTCTTTACCAAATTACCAACAAGGTACAACGCGTAACCCATTCCGAAATAACCCTGGAAACACCGAAAATCGTTTTGGTGAAATTTCTAGGACCACTAATAGACAAAATGATAGGCAAAATGTTTACTTTTCTCGGGTGCAAGAGTCGGAAAACGAGGCCTGACGCCAACCAAAATTTTTAGAAGATAAACAGCATTTTTCAATTTATAGCATTAGATCTTTGGCAATAGATAACTACCATTTTAATTCATATAACTCTAGGAATGAAGCTCCTAGCCAAATTTATCTTGAGCCAGCATATGATTATCCTAACCATATGACTAATTCCGATAAAGCTATAGATATATATATATATAAAAGAAGATAAACCAAACCCTAATATAATGACTCCCATTCAGACTACAATTCTGGAAAATAATTCAGCAACAAAGACTGAAAATTCGGAATTTTCAGCAAAAATTCAAACAGAAATCCCTAATATTTCGGCTATCCCAATTGACAACCCCGACACTTCAGCAACAAAGACTGAAAACTCAGCAGTATTAAAGACTGAAAATCCAAAAGTTGCAGCAATCAAAATCGAAACCCAAGTCAGTCCAGCAGCTAACACTGAAGAACAAATCTTTTCAGCAGCAAAGACTGAAGGATTGAATGTAGATAAAACTGAAGAAATAGTTCAAACAGCAAATAAGACTGGGAACCAAGATGTTCTAACAGCTAATAAGTCTGAAGAACTATACGAAACAGTAAATAAGACAGAGAAACTAAATGGTCCATCAGCAGTGGGTAAGACTGAAATTGTAAACGTTCTGACAGCAGTTAAGGCTATGGAAAATGAAGACATTAAATATTTTAAACAACGATAATGAACACAAACACTTACTCAAACACGAAATAATAAAAAATGAAAATAATAATTCAACTAAAATAAGTATTGGAAAGAAAAAATATAGAAACACATTACAATTTTTTATTAACAACATTAAATATTTATTCAAACACAAAATACAAATAAATAAAAAGTTACGCTATCAGTTAAGATATTTGAGATCGTTTCTTAAGAAGATTTTTGGTAATATTCATTTTTATTCAATCATCGTAGTAATAGGCCCAAAACGGTTTTAGAAGATTTTCCATAAATTTAAAGAAAAGGTACACACCTAACAAATGGCCTTTGTTTTTTTTATTCAATATATATGGAAAAATCAAACAATTGTAGGAAATGGTAAAAAAAAAAAAATAAAAAAAGTTAAAGAGGGGGAAAAGAAAGAACATTTTTGAGTTAATATATATATATATATTGAAATTTTTAACGAGTTATATATATATATATATATATATTTGAAATTTGAAACTTATATATTCGAATGCAAAAGAAAATTTTGAAAGTTACATGAAACATATTTTTTTAATAATATAAAAAAAAAATTTTTGATGAGAAAAGAAAAGGTTCCAAGGAGAAATATTGTAAACAGAGATTGTTAAGTAATATATATATTGTAAATAGACAAATTTTATAGTGTTAAAAACTTTTTGAAATCACTGTTGTATAAATGTATAAACCATTGATAGTAAATTAAGCTTGGTTTAAATTAATTAATGTGTGTCTTATGGTTAAATATTAAGTTTTAACATCATTTTTAACTTTTTTAGACCTGATGACGATCAAATACAATGATCGAAACGTCGTTTTTTAATATAATGTGAGAAAATTAAATTACATTAAAAACAAAAATAAAAGCAAAATTAGTCTGTATTGGCGACTCTAACTTCCTCCGTTTTAAACTTATATAATAACAGACGATTTTAACTTTACAATACACAAGATAGTAAATTAATTTTGAAAACTAATTGTAATTGAACGAAAACCCGAGTCCTTAATTAATCTATAGTTACACGAAAATTATTCTCTTCAAGGATAATTTTCTTTCTCGAAGAAGGGTGGGATGTAGTATTCCAGAATACTATTGTCCTTATAACTATTAAGTTTTATACTGAATCTCATTATTTATCTAACACATCCTTAAAACATTCTCCTAACATATCTAACATTCTCATTTAATACATATCATAAATAAACATCCACAATATTCTATATCAAATCAGTTTCAGTACATTTCATAACATGCCCGTTTTTTCATTTGAATCATGGCTCTTCGATTTTCGTTCAAAGTTTATTCAAAATTAAGTCACAGTAGAGTAAATAATACTTTGATAAAATTGATTTTGTTCAAATTATAATTTACAGTAGATTAGAACTTAAAGTTATATAAGAAGAGGGAAAATTTTATTGTAGTCAGTTTGAGAAATACAAAGTTTGAGAAAGTGAGTTGAAGAGTTGAGATTATACAGTTGAGTTTGAGAAATACAGAGTTTGAGAAAAGCAGAGTTGAGAGATAGAAGAGTTTTGAATCAAGAGTTTTGAGAAGAGTTTTAAAAGAAGAGTTTTGATTGTGTATTATAAATTAAATGTAGTTTGAGTTGTGTAAATAAATATGAACACTAAAAATAAAAATAAACGCATTTATTAAAACCTCCACGCTCTTCCCTCGATAGAGGAAGCACGGCGATTTGGGAGACACAACAAGTGTTTGTTAGAAAAACAAAAACAATAAAAATAAAATTTTGTGAAAATGGGTCATGGAGTACGTTGCACTAGTTCCGATCGTGAATTGATAAAAAAATTAAGAAATGATCGACCGAGGTAATTACTCGAAATTGTCTTCGCACAATTGAGTACGACTTGGACTTGGAGCCGTCATACACGTGCCAAACGAGCACTACCTACTTGAGCAGTATGACCAGATACACTCTTTCGATTACCGAAAAGCACATTGGCCGCGTTTCGATCGCATAGTAAAAAGAGAAATACGCAACATTGGCATAGACCCACCGACTAATAGAAACCTTCGTAATGATGCAATCGATCATTACCTCCTAACTATGAACGATATTGTTACTAACACAATGAATCGTTCCATCCACAAAGTAGCTCATATGGAAGGCTATACCCACCGATACAGAAATGCAACTATCGATGCTTTGTATATGCAAAAGAGCACCCAAATAGCTGTTAATTTAAGTATTTGTATCATCTGTTAATATAAGTATTTGTATCATCTGTTAAATTCAGTATTTGTATCATCTTGTTTATCGAATCATAGGATAAGTTCATTTCATGTGTCACTACAAACATGGTACATCACCACGTGATTAAAAGTATCTTTTTTGAGTTTTTCAAGTATCTTTTCACACAATACCAATTTTTATGATGGTTCCCTTTTCTACGGCAATTATCTTAGCAGATAATTCTCGTCTCATGAAACGACCACGATGCGCACATTTTTTATGACGCAGGCAAAGGGATTTCCATTAAGGGTTTTCCCAGATGCAGTCGCGGCGGTATCGGTTTGTATTGATACACGAAATGAACAAAGGACTCAGGTGATTAAGAAAATGTGCGACCCGTCACTTGACGTAGTAAGAAAATGTATATCTTTTGATATTTGGTTGTCGCCATTTGATTATAAGACTAGTTGTATACCTTTATTGTAGGTACATTGGAAAAATTCTTGTTTTCCAACTGTACAAGAAATTGTTAGGTAGTAAGTTTCTTCTTAGATTTTTGTATATAAGGCAAAATATTTTCAAAATAAATGTGATTCTTCTTTCACTTGTGGAGACGCGAACGTCTACTTCATTTGTGCTGTAGAATCATCCGCTTCTTTTTTTCAGCTGTTTGAAGTTCTCGATTGACTGTTGGATCGCCAACGGATCTAAGGACGCATAGGTAAAAGAGCCTAGGGGTCAATAACAAAAATCACGTCACGGGTTTATGTGCCCGGACGAAAACATAAAATAGTCACGTCACGGGTTAATGTGCCCTGACGAAAATTAAAAGCTATCACGTCACGGGTTTATGTGCCCTGACGAAGTCAGTATAGGAGTACTTATAATCAAAAGAGAAAGGTCAAAAGAGCCCTTATACCTCTATAAGTAATAAACAATACCAATGAAATCAAAACAGTCAAGTCCTTGATTAAAAATCTTCAAAAACTGATCCGGGATAATTACCGAGCAGTAATAAATGAGGACTGGAGCCACAGAATTCGAGCTGTTCAAGCAAACGGACCGAACATGTTTTCACAAATCAAGAAACTATGTCGAAGAAAAGATCACAATGACATTCCCTGTCTCCGAATTCCACGCACTCCCGAGAATTGTCAGATAATGCTGAACGCAGGACTCACCTTAGAGCACATCAACTCCAATGATGAAGTAATAGTAGTCGAAGATCGGCAAAAGAAAGCGAATTCAATTGGAGCCTTTAGGAAAATAAATGTGGTTTAAAAACTAAAAAAAAAAAGCGGGTCTTCCTGGAAGAAGTTCTATACTTGAGCAATACGAATATAAAGCAGAGACTCGTTTTTGCCAACAAAAAAAACCCCTCCACCGTGCGAATTGGAATAACATCTTATGGTCGGATGAAACCAAGATTAATTTATTTGATTCCGATGGAAAAATGTACGTCAGACGACCAATGAACTTAGAATTCGATCCAAAATATATGAAAACGACAGTGAAACATGGTGTTGGTCCAATTTTTCTTATAAAGGACAAAATGTTTGCTAAAGAATATGTAGAAATCTTAAACACCGTTATGGTACCATTTTCTGAAGAGGACATGTGGCGGTTCTTTAATACATTCCCAAAGAACAGCCCATCCTCTTAAATTAACCACCTTCCAAACCCATAGTACCTACCTGCAATTAGGGGCAGCGTAAGCTCCCCTGCAGCATCACACCTGAAAGTTAAACCTCATAAAGGCATGCATCACATCGAATTATTATATGAACCGTACCATATCTCCATGGGCTCGGCTTATCAGCAATTATAATAGATAAATACTTGCTGACCAGCGTAATTGTTGACACAGTCGCACCCGATGGGTTTTGTTATGGTTCATAACCATTTATTGCACCAGTCTCGAGGTTCGCGACACTTGCGACCAATTTCCTTTATCGGTTATCTACCGATCATGGGATTCGGGCACTAATATGATTCACCATAAACAATCATACCGCAGCCATGCCTACGATGACCCGCCTGAGATCTAAAGTAAACATACAATATCTCACTGTGCGTTTTGCTTACCCGCATATTAGTCAAACATATAGCCATCCAGCCTGACCATTTGCCGCCGTCGACTAGGTTTCTGCTGACTTATGTCAACAAAGTAATTTGCCTCCTTGCGCACCGGAGCCATATGGCTACATTGGATATTGCCTACATCGGTGTTTCCAAGGAATCGTTGGCAAATACCATGACGACCCCTTTTGTATCATAGGCACATCATATACATCATGTGTGCCACCATTTGATCTGTGAAATAGCGTTTTTGTTTACTTTGAAACACAAAATCTATTTCGATCTCTGGCATACATCACCAACGATGTATGGGTACATCGCCCGCGAAGATCGCACTTCTGTTTGATCAGGTGTCCACCGATCGTCGACCTCATCGCAGGGCATTGTACTTGTCCTATACGGACACATATAGAATCCTCCCTTATCTATGCAATTCGCGGCCATCCAACTGATGGATGTGAGTTGCACCGTCGAGTCAGATTTTATTCTTTGAAGAGTGCGCACCTTCGTTTAGAAATCCCCGCGGAGAGTTGGTCCGAGAGTTGTCTCTTTACACCTGTGTCTTTTCTTTCGTGTGCGTTTTTAACTAAAGTTCCAAATTGATTTCGTGTAAAAGAAAACCGCTTTGCTGGCTGGTTTGTTGTTTCTTAAAAAAATCGAACTAATTGTATCACAGTGGGATGATATTTGCTAACTTAATAAATACATCAGAAAGTGTAGATGCTGATAACAATCGATAAATAAATATGGAAGTGAATGAAAAGAAGATCCGGTGTTTTATTTTCAACACGCTCTTCACGGTTGTCGCTAACGCTATAAGTCATAAGTCATCCGGCTTTCTTTCGACAATGGAGTTTTTCACAGCATGTAGGAAGATTCTAAAATTCCCACACACTGAAAAGACATTAAAAAAGAATAAGTTATTACTGGGGGTGGGAGCGAACATACAGGCCAAATTCTCTGTTTTTGACCCGGCGAAGGTCAGGACAATCCTTGTCTCTGTTGAATCCAAGTTGACAAGCAGTCTCCACGTGACACCCCTGGATAGCTAGTTTGGCACCCGTCAAGTAGTGAACCAATGCATGCAGCGACATCCTGAGCAAGGTTGGCGCAAGGTTAAGAACCTTGCCCCGTTGTTATGAACCTTGCCCCGTTGTTATGGACAATTTAGCAAGTCTCGGATATGGACCGGATACCGGTGGAGTGACTTGCTAAATAAGGCCAAGACCAGACCCCAGTTATAGCGCCGATAATGATGATGATGAAGGTATTACTCCCCCATCAGCAAATTATCTGCGGCACCCAAGTCAGAGTAACTGAATCCTTCCGCCACAAGCCCATTTCAATAGCATGGTTGGCATACAGTCTACAGTGTCTAACTTAACGAAATTCTTATACTCGTACAATCATTAGAGGACGCTGATGCAGTAGAGGTTTGGCGGAAGTTTGTTGTGGGTATCGCAGGTTGACACTTTTAGCGGAAGTTTGTTGTCCTTCGGTTGAAGGTTTGGGTTGCAGCGTTCCGCCGAACACTGCTAGCACACAAGGAAATCCACAGAGCGAACAGCACAATGAAACACGAAGATCGTTTTGGATTTTTTTTATTTTATTTAATACACAAATTGTTTAGATGTTACACAATATGATGAATTCGGATAAGATGAATGTCACAACAACGCCTTAAGAAAACGCAGTAAGCCACACGAACGAAGCACAAGCTACTCGGTTGAATTACGTAAAGTGAAGTTAAGTTAAGTTAAGATACGCGTTCGGAACACTAGCTACTCAATTAATTTCTCATTTCTTCCTCGAGATGACTTCCTCGCCGTTCGAATTGTCGTCTCGTCGACGATCAAAATTAGACTGTCTCTATACTACTGAAAAATACCCTAATACAGATCGTATTTGTATCTGTACAGAAAAATTTCCTATTCGCTCTGCTAACAGAATTTCCGAATCTCTGTTAGCAGCATGTTAATTCGTCCCAGGGGTAATTTCTAGATTTCTGAAAAGGAGAAAGTCATTCGTCATATACATTCTTATCATCATCCGTGGTGGTGATCGAAACTCATTTCCACGGCCTTCTGTTTGCACAGCACATCTGGCGCGCAGACCGGAGATATTCGATGATTGTTTGGACGTACAGCCCGTGGGTCTTGTTTGACTTTGTAATTACATGCCGGAATCCATTAGATCTTTCTAATGGTGTGAAATTCGAAAGGAACCATGGGAACGGAGTAGTTCCTTTTGTTGGTTTTAACCTCATAAATATTCCCGAATTATCTCGTTGAGATAATTACGGTTGCCTACAATTTTTTTTTTTTTTTTTTTTTTTTTTATTAGACTTCTCCCGGGAGAGGCGAACCTATAGCGTCGAGTGGGCGCCCCGAGATGCCATCAAATAACTGTTGCAATTCTTTTTGAACAGTTGCAGGTTGTAACGCTCCGGGAACACTCGTGTGGGAAGGGAGTTCCACAGCTTCCCCGCTCTGTAGCGGAACGAGTTCTGATACAGGGATGTTCGCGCTGTCGGGAGATGAACCACAAACGGGTACGACCCGTCGGATTGTCTTGTGGAGCGCATATAGACCGAATTTTGTGGAACAATCCCAAGAATTTCCGAAGAACAGCATCCATGATAATATCTGTAAATATATCTGGCAGCGGATAAGCGATATGTTTTTTGCATGAGGTTGCCGTTTCCTTTGTTTGCACGATGGATTTGGGTAGTCTTTGTGGCAGACTACCCGCACGTGCATCCGTTGGTCGGCTAGTTTGCTGGTGATAGCAATTCTTTGTAACATCGTGTAGATGTTCATGATTTCCGATTATGCAGTGCTGGAGTGCGGCGCATTTCAGTCTTTGGGAATAAGATTAATGGATGCTTTTACCTTTGTTTCGGGCATGATGAACTATGGTTATTTGAGCTTGATATTAAAAGCTTTGGGGACGTTCAGTTCCTTGCTTTTTGGTGTCGGGCTCAACATTGGCTGCGAGTTGCAGGCCCTGTGGTGAGACTTTGGAACACGCGTCTGTGGGGGCGTGCAACGTTCTCAGGTAAGTAAGTTCCGTGAAGGTAGGAACCTTTCCTGCGCGGAATTGTGCGTTCTTAGAACGCTACATAGGTACTCGTCATATGTTTCTGTAAGGCGTTCGATAAAACCTTGCAAAGGACAATTGCTTACTGAAACGTTTGGGTTTTGATTGCATCTCATTAATTAAATTACATCCATTTGAATCGAGTAGGAGTCGGTGCGCGTTTTCTGTTCAAATAGTTACCCAATCTAGGGTGCCCGAATGAAACCATCTCAGCTCCTTCATTTCCGACCCATTGGCGATGTTTTCCACGCCCTTACGCAGGAAGGAATCTATCTGTTTTGAAAAATGTTAGCATTTGTTGACGCCAAACT
Source organism: Microdon myrmicae (assembly GCA_963931805.1). Lineage (NCBI taxonomy): Eukaryota > Metazoa > Arthropoda > Insecta > Diptera > Syrphidae > Microdon > Microdon myrmicae. The sequence goes on from OZ007497.1 coordinate 10,907,939, forward strand.
AGTGCGAACGTATTTTGATAATTTTTCGATCTGATGACAAAAGAATTCTCTTGAGCTCAATCTTTCGAAATGTCAGTGTACGGGGGCAGTCTGAAAAGTAATACTCACGTGCTTGCAGACCGCGAATGAAATGCGCACCTGGCGGCAAATGGAAGTGACTCTCAATACGCATGGGCAGACGTTTATCCAGCGTCTCTCGAGAGCAAGATGTATGGCGGTATGTTTTAGCACTATGTCAACGTGATTTAAACAGCGTGCTGTTATTGAATTTTTAACTGCTGAGAAGGTGAATTCCGATGAAATTCATCATCTGTTTGTTGTGACAATCCTGTTGATAGGTCTACGATAAGTCGGTGGGTAATAAAATTTCGTAGTTGCAAGCCTGGAAAATCCATAATTGTTAATGAAACATGCAGTGGACATCCGATCACTGCCACAGATGACAATCATCGCAAACGCGTCACCGATTGGATTCAAAATGACCAGGGAATCACTCAAAACCTTATCGCAAACCATATTGGAATATCCAAGGAACATGCTGACTTCGAATTTGTCGTGTTAGAGGCAGCCTAGCGCCAATAATTTTGCAGTATTACAGCGCTCGTCTACACACCTCACTCGCAACTGAAGGGGCTCTGCGAAACCTGAAATCTAGACCGATTTCACACCCTCCTTATTCCCCTAATCGCACGCCTCGCAATTTTTATTTTTTCCTCTACACAAGAGATACCGCAAGGGTAATCATTACACCTTGGACGATGAGCTGAGGGGCCACTGTTAAGTCATGGGTTCGAAAAAATTCTAAGGAATTTTCCAGTCCCGGAATAAATAAACTTGTACGTTGGGAGAAAAATATTAGCCTCAACGGTGACTATGTTGAAAAATTAATATATGTTTTTGAAACTTAAGAATTGTACTTCAATAAACTTTTTGTCCGATTTTGCTGTTTTGTTTTTGTTCGCACTCTACAAGTATGTGTGAACTATTTTTCAGCTTGCCCTCGTATTAATTATTCTCGCAAGCATTTTACCAGTATTCCTATGACATATTTAATTTAAAACGATCTCACCATTGATCCCTAAATTTAACAATTCGGATATTATTTGACACAGATAACTGAAATTCAGGTGAGCAGATAATATGCGAAGCCATCCGAATGCTTAGTTTCATAAAAGGGTTGTCTGAAGAGTATGTCGTCCGATCAGTATGTACCCGAGTCCTTTCATATGATACTCGTTTGGTCAATTCTTAAGCTTAAGTCAGGTATAGTTGCCATACTACGATCTGCATATCGAATCTATCCGGCATATGCCTTACTTTGCTTTTTAAATGTCGCGTAAATGCAACAATTCAATGGGATTATTTGATGTCCATCGTTGGAAAACTTTATAGAAAATGATGTTCCTATCTCCCACAATTACTTCTAATACTCATTCCTTAGGCTACGCACTGAACTATAAATAAGGCCAGAAATATTTTATGTTAAGGCTTGTGTTTTGCTTACTATTAAATTGTATCGTGTGACATCCACCTTTTAAATTTATGAACTAAGTAAAATGAAACGCTCTGTTCCTTCAATTTAGCATTCAATTCGATTGCGCAGGCTGGACGGAGTGCTTCAAAGATTTAACCGCAGCTGAATTCATCATTTCAAATGGCATTCCAAGCTTTTTGTTATATCTAATTAATTCTCATTAATGCATCTAACCACCTTCGGTACATTAAAGGATACCAGATCATTTGTCATTAATGTTGTCATACCGTCGAAATTAAGCAAAAAGAAGTAAGCCAGATACATAATGCCACACATAGAGTCAGAACACGTCGATCATTTTATCTGATTCCTTCTATGAAAACACCAACTTTATTAATTCAAAACTGAAGTCGTTGGCTCTGTCCAGCATTCGCTTTTCATCGTGAGAATCTAACAAATAGCTGAAAGTTCTTATTGAATGACAAGCAGATGCATTTCCGAAACAACGAAACAATAAATCATCTAGGACGTAATTTAAGATCTTCACAAGAGTCTCTCATTACGCCACCTTCAGCATCCAAGTTCAATAGCTGAACCGGACAACATCTGCAGCTAAAACGCATCTTAGATCAAAAATCATGGAACATTCGTATCAGATCACAAATGTCCTCAAGGCCTTTTTTAAAGCTTTGTTTTGACTGCTGTGCAATAATACACTCAGATTTAATCTGCATCTGTTTTTCGTTTATAATCCCGGTGAAGAGGATAAAATTTCTCTCTGACCATACCCACGTTGTACCTATGCTGCGCGGATGATGTGTTTCTAATTACTTATACTCGGCTTACATAATTATTTTGGAGCTTCTCTTGGGATCGGTTTCGCCTTCCCTGCGATACAGTTTTTAAACCAAATATGTTAAGGCGTTCTAGTGTCGATAAGGTGATACCCCTGTTGGCCTGATGGTTGCCGATGTAGTTCACACGTCCCACTTATATTTTGTCCCATGGACAACGGATACCAACTGTTGGATTACGATTCTTTCAAGTCGATGGTGTGTTGGATCAGCGGCAAGGGATTGGCCGTAATCTAAGTCGACACACTGGAAGCTTTGCTACTTTAAGATTTTTAACATGTTATAGGGATGTGACTTTTATTTACTTATTTCTCTACTATGTTATATTTGATTTCGATTCATTAAAAGTGTACCAAGATTTGTCCGACAAAATTACATTCAAATGTGAGTCTTACTTTTCTATGTAAGTTTTAGTTTTCCATTTAAAAAAAGGATCAAACGCTCAATTCTAAATTGGTCGAGTGTGAGAAGCATGCCTAACATAATTGCGTTCAATTGTTGGTACACTTTTAATATTTATTTATATTGAATTATTTCACATCAAAAGCTGGTTATTGCTTTTTCCTTTGTAAGCACGATTTGCCTCAGCTTTAGCTAAAAATATTGAAAACAGAGGTTTTTGTTTCTAAAAATGACAGACTACAATTTCGAGTGCGAGAATTCGAAACATAACTTCCGTTATTATTTTATGTCAAAAACAGTTTTTCCATCATAAATAACAAGCGGAGAAAGTTTAATGAACTTTAATAAAAGTATTGTCTTCAAAAACTGTTTTAAGATAGAAAAACTTCGACAGTGCCTTTGAAAAACACAAAAACACTTTATTTCTGTTCGCCACTTCTAAGCAGGGTCTCTCCCAACGATTTTTATCATATTTTCTAACCTTAGTGACTTCAGTATTCCCTTCCCACTTTGATGGCTGCTCTGTGTCAATCAATACTATAGTATTTGCAGTGTCTATCGATAGTACAGTATATAACAGGTCAATTGAAAAGTCCCCGGCCGTCCATAGTAAAACACATTTTTTTGGCAAAATTCGTTTTTTTTATTCAACATAATTCCCTTCGAGGCTGATACACTGATTATAGCGGCCCTCCAACTTTTCGATACCTTTTTTGTAGTACGATTGGTCCTTTGCTTCAAAATAGGCCTCAGTTTCGGCGATCACCTCTTCATTCGACGAAAATTTCCTCCCAGCGAGCATTCTTTTGAGATCTGAGAACAGGAAATAGTCGCTGGGGGCCAGATCTGGAGAATACGGTGGATGCGGAAGCAATTCGAAGCCCAATTCATGGATTTTTGCCATCGTTTTCACTGACTTGTGACACGGTGCATTGTCTTGGTGAAGCAGCACTTTCTTTTTCTTCAAATGCGGCCGTTTTTCGGCGATTTCGTCCTTCAAACGGTCCAATAACACCGTGTAATAGTCGCTGTTGATGGTCCTTCCTTTTTCAAGATCGTCAATGAAAATTATTCCGCGCGCATCCCAAAATACAGATGCCATAACCCTACTAGCCGACTGTTGCGTTTTTCCACGCTTTGGGGCGGGTTCATCGTGTGCAGTCCACTCGGATGACTGTCGATTGGACTTCGGAGTGAAATGATGGAGCCATGTTTCATCCATTGTCACATATCGACGCAAAAACTCGGGTTTATTACGCTTGTTCATCTCCAAACACTGCTCCGAATCATCAACTTGTCGTTGTTTTTGGTCAAAAGTGAGCTCGCGCGGCACCCACTTTGCACAGAGCTTTCTCATACCCAAATGTACGTGAATGATATGATGTACACGTTCACTTGATATCTTTAGAGTGCCTGCTATTTCATTCAATTTCAATTTACGGTCATTCAAAATCATTTTGTGGATTTTTCTAATGTTTTCGTCGGTAACAACCTCTTTTGGGCGTCCACTGCGTTCACCGTCTTCGGTGCTCATTTCACCACGTCTAAACTTAGCATACCAATCCTTGATGGTTGATTTTCCTGGGGCGGTGTCTGGAAACTCGTCATCAAGCCAAGTTTTTGCTTCAACTGTATTTTTTCCCTTCAAAAAGCAGTATTTTATCAACACGCGAAATTCCTTTTTATCCATTTTTTTCACAATAACAGAAGTTGCTTCACTCAAAATACTATAATTCACAAACTAATGATCCGACATCTGTCAAATTTATACACGCGTCTTTTGAAGGTTAGGGCTAACTACAAATCATATGGATTTAATTCTAGTGCCGCCATCCATGTGTCAGGCCGGGGACTTTTCAATTGACCCGTTATATTGTAGCGAGCTTAGGGTTCGCTGGATTAATTATTTTTAATAAATAAGAGCCGTTAAATCGATTTTGAATTAATGAAACACTTTATTAGTCCGTTAATAACAACCGTTACTTTTACCGTACACTTAACGATTTCTTGAGTTATCGCTTCCGTACTTATCGCGTCTTTGACTGCTTACTTCTTACTTCTTGATCTGCGTGTCACGTATTTATACCGTTTCCTCATTCTGATTCGGTATTTCGTTTCCGTCCGTTCTATAGCCTCGAATTTTCTACTGCTCGTAGTCTCCAGTTTTCCAGTGCTTTCTAGAATATGCTAGTACTTTGTTTTGGACTTTCTAGAATATTGTAGTAGTGATTGTCATATGCGTCACAATATTATAAAAGGGGATGTTGATCATCTCTTTCTTTCCTAATAATTTCCCTCTTCTTCTCCGATATTTAAAGGTAGAAACATACCGTTTCGGGCACGCATATTCTTTTTTTTGGATTTTATCCGTCCGTGATGAACCCTATACAAGGTGGCGCAACACAGGCGAGTCCATTTGTTTCAGAAAAAATATAATTAAAAAAAAAAGGATTTTTGCTGTTGAAGTGACATCACCCTTTGCACATGGCTTCGCTTAAGTAGTAGCCTAGAGGTCGAAAATGGCGTCATATGTTTGTTTTTCGGAATTTCCCATTATATTGGCCTGTGTTTTGGCCTATATAACGGGCATTTACTGGCGGATGTTGGCGTCAAGTTCGTTCAGGAAAATTCCCGTCATTCGAATTATCACGTTCGCAGCGTCAAAATATCTGTTACTGAAAAGCACGATGTTCAAGCACAAGCAAATTCATAAAGCCACATGGATATCACCCGACGGCGTAACGTGTAACCAAATAGACCACTTCCTCATAGACAAAAGACACCTCTCGAATATCCTTGACGGAAGATCATATAGAGGAGCAGATTGCGACTCCGATCATCTTCTAGTGATGGGGAAAATCAGGAGTCGCCTCGCAGCAATCCCACATGGACAATCACGGGAGTCGAGCAAAAAGTTCGACATTGATAAACTAAAAGACCTGCCCAAAAGGGCTGAATATCAAGACGAACTAACGAATAGATTTAGCATCCTAGGGAATGGGAGCAGTTAGGAAGAGGAACCCAATAGTGTGCACACTAAATGGACATCGATAAGAGACACAATCAAACAAACAGCCCAAAAGGTATTAAGATATAAGAACACAATTAAGTCCAAACCTTGGTTTGACGTGGAGTGCAGGGCGAAGATCGAAGAACGTCAACGCCTCAGAGCAATCCACTTAGAAAGATATGATGAAGTCAACGCAAAAAGATATCCGACGATTCGGAAAGAGACAATGAGACTCTTCAAACGGAAAAAACGCGAATGGGAGGACTCGGATCGAAAAAATCCTGGAAAATGTCAGAGCAAAGAACATCAGAGGTATGTATGCCGACATAAATTCACTTACAAACGGCTACGAAGAGAGAGCCAAAATAATTCGAGACGCAAACGGTTGTCTGGTCACAGAAACAAACAATATCGTGACAATGTAGAAGCAGTACTTTGAAAACTTGCTCAATGTGCGCACCCATCAACCACAAATAAACGCACCAAACGTACATACTGCCGAGCCTCAGATCCTAGAGCGTTCTTTCAACGAAGTTGTAGACGTAATAAATCGATTGAAAAACAACAAAGCTCCCGGAGTCGACTGCATACCGACAGAGCTTGTGGAGCATGGAGGAGAGGCAACCGCAATATGGGATAAGGAAGTCATTCCGGAAGAATGGAAAACCTCAACAGTCGTCCCCATTTTCAAAAAAGGCGACAGATCTGACTGCGAAAACTACAGAGGAATATCATTCCTCCCAACCACATACAAAATACTAACAAATGTCATACTGGCGAGAATCACACCGTACGCAGTTAGCTGTGCACAGAGGCGATATCGTAACCAATGAGGCTCTACTGAGGTGCGATTATTGCTAGTTGAAAACACCGTACGCAGAAGACATATTGGGAGACTACCAATGCGGATTCCGTAGGAACCGTTCAACGAGCGACCAAATGTTCACAATAAGGGAACTACTGGAAAAGAAGTGGGTTCACCAACGGTTCGTTGACTTCAAAATGCCTACGACTCAGTCGCAAGGCAAAGACTCTACCTATCACTGCTCCCAACCGCGTACAAAATATTAACAAATGTCATTCTGGTGAGAATCACACCGTATGCGGAACAGATACTACCAATGTGGATTCCGTCACAAAGCGACAAACAACAAGCGACAAAATGTTCACAATAAGACAACTACTGGAAAAGAAGTGGGAATACGGAGAGACGGTTCACCAACGGTTCGTTGACTTCAAAAAAGCCTACGACTCAGTCGCTAGGCAAACATTCCACCATATTGTAGTGGAGCTGGGAGACCCGAAAAAATATGCCGCCCTCATTCAAATTTGCACGAACGAAAACAAAGGGCGAGTTAGAATAGAAAACCACCTCTCAGAACCATTTGAAATCCGGGACGGGCTAAAGCAGGGAGATGGTCTACCACAGTGTCTTTTTAACCCTGTGCTCGAGTATGTCATCAGAAAGGTACAATACGACAACATGGCCGGATCATCCCTGAACGGGGTAACACTAGTGCTAGCATATGCGGATGATATCGCCGTTCTGGGCGATAATCTAGAAACTGAAAGTAAAAACTGTGAAATCATCATGCAAGCGGCAGAAAAGGTAGGCCTAAAAATAAATGAAGACAAAACAAAATACATGATTACGGCGAGAGCAGGTGGACCTCAGGGAACACATATAAACGTCAGAGGCAAGATATTTCAAAAAGTTAAAGAATTTAAATATCTGGGAACGATACCGACGGCCAGTACCGAAATGTCGAAGAAAATTAACCAAAGACTGCATTCCGGCAACGCTAGTTGGTACGCAGTCAGTAAACTGCTGAACTCCAAACTGCTATCACGTAACATAAAGCTCCGTGTCTATAGAACGGGAAGAAAACAAATTCCGCGTATTCGAGAATAAAGTTTTGAAGGGTATCTTTGGAGGTAAATATGACAAGGAGGCAGGACAATGGAGGAAACTCCATAACCACGAACTGGAAGAGCTATATCGCAAACCTGCAATAGTGAGAGTAATCAAGTCGCGAAGATTAAGATGGGCCGGACACGTGGCGCGAATAGGCAACGATAGGACCGTGCGTAGAATTCTTGACGGTAGACCAACGGGAAAGAGACCGGCCGGGCGCTCGCTACGGAGATGGGAGGACAATGTTAGGTTTGACCTTGAGGAGGTCGGATCGAATGGTCTAGCGTGGAAGGAGGGTGCACAGGACAGGGAACCATGGCGGAGTCGGGTCGGTGAGGTCATGAACTTCCGGGTTCCTTCAGGCCAATAAATCATATTAAATAAATAATAATAATAAAAGTATTCCCGTCGAAGGAAGTCTGGCAGCGTCAAATCAAGTGAACGCGGATACTAATTTAAAGCACCATTGTTTGATGTCAAATGACCGGGGACCAATGGCTTAAAATCTCGCTTGTAGCTGTGTGTGGTGGAGCATACTTGTTGAAACCAGAAATGGCCCATACCATTTTCACGCAAAAAACGATCATCAAGTCCGATAACGCACTTGATTAAGGATTGCTGTTTGACAACGTACGTATTCGTAGAAGAAGTAGCTCTTCAATAATTTGAGTTGCTGGTCCCACAGAACCAACAACTTTTTTTTTTATTGTTAATGGTTTCCGTACGTCTTGAAACACGCCTCATTATCATAATGATTTTTTCCCAAAAAAAAACCCCTCCGGTTTCTACCAAGGAGACGAGATTGACACTGCCAACAGTCGTTGAGTCAATTGATTTTGTACAGAAATGCTTTCAATTTGACATGAGTTAGGCGCTGTAGCATAGTTTTTCTAATGAGATTGGAGAAGTCCTAATACTGGTCCGTACAGCTACGATTTGTGCATGGAATCGGCTCGGACGAAGTCTTACTATTTCAACAACGATTTTCCACTTTTTCTTCACGCACGTTGAGTTTTCATAGTTGAAGAGAATTTTAATATACAGCTTAACAATTAGAACATGTTTGTTTGGCGTGTACTACTTGATAGGAAAAATTTCCTAAAATTGACGCTTCTGTCGCGTGATCTATCGCAGCTGTCAGACAAAAAATGTCAAAGTAGTAATGTTGTCCGATGGACTCCCCTAAGCTGGGCCACCCTGTATTTGCATACATCTAAGAGTTCCCTGCGCTACTAAAAGTATGAATAAAAAATTTCCTAAAATTGACGCTTCTATCGCGTGATCTATCGCAGCTGTCAGACAAAAAAAGGTCAAAGTAATAATGTTGTCCGATGGACTCCCCTAAACTGGGCCACCCTGTATTATCTTACATCTAAGAGTTTGCTGCGCTCCTAAAAGTATGAATGACGAAAATATGATGAAATTCCCCAGGCCAATTTCATAATTTACAGAAGACTAAGTTGATAGTATTTATTCTTAACGCAACATCGATTTAGTTTCAAACTTATCAATTGAGTTCTCAAGAAAGTACAACGATTAATATGGGTTTTTCAAACTAAACCAAAACCATACACGATCATTTGATTTGCATAGAGTAAAAACAGCGATTCTTCAACATTTCATCATTTCCTTTACTTTTTCCGGTCTCGTCTCTTTCTGCTAAACTCTAATAAGCTCGATGAATACGCTTGCAATGACATCGTTTCCGTTGTAAATTTGCTCCAACAACCAAAAACTCGACGTCTTCTCTTCGATTCAATCACTTAGATTACTAGGTGCATTCCGAAGAGTGAACAGCCCTCCACTTGAATATATTGAGAATTAACACCACGCACAATACCGCGGAAATATTACTTAACTCACGCCGAAATCAGGGCAAACGGCAACGACATCGAAGACGCAAATCAAGTCAACAACAATAGACGACTTGAAAGAAAGTCCCACAAACAGTTAACGTGGCACAAGAGGCCGGCCAGGCATTGCCACGGAAACATCGCGGGCCCCAGCTAAAATAAAACACCCGGTTCCCCATCCCAGACCAGGGCACCAAAAGCAAAGAGAGCCTCTTGCAATACCAACCACATTGTGCGTGCCACATTGAAGCTGGGGCAATAAATTTCATTAGGGAGGTGGTCATGACGCACGACGGCAACGCTACTCTACCGATTCCCATTGCCATTTTTAAATCTCAGATCTCCTGTAACGTCTTTGAAGGATAAATGAGAACCTCCAGAAAATCTTTGCGTTTAAACAAGTTTTTTGCTTGATGCATCTTTTACGGTGTTTTGATTTGTTCTTTTTATGAAATTTGTCGTTTTCGAACTGAAGCCGATGTGGAAATTAGGGTGTGGACACGAAGCGTACCGCACTGCTACTAGATTTCAGATCTCTAATCTTCAATGTGTAGTTCGTGCGGTTCCCCATCATTCGCGGCGTGGAGTGGCTGCGCACGGGTTTGGTCACTACCATAGCTCCCTGCGACCGGTGTGTCGGATACACATCACAGATGTACAATATATTGTGCAAAGTGTGTGACGAAGCGAAACCAGAAACCACTAAAGGCTTAAAGACAATCAACCAAATTCGATGTCGTACCACATATCAACCGGCCAATCCTCAAATCCGACTGTTGATCGGCTTTTTCCTTTGTCTAATGAGGGACCATCTGGTGGTATGTAACATGCCATATTCGAGACTGGGCAGACGTAGATCAAAACAGAAATCATTTGTGTTCTGCCCGAACAAGATTACACTTTGGACGGGGGAGAAGAATGTCACCAGCGGCCAAGAAACCCATAATGCGGGCGAGTATGATAATGCCAGTGATAGAAGGCAATTGCTTCAGGGCTCGTTTGTGATACAGCTAAAGTGATGGATGATGCATCCAACAAGTCACTGATTTGCTTTCTCAAATACACAAGAAGGTCTTGAGAGGCCAGACGGAGGACATAGGCCAATGTCATGGAAGAAGACACTTTCAGTGCGACAGAGAAGAAATCGAAAGCCGACAAGACAGCACAGTGAACTGCTAGACGACAATCGCTTCGCTTTATTCGTGACATAATTCTTTCGCTTTTAACACAAGAGATACCAAGGAAAGCTGCCTCAGAGATAGATGGCCAGCTATCGAAAATCATACCGGAGGACCAAAGGTTAACAACTTCAAGTTGCCAACTTGCCAGCAACCACGCAACTGTTTCTGTTCTGCAATATATTTGGTATATTTCATCATGCCGCTATCTAACGCAAGGGCAACTGGATTACTTGATTCGAGCTATTGGGCGAAAGAAGACGATTATCTTGGTTGGCGCGAGATGACTTCTTTGCATGCGGAATATATGAAGAAGGTTATCACTGAATATTATGTAAAAGTCAGTCTTCAGAAATTGGTGAACAACCCTTGGGGGTAACTCTTATTAAAAATGATTTCTTTCTGATGAGATGATCAATTAGTTAATTATTGTAGAACCAAATAGGATCTAGTTGTTTTCCATTTCATAAAATATATTGTACTATAGTTGTTTGTGTATTACAGAGTAGTAACCGAACACAGAAAAATACATGTAATGAAATTTCCCCCCTTTTTCTACATTGTTTTATATCCTTTTCTCTTCATTGTTTTATAATCTTTAGTCAAGTTTGTTTAAAAAAGAGCATAATACATATATATATATATATATATATATATATATATATATATATATATATATAGGGTGCGCCATCTTCTATGTCGGTATGTAACGATATGGCCATATCCCAAGCGACGTAGGAGGTCTGTCGGCAATGTCCTTTAAGCTGATTGCACTTTATACGGATGCCATGCGAATCATCTTCAAAATACGCCGCAAGGTGGGTCCACTGACGCCAAAATGCTGACCGCGGTTACGACACGACACATGTGGGTTGATTTGGAAATAGAAAGACAAATAATCAGATCCAGTCCCTATCTTAAATATCTTGGTGTTATATTCGACAACAGGTTGAGCTTCAAGGAACACGGAGGAAAACGAGTGAAAAAAACGGCAAGAGCATGCAAAGTTTTAGCGAGACTGCTACGCAATATTGGAGGACCCCGGCCCCACATAAGGAATCTCATAACCAGTGTCAACACTTCCATTATAATGTATGCAGCTCAATTATGGCCAGGAGCCGCACAGTATAAGTCGTACATGAGGGGAGTGAACTCCGCACATAGGCTGGCATCACTAAGAGTATGTTGTGCATTCCGAACGGTATCTGAAGTTGCTATAAATATTTTGGCCGGGAGGACGCCACCTGACATTGCAGCTAAAGAAAACGCTGCATTGCATAACGTCTCCCAAGAGAATCGTCGGAGAATGCGGTCACAATTAAAACTCTCAAGCCTAAAAGAATAGCAACGAAGTTGGGATTCTTCCACCAAAGAAAGATGGACCCACACCATGGTACCTGATATAGAAACATGGTTGAAAAGAAAACATGGCGAGCTGAATTACCACTTGACTCAGCCAATATCAGGACATGAATGCTTTCGGCAATACTTGCACAAGTATAAGCATGTGAATAACCCATACTGCTTGTATTGCGAAGGCAAAATAGAAAATGCGGACCACGTACTCACAGAGTGCGTGGTCCGCATTTCCGTCGGGGAGCCTCTGGCGCAAGACTAATGACTTGGCCGGAAAAACAAATTATCATGGAAAATTTAACAAGCCTCAGGACTTGCTAAATAAGGCCAAGACCGGTTCCCGGTTGTAGTGCCGATGATGATGATATACTCACAGAGTGCGTGAGATTCGAGACCGCGCGAACAATTTTCAAGAGACATATGAGACGGACAGTTACTCGGGCAGGATTAATAGAATACATGCTGAGTTCACAACAGGCATGGTGCGTAACAAATGGTATTCTCTGTGAAATGATGCAGCAGTTGCGACGCGACGAGCGGAGTAACAAGTAAACACCGTCCCGCCCCGCGATGGAATATCTAAAATAAAGTTCCGCGGGGATCAACGGGAACATGTGCCTGGCGGGAGGCAGTTTTAGTCGGTAAAAACCTGCCATGCCTCTGGATCGGTCCAGAGGTATCTTTTGAAAACCTCCACCTTCCTGCCGAAACCAAAAAAAAAAAAAAAAAAAAAAAAAAAAAAAGACATGTGGGTTGTCGGGAACACTCTCACCACTTCAACCAGTTTATTCGAACGTCTTGAGTTTGGATGAATGGCATGTCGACGATCTCCCACTGTCCCGTGCTCAACAAAATTCGACAGCAAACAAGTCCACTGCCGCGTGTTCGAATTCGATCGTTATGCTCAAGTACACTCAACTGATGTGGAATTGTTATGTTATTGCTTGGTATATGGCTGATGTTCTTGCTTATTCGATTTTTTGCCGTGTAGTTCTTCGCTAGCCCTCGCATCACAACAGCCGAAGTCATTGTGTACTATAATGTTGTTACCCCAATTTAACTAATCTTATCTACCTTTTAAGTCGGCGCAGGGCTAATAACCTTGCCCGGAAAAACAAAATATTATGGAAAATTTAACAAGCCACGGATATGGGCCGGATACACGACGACGACCACGAGATTTGATAAATAAGGCCAAAACCGGTTGCCGGTTGTAGTGCCGATGACGATGATTATGATCTATTTTGTAATAATCTCGAACTTCACCACCAGACTACAACATGTTTCATTTAGGGGAGAGAGAGTTCAAAGCTCTGCTCCAGTCTTTGGACGAGGCATAATTATCGTAACATTCCAATGTGTCGTTGTAAAAGCTGTTGCCATCCCTTGTATCCTAAAAGCAGAGGTTGTTTGGATAAAAATCGTACTCATCCGTACATTAATTTAATTCCTAAACTGCGTATATGAAAGCAGGCTTCCTCCTTCAATTCATATACAAACAGTTTGTTGACGACGTCGACTTATAGCATTTTGCGAAGCAATGAAGAATGTAACTCGAACCCACGCTAGAAAAGGTTAGAATCAAAGCACCAATGGATCAGTATATAAGGACGTCTCAACTCACTATATAAGCAATGGTTGCTGCTTTAGTGCTCTGGGATATGACGATGATGATTTTTGTTTTTCGATTTTCTATTTGATGTTGTGTTGTTTACTACGGTTGTGTGCGCATGATGTGTTGGAATCACCACATTACTTTCTACGCAGCAACTATGTTACAATCAACTTCTGGGCGGCGACAGAGCGAGAAAGTAACGTGAAATCCTACCTTACTATGGGAAACTATTTTACAGTGTAACCGAATTACGTCGGCAATGAGACCAGGTTTAAGTTTATGATTTGGAAACACTTGATCCATACACAGACACGAAAGGTATTGTGGGGAGGAATGTACATATGGTGCGCCGGCGCACGGCGCTGATTCACTTCCTTCCTCCAACATAATTGTTCCACTGTCGCGTCAAGAGAGGAAAAAACTGTTCACCAGGAAAAGAAATAATAAAACACTAGCGCACTGTTTTTGGTAATTGTTGTTTATTGATAGGTATCATACTGCACTTAATTAGTTTACAGGACACAGATGCTAATTACACCGACGATGAAACGGGTGCACAAAAAGTAAATATAAGACAGTGTACACTACTTGTATGGCATTAATCTTTTAATTGATAACGGCATTATACTGGAGGCACAAGAAGGAATTACTGTTTAATTAATAGCACGCATACTCGACTCGATAGTATAGCGGTTAGTATACCCGCCTGTCACCCGGGAGACCGGGGTTCGATTCCCCGTCGGGGAGCCCCTAGCGCAGACTAATGACCTTGCTCAGACACAATAAATCATTATGGAAAATTTAACAAGCCTCAGGACTTGCTAAATAAGGCCAAGACCGGTTCCCGGTTGTAGTGCCGATGATGATGATGATACTCGACTCGACTTGGTAATATTTGCGTGCCCGTGCGTACCGAGAGACGATGATGGTATTCATCTATGTGTGAACATTGGTTCTTTCATGGGACAAGGCCATGAGAACCAAGCTGAAAAAAAATCAAAAGGGATAATGGGCATCAATGAGATGTGAGGTCGGCTAAGTAAACAAGCCGTATCTCATTGGGTGCTAATGGATTTCTGTTTACTCATGCCGCGAGGTCATGAAGGACGGATCCAGGAAAATTAAAAGGCTTAAAGGAATTTATGAGCTGAGAGTTCAACTGAGTAAACAAGTTGGAACTCATTAGATGCTAGATGCATTTGGGATACTTGAAACAACTTGAATTGTTTGTCGTATCGCCAGAATGCCTGCGCAAGAACAGCGTTCCTTTGTTTGCACATGATGCATGCTAAGGAAATTAGTTTTAGCGTCGATTGCGCTAATTGTATGCAGCTGCGGCAATAAACTGCTAGGGGTTGCTTTGTCGTTGGGTGAAGAGGTCGCCCGCCAATGTGTATGTAAGGAAATTTATTATATACATGGTGAGGCTGGAAATAGGCAACGCAATGATCATTATCCCTGGCTATGATGGTTACATGGTACTGTAACCGATATGTTTTCTTTCAGGGATATGAGGTTTGTTCTTTAAGGAATTCTTCTAGGAAAGCAAATATTATGCATTGAATTATGAATGCCTGAGAATCCTTAGGAAATTTTCTGCCGATGCGTTGATGCATGGAGAATGCCCTTGTGAAAGGAAATGCTTTGATACGGGGAGATTGAGGTGCAAATATGGGTTGCGAATATGGGGGGTTCTTCAGGTGAGCTTTAAGAACCCCCACAGTATCCCAATACCTAACTTAACTATGTTCACGACAGTCATACCAACCTATCTCATAGCACGAGCATTTTTTAAAATATAGTTTCATTAATTTCTGAGTACAGCAGCATGTCTTATTAAATCCGACTGTTAAAAAATGTACTTCCTATCACAAAAGTAAGGGCAATGATGGTTCGGAGGCGTACTGAACGCTTAGTTACCTTAATAGGTGGTACATATTAGCTTGACGACCAACACGACCGGCCTTGTCGAGTGGCCGGACCCAATTGACCAACACACAACACAAAAACCCATGTCTTCGTATTTTTTTTTAAAGAGTGGACGGGTGCATCTGGTGTTGAATTCCTCTCAGTAACATCGTTTGAGCATGGAACTCTAAAATTTAGCAACACGGTGCCGTAAAGTTGTTAGATAAAAAATAGAAATTTAAAGGCGGTGGAATTTAACGCATCTCTCGGTACCCCAATTTTAGGGAACAAATTATAAGATTTATTGATCAACCAATTGCAGAAAAACCCAGAAATATCAGGTGAACCCAAAGATATTTGTTACAGTCCTAAACGCGTAACCTGATCCTCTCCAACTTCGCCATTTAGGCAGTTTGAAGCATTTTTCATATTTCACTTTTAAATCTTACGCGAAAAAAACGTATATACTGTAAAGGTTATAGAGAACTCTTATAAAGTACAAATATCGGTCAAGTAAGAAAAATGTTCGGGCGCAAGGCTAATAACCTTGCCGGGAGAAACAAACTATTATGGACAATTTAACAAGTCTCGGATATGGACCGGATACCGGTGGAGAGACTTGCTAAATAAGGCCAAGATCGGATCCCGGTTGTAGTGCCGATGATTATGATGATGTAGAAAAATGTTCTAAATACTTTCTGTTTATATGATTCATGCGCCCACTTGGGAAACGGAGGAATGTAATTATGACGCTAAAAATTTGACGAAGATCACGGGAAGTGGGGAGAAAGTTTTACATAGTTATTGCATATGGCACATCGTCCAAATTCCGCTTCACGTACACCACCACAGCGAAATTGTATTTCTTTTAACGAATTTTCTTCTATATACTTTTTTCAGGAAAATGAACAGCTCAGTTGGTGCCCTGAGATGCTATTCTTTTCTCAACCGGTCCATCAGACAGGCTCCAAAAAGTGTTCAACGATTTCTCCCAACCATTTCATGAAGCCTATAGTTTCACTGGGTTGGAAACCAACCTACCTCTTAGTAATTCTGCGAATCTACTACAATAGCAAATCGTCAGTTGAACCTACGAATGCACAAGCAAACGCATAACATAATGTCCTTATCAAATCACCCCTTCAGGTGGTAAGTGGTGGTAAACTAGTACAATGGTGATAGCAGTGTCTCATTCGAAAATAGTAGACCCGCATAAAGAAAATGCCCATTCACTTGCTTTCCCTGTCGCACGTGAAAATTCAGTTTTTTAGATACTACCAAATATCTGCAAACTCCATAAATTGATTAAAAATTCCAGATTACATTAAGAAAAATATAGAAAACGTGTTTACAACCCATACATTTCAGTTTGTAGGGATTAGGACGAGAAGTCTAGTCTGCCAGCAATTGAGGACAAAACAAGAATAAAACTAAAATTTGGTGCCACACCAAGCGATGAGAAAGTAGATCACCCCCATCTGAATCCAGAAATAGATTGCTTCTTTTCTAAGAGATTACGAGATTAATATCAGCAGTTCTGGTTGCTGGTCGGCGGATACATTTACACGGTAAAGAATTTCCGAAACCAAAAGTTGTTCGTCCATATTCTCAAGCAGCCAACTGCTTTGATTTTGGAAACGTTTCAAAGAAGAAAGAAAACGGACAATAACCTGAATTTTTGACTAGAGTACGTAATATTTTTCGGCATCAAATGTGTGGCATGGGTGCTTTGGCTTCGAACTAAGTGTGACAGAAATAGTCGACGAGTTCATACTCCCCCATTGTTCCAAGTGAAAATGATTCTTAAACTCCACTAACAGTCAAACTTGCAATCGACCTATCTCTGATGTTGCATTTAGTTGTCTGCCTGGTTTTGAACAGTTGATATGCGCTTATGCACATATTTAACTAAATTTATGATTTTCCGTATTCAATTCTCCGTAGGTTGCCATCGGACTATCAAGCAGTTCAATTTTTAGATACATATTTATCAATTGTCCTACGTTTAGCAGTAACATATATTCGGACGTTCTCGGCTGTTATATCAATATATCCCCTTAATAATCATCTTCCTCAACACCACTTCGTACTCTTAAAATCCATAATCTAGTGTGATCGCAAAAACAGAGCCTAGGAAAAAACTTTGGATATCTCAAGTTTGTGATGATATTCCTGTGGTCCGGCTGAAGAACGGCTACCTGTGCCCATTTTGTACAAGGTGTTTCACAGGGTTTTGACGATTTTAAAATGCAATAACTCTCGTTAAAAATGAGATAGCTCGACAATGGTGCGCTTTGTGAGTTGTGTGGAGTATCAAGTTTCATCCTATATTAATTAGTATTACCGTGGCATATTGGCCGAAACAACATTGTGCGTTTGCTGACGGGTGCTATTTGCGCATCGAAGAGTCTGTCGTGCGCGTACAACGTGAATTTTCGTAAACATTTTAATATTCACTCGGTGTTAACATATTGTAGTGGGACAATAATGAATTAAGTAAAAAATGTCCGTAAGACTACCGGTGCATCTCCCAGCCCTCAAGAAAGAGTACGAACTCCCAAACTTTCAATTTATAGATAAACCCTTGACGTTCATTAAGAAAACGTGGCCAAGCTTTGAATTTCACTGTCGAATGTTGTGCAGTATATGGAGACGTTAGAGATTTCCTTACTCCCCACTGTTAGCCGCCGTAGACGTATCCGATCCACTTGGTGGAACCAAGACAGTGCGGCATGTTATACAGCTAATGAACGTTGGAGGTTCTCCGTAAAGCGTTTGGTAACCGTATAATTTCGAATTGGGCTCTTCGATAGTATAGTGGTTAGTATACCCGCCTGTCACGCGGGAGACCGGGGTTCGATTCCCCGTCGGGTAGCCTCTAGCGCAAGACTAATGACATTGCCCGGAAAAAAGAAATCATTATGGAAAATTTAACAAGCCTCAGGACTTGCTAGATAAGGCCAAGCACGGTTCCCGGTTGTAGTACCGATGATGATGATGATGATGATAATTTCGAAACGCGCTCGCTTGGAATGGCCACATCGCTTGCTTCATCTAACCACGCCAGACTTTTACTTATGGAGTTACTTAGAAGCCATCGAACATCCGTAAATAAAATAAAAAATTAAATGCGGGATAAAATTTCCACAATTCCTCAAGCAATTACAAAAAAGTGAATGAAAACCACAGATGATCGTTTTTTTTTTTTTTTTTTTTTAGTTTTTAAACCACATTTATTTTCCTAATTCTTTTTACATGTATAATATTAGGGGTAAATGTTAAACCCTTTTCTACAATCACAGTCCTTAAATTAACTTACTGGCTCTATGCGAGCTCTCTAAATTATACATTACAACTTGATTTTTATATATGCCTTTCGGCGTACATCTTTTTTTTTTTTGTTTCTTATATATATATATATATATATATATATATATATATATATATATATATATATATATATATATATATATATGAAATAAGTCATATTATTATATATATATGAAATAAGTCATATATTAGAGGGACTCCTCGTTTACATCTATATGTATACATTATTATTACAATTTTTTTTTTTTTTTTTTTAATTATAACAAACAAAAACTTCAAAACAAAACGAATAAAACATAAAATAAGAAATAAAAAATAAAATAAAAATAAAAGTAATGGGGAAAGGTGGACAGGGGGAGGGGGGGGGGGGGGGGGGGGGGGGGGGGGACAAGAGGAAGGAGAGCGTTGCTCTTGAGAGGCATACTATATCTGAGGAAGTGAAGTCCTCTCCTCGTTGAGAAGCCACCACCATTTGGGAGATGTTCGATCTGTGGCTGATTCATCTCTTTCACTGATCGCCGTGCTAAAACGCATGCGGTCTGGGGCATTGGAGACATCACTATCATGGAGAATTCGTTTCTCCCTGGCACCACGGAAAGCGTGGTAAATAATCGGGACTCCATGCACGTCTTGGATAAGGCCTTTTTGATTCAAGAAAGGGAACGCTTCTGGGGGAATAAACCCATTCTGAAGGGTATTCTCTAGATACATATCATTGGGATAGAATGCTCCCGCGATAAGATTATTGTCACTGCACATTGCCCTTGCTGTGTGACCACGAATAATTTTAATTATGAAATTGTCTATCCTATTTAACCCTGATTTGTTATACAGGATTTTGTTGGGATAGCATTTTTTGTATTGCGACTCTGGTGTTCTATAAAGTCCGAGGCAGGAACGCAAACACTGCCGTTCGAACACACGAAACTTCTCCATATAAAGTGGAGATATATTATACCATACTGGACACCCATAAATTAAAACTGGTCGGATGAATGGCGAGTACGAAATTATTTTGACTCTGGGGTCAAGAAGACTACTCCGGAATAGACTTCTTGTCATAGAATATCCGCTTTTAGCTGCGGAGAGGGACGCTGCTACGTGCTTGTCAAAATATAAATACTGGTCTAGCCAGATACCAAGGTATCTAACTACAGTTTTCACTTACAGTGGAAGGTTATTGTTACCTACAATAGAAAAGTGTTTCCAGTTGTATTTTGTACCCCTCGAGGCCCTGGATAGGGGCGTTCTGAAAAGAATAGTCTCGGTTTTCTGGAAATTAATTTTTAATTTCCAGTCGTCGCAAAATTGTTTTATTTTGTTGAAGTCATCTTGAAGGTGCCTATTGATGTCGTCTATTTTTCCTCCTGTTCTGTACACCACTATATCATCGGCGTACGCAATGGCGTTTTCGAGAGAACTCACTAGATCACTAGTGTAAATATTGAATAGAATGGGACAATTCACAGCTCCCTGCTGTAAGCCATTTTTAATTTGGAAGGTCTTGTTGGAGAGTATGTCCCCGCATTTCACCACAAGATGTTTGTCCATTATCATATCATAAATAATGTATAGCAGATATTGCGGCATACCCAGGTTTGTTAACTTATAGACAAGTCCTTCTAACCATACGGTGTCGAAAGCCTTTTCAAAGTCAACCAAGCAGGCGCCTGTACATTGTCGCTTTGCCTTGTTCCACTGTATATCGGAAACAAGTTTCGTCGCTGCATGAACTGTATCATGTCGCGCTCGAAAGCCAAACTGGTTGTTGGGGATGATATCGTTTTTATCACACCAACCTATCAGTGCTTTGTTTATAATTTTTTCGAAGACCTTGCTGATGTTGGGAAGCAGGCTGATCGAGCGCAGATTAGCTGGATTGCTCTTCTCCTTACCCTTTTTGGGAATAGGGTGGACTACTGCAGTCTTCCAATGGGTTGGATAGTGTGCATTGTTTAGAGCGTTGTTAAACAAAGTAGTGCAGGTCTTTTAATTTGAGGATTGCTTCTCTTTGTTTATTGAGTTCCTCTTTTTTTGTGTCAATATCCGCAAGGAGTTTTTCTAATTCCGCCGGATCTGTTGCAGTACCTGTGATATTGTTTTCTTCCTCAGCAGGTAATTCGATTTCACTTGGGTCAAGGTCAACCAATTCGTTGAATTGGTTACCTGCGCCTGTGTATTCGTTTTTCTTTCCTTTTGCATTTTTTTCGCCGTCCGAATTTGGCTTGTGCCGCTTTGTTATAATACTCGGCTGTCGCTCGAGTCGGCTCCGTGTCATCGCTTTCAGGTCTGCCTGGCCCCTTTTCATGAAAGGCGACGAGCTCTTTAGCACTTTGTTTGTTTCCATCATTTTTTATTTTTTTATTTTTTTTTATTTTTTAAACAACCGCTCTCAGTGGCGGCCACACTGTGTAATCCACACTTGTTCACTTACACTCGCGCGACGAATTTATTTATTTTTTTTTTTTTCCTTTCTTTTGCTTTCTCCTGTTGTCAGGTATACGTATATTAAAGTTGTATCCTGTATAAAATTTTCACTTCATTGTAACTATTACTTAAAGAGTTATTGCATTTTAAAATTGTGAAAACCTCGTAAAACCCTGTACCTCTGAAAACAATTTTTAATGTAGCGGGATTATTTCCCACTTGAGATGATTCTTAAGCTCCCTTAGTAATCCAACTGCATTCGAACCGTGTTTCCAAAGACCGGTATAGTTGCCATAGACATTTTTTGAAGAAGTGGAAGTCATTCACCAAATTCAGCTGATAATGTAATAGTATCTATAGAAAAGAAGTAAGAAACCCTAAATATTTCGCCACACTTTACGTAGCTTCGATTATGTTCTAGGCAAAAGTTAATTCGAATACGAAGAGAGAACCAACGCACAAATCAAAAGCAGAGGAGTGGAAAGGATTATCAGTAATGGACCAAAATGAAAAATAAATTATACGAGCGTACAGGGCTCTGTAGTACATCCACATTTTGTTGGAATGCCGACTTACAGGTAAGCAACTAGAAAAACACTCAGTTCTTCACTACTAGCACGTTCAATCAAGTTTATATGGATACAATTTCGACAATTTCTATCGAATGCTTTCAGATATCTAGTGCGACAGTACACAGAGTGACTCCATCTTTCTGTAAGATGATCTGTGGCAATTCTCAGTAGATTACGCGCACGCAATCGTAGTGAAGAGTAGTAGTACAGTACAGTACCAAAGGAGAATTGAAAAAATTCATCAGCGTTGTATACCAGAGCATCAACGTAGCAGTCATAGCTTATGCAGCTAGATAGGACATCCTCGCGTGGACACGATCGTGATCTGATTTAAACCTTTTCGTTACTATAATGACTACCATTCTAAAGCGCTCTATTTGAGGACGCCGGCATGATCTGTACACACAGCAAAACATTTTCTCATAATCAGCCAAAACCTTATATGTCTTCCTAGGCCCATCGCTTCACAGAAGCGTAATATACGAGAGCAGTTGGATAAGTCAGTGATTTTTTGAATTTCTCGTGCAGTAATTTTAAATACTGCTCCCATCAATTGCCACCTATAAATAGACTACTGTCAAAGTTTAAGCAAGCAAGTTTCCGTCAATTAGTTCGTGTTTGACAGCCATTAAAAGTAAACAACCTCGTGAATTTTAACGAAAATGGAAAAAAGAGAATTTCGTCTGGTGATTAATCGTAATCAAGCAAAATCCAAAAATTGGGCTAAAAACGACTATCCCGTCCAGCATATTCTCCAGATTTAGCCCCCTGTGACTATTTCTTGTTTCCAAACCTGAAGAAATGGCTGGGCGGTAATTTGGGTCGAATGAAGAGGTTATCGCGTATTGCGACGATAGTGAAGAACGTGTAATTCGAACTGATGCTATGCCAGTTAGAATCACTAAAAATGTAACCGATGCTCAACACAGCAGGCCACCACCGCGTGTACGAATTCGATTTCTAAACTCAAGTACACTCAACTGATGTGGAATTGTTATGTTATCGCTATGGTATACGGCTCTGATACATTTTCTTATTCGATTTTCGTACGGTGTTCTTCACTATTTGGTTGTGTATTGTGTGTGTATCTGTTAGAAACGCCACAAGGTCATCACCGAAACTAACGCCTATTTTGAAGGCCTTGAGCAAACCTAGTATTTGGAAGGAATAAAAAAACTTGAAAATCGCTGGACTAAATATATCGAGAGAAGATGAACTAAGTTGAGAGTTAAAATGATTATTTGCCAACAAAAAAAGATCTTTTATTCAAAAAGTCACTGACTTATCCAACCGCCCTCGTAGTTTCTGGGGAGGGAGTAATGTCGTGAATCCAAACAGATTAAGGTCGTGCAACCGTATTCAAGAACATAGAATTAAACGGAATCGAAAAATTATGAGCGCTCTATATCAAATCATTAATGTAGTAATCACAACTTAGGTAGTTAGATGAGACATCATCACACGGCCATAGCTTGATACTTCGCTATTTTAGTTCGAACCTTTTCTAACATGGATTGGTATCGCATTCTTAACTGTGTCAACTGTGTGCGGTAAGTCATTACTAAAGAACGTACCAAAAGTGAATCTGAATTGTCCGAAAATGCGATTTAAGGCCAAATATTAATCACTCAAAGGCGCTCCACGTCATCATACTCCGGAGAATTTAACGAAAGGGGCTAATGCGCACTCTTTAATTGATGAGTGCCTCAGAGAAAGTGGAGGAGCTGAATGCATACATGAAGTTCAGTTTAACAGGAACTGTAATAATACCAATAAAAAGGCATAGGCAGAATATGTTGTTTCTATGTTCCGAAGGCGGAATTAAAAGTCTTAGGCCTGGGTTCTGAATGAATTTTATTAGATGCATCTAATAAAATACCGGAATAGCATTCGACTGTGGGATGATTATGCACCTTATAAATTGTTGCCGGTATCGGCTTTTAGAGGCTTTGATATAATATACAATTGGTGTACCCTGTTGGGGTTGGCATGAATTGATTCTGGTGTTTGATAATGAAGTTTGAAAAGACTTTTACCGTTTGCGACGATAGTGCAGAACGTGTGATTCAAACCGACGCTATGACGGTTAGAATCACTAAAAGTAGAACCAAAGTCTCAACACATCAGTCCACTGCAGCGTGTTCGAGTTCGATCGTTCTTCTCAAGTACATTCAACTGATGTGGAATTGCTACGTAACCTGCAACGGTATACGGCTCTGATGCTTTGCTTATTCGATTTTTTTTTTTTGTTGGTGTTGTTCTTCACTTTTTTTTCTTAGTACACCTCTCTCGGGTTTGGCGCAAGGCTAATAACCTTGCCCGGAAAAACAAATTATTATGGAAAATTTAACAAGCCTCGGGACTTGCTAAATAAGGCCAAGACCGGATGCGGTTGTAGTGCCGATGATGATGATGACACCTCTCTCGGGAGAGGCGAACCTATAGTGCCGACACGACGCCCTAGAATCCCACCAAATAACTGTTGCAGTTGTTTTTGAACAGTTGCAGGCTGTGACGCTCCGGGAACATGGAATTCCATAGGTCTGTAACAAAACGAGTTCTGATGCAGAGATGTTCGCGCCGTCGGGAGATGAACCGCAAATTGGTGTCATCCGTCAGATTGTGTCGTGGAGCGTATTTAAACCGAATTGCGCGGAACGATACCACGAATCTCCGAAGAACAGTACCCGAGATAATATCTGTAAAACAGACAGAGTTCAGCTACGCGCCTTCGATGTGACAGCGACTGTAGTCCCGACGTCAGCGCCGTGTCCCGTCAGGCGGATCGCTAGTTTCTGTATGCTCTCAAGTAGGTTGAGGGTATGGCTAGCAGCGGAGCTCTAAACGAGTGAATAATATTAGAGCGCCGGTCTAATTAGGAATTTATACAGAAGAAAAAGTTGGGCCGAAGCAAAATGTTTCTTGCCTCTAAAAAGATAACTCAGTTTTCCAGAGGTGGACCTGGCGATGTTCGTGTGATTATGCCATGATACATTCCCACAGATTGTGAGGTCAAGCAATTTCATGCTTTCCGCAGATTCGAGGGACCGGCCATTCAATGATCAGCTGTGGAACAGATGACCCACTTTTCTTTGTGAAAGTTGTATACTGTATCTTCGTTGGATTAAAGTCGACGAGATTGGTCTTTCGCCAATCCAGGAACTTACCCAGATCTTGATTCAGAGAGTCGATCTGGCTAGATCTCAGTCGGTACTAAGTTGATGCGCTAATCGACCGATCACATGAAAACGAGGAAACAAACAAGCATACTATCATCCGCAAAACTGAATACCATGTTATCCATGGATTCCAAGAAATCATATATGTGAAGCAAAAACAAGGTTGGAACCAAAATAATACCTTGAGGCATCCCGGAATTAACAGGATACAGATCCGAATACTCGCCGTTCACAGCAACGCGGATCGATCGATTTTCGAGGAAGCTCTTCATCGAGTCGCAAAGCTACTGGGAAAGTCCATATGAACGAAGCTTGCTCAGTAATGCCCCATGCCAGACGGGGTCAAAAGCCTTGAAGACATATAATGCGACCCCTCTTGATTCGCCACGCCTCTCAATCACAGATGTTCATACATCGGTTAGAAGAGCCAAAAGGGCTCCCGTGGACCGCTGGCCACGGAATCCGTATTGACGATCATTCAAAACGCGTTGCTCTACAAATACTTAATTGACTCGGCGTTGATGACCTTTCCCATCACCTTAGATAACGTATACAATAATGCTATAGGCCGGTAGTTTTGTAGGAGACACCTTTTCCGATTTTTTGGGATTAGATGAACTCGAGCCACCTTCCAGCAGGTAGAAAATGCCCTCCGTACATAAGATAAGCGGAAGAGCCTGCCAAGAACCGCCCACAGTTCTGAAGCACAGTTTTTAAGGACTACTGCTGGTATTCGATCCGGACTGGTTGCCTTCTTACTGTCCAGTCCACGTAGAATGCGTTGCATAGTAGGTGGGTGGAACGTCACATCCCGCATCAAAAACTGTACCGGCGCGATCACAGGTGGCTCGAATAGACCGACATCGAGATTTGTATTCGCGGAAAATAAATTCGCGAACACATTAGCTTTATCCTTTGAATTTGTGACTAACGTCCCGCTGCCCGTCACCAACGAAGGAAACGAGGAGGAAGCGAAGTTACTGTTGATAGCCCCTGCTATTAACCAGAAGGTACGCGGACCAGTTGGACACTCAAGGAGTTTATTGGTCACTTGACTTTCTTCGCGGTATCAATAGCCTGGTTGCACGTGTTTCTGATTCTAACAAAATTCGTTCTGTTCACCTAGGTGGGATTAGAGCGCCATTGTTTAAAAGCTTAATTTTTGCCGCTGTAATCTGCTCGCATTTTTTATCAAACCAAGGTATGTCAGATGACCTTCTTTTGATGAAATGCGGAATGTAGATTCCATCCATAGCAGAATAATCTCCGTGGCCGACTCCGCACATGCGTTAACATCGGAGTCTTCAAAGCACACCTTCGACCACGGAAACTATGCGAAGAAATCTCTCAAATCGTCCCAGTTAGCAGCCTCATACCTCCATACATGGCAAAGCTTCTTAGGTTGGTTATTCGCTTGAAATGCAAGTGGTTGGGCGACAGATATCAAGCAGTGATATTAGTTTCCCAGTGACGCAGCAACCTCCACGGCATAGACGCTCGGCTCGGATGTCAAAAACAGATCCAGGGTGATCGTGTAAGGACCTTGAGTATCTGGCACTGGTAGGTTCCTCTATTTCGCTTAGTCATCATCATCGGCACTACAACCGGGAACCGGTCTTGGCCTTATTTAACAAGTGAGGCTTGTTAAATTTTCCATGATAATTTGTTTTTCCGGGCAAGGTCATTAGCCTTGCGCCAGAGGCTCCCCGGCGGGGAATCGAACCCCGGTCTCCCGCGTGACAGGCGGGGATACCAGTATACTATCGGGGAGCTACATGAAAAAACATATAAACTTATAGACTTATAAACTACCTTAAAAACTAAGGCATGCGGGTTGCGGGTGGGGGACTAACTTTAAAGTAACTTAAAAATGGAATGGGGATCTAAACAAAGATGGATAGAATAATAGTCTAAGTGGTAGGACAGAGAGGAGCGAGGATAAGCCGGTGAGTATGAGTGTGGGAGAGTGTAGGGGGTGTGCGGGGTGGGGTCAGGAGCGGCAAGAGGGGAGACAACGTTCGAGAGCGGGAGAGGTGAGATTGAAGTCAAAGAATGCGGGGTGAGAGTTTGCCCACCCCTGCATTGAAGAGACAAGGGTTTCGCAGATTTCGGGGATTGGTGAAAAATGTGATGGAGGAGAGCAGACTTGGGCAGTTGATTGAGCCTGAGAGTATACAATGGATGAAGAGGATGTCGGCATGAATTCTGTGCTCTTCAAGTGTGTTAAGGTTGATTAGGTGAAGGCGGCTCGTGTATGGGGGTAGAATCAGAGGATCTTCGGAGGGCAAAACGAAAAAAACGACGTTGCAACCTTTCGACCCTGCGAATTTGGGACGAGTAGTGAGGAGACCAAACCTGACTAGCATATTCAAGAAGGGGACGGACAAATGCTATATAGAGGGATCTGGAAACGTAGGGATTAGAGAATTCTTTCGACTAGCGTTTGACAAAGCCAATGACAGAGTTGGCGTGGAGAATAATGTCATCAATATGTGGGATGAAGTTAAGCTTCCCATCACATAAGATGCCAAGGTCACGAATCGTTTGTACAGGTGTTATCTGTTGCTTGAGTAAGACATAGGAACGTAGCGGGGAGGGTGATCGTTAACGGGAGAAGGTGATTGAGTGACATTTGGCAATATTTAGTCGAGGCAATTATTTTGGTACCAAGTAGAAAAGCTATCGAGATCTATTTTGAGAAATTAGGAGTCGACAGAACACCGAATTGTCTTGAAGAGTTTAGTGTCATCCGCGTATAAAGAGATGGAGGAGTGCTTGATACTGGAGTCTATATCATTAATAGTAAGAATGAATAGGAGGCGTCCAAGATGACTACCCTGGGGAACCCCTGCCGTGGGAAAAAAAGGATTGGAGAGGGTGGATCTACGTTGTACGTTGACGAAATAACCGGTTACCGTTTCGCAGATGTGGAAAGAATGCGATTCAAACCATCATGACGGTTACAATCTCAGGTGGAAACATAGCCCCAACCCATCAGATGGCCGGCGCGTGTAGTCGTAGATGTGTAGTATTTAAACTTAAAGAAAGTGGTACATTAATTGCAGTTGTATACGACTCTGATATTTCTTTCTTCATTTTCCTTTGTGTGCGTTATTCACCAGCGTTGCGTATTCCTATGATGTGTCATGCCTGTTAGATCCGCCGATATCTGTAGACTGTGTTGGGCCGTTTACCGGTTGAGTTAAAACATTTGGATATATGAAAAAAAAAACGAACATACTCCTTCTGAAGTTGTCTGAATCGAAGCGAAGTCATTAAGAATTACGCACATTGAAATTATGTTGTATTATGCATTAACGATATGGTTGAAACATCAAGATCCTGTCAAATCATGGCATTGGTTCATTAAAGAATACGTTTTCGGGTTTCAGTGCAGGAAGCAACAATGAATATGGTCACGAACATAAAGTTTTAGTCACGAGCATTTATATTCCATTAAGTGTCAGAAGCTGATAGACAATAGCTTTTCATATGTATGTATGGCTAAGCTATACACCTCGGAAGAACAGAGGCATTAAGTTTTAATCAGGGAGATTGAATTTCGCGATATCAATGTTAGTTATTGTCTGGGTTCAGCTTAGCTCAGGAATTACTAATCTGTTATCCAGATACAGCAAAGAAATTGAACCTTAGATCACGAATGTTACAGTGATCGACGTGAAATTCTCGTGTTATGGCAACGACTCAGGAAATCAATACCAATTCGGAATAGGATGTACGCTGAAAAACGCATTGGGAGGACGAAAACGGCCAGTAAATGTGTCATACCCTTATAATATCTGCCCTATTAAAATCCTGTACAAAATTAGATTATGAGCCCCCCGTAACGAATATTAACCAGTCTCATATCATTCAACTATTGATAATAAAAATCGTTCGAAAGAATTTATATGTGAGATCCGCAATAGCAGTACGTACAAGAAAACCAATGGAAGATGTTTCCACACTTCACTTGTGAGTAAATTTTATAGCACTGCACTTAACACTTGCATTCGGACGCACGAGTGGTGAAATCCGGCTACTTGCGAGTATTTATAAACTAAATGTAACACTGGAAAAACGATTATTAAAATGTATAACAATTAAGGTCAGTATTTATCATCATCATCATCATCTTCGGGACTACGACAGGGATCCGGCCATGGCCTTATTTAGCAAGTAAATTTTCCATAATAATTTGTTTTTCCGGGCGAGGTTATTAGCCTTGCGCCATAAGGTCAGAATTTAGCATAATAAATTAACAAATACATGAGTAAACATATTAATCTTTTTTATTTTTGGTAAAATAATGGCAACTTGTTTAGGCCTAGATAAGTCCCCATGTATTCTAAATATCTTAAACTGTATACGCAAACGAAACATTTTAGAATAAACCATTTCCTTGCAGAACAATTTTTCACGTGATCACGTATTTAAGAGTTTGTGTGTCGTGGCGTCCAGTGATCCCCTTAATATCACTCGACCCCGATCCTTTCTTATCGCCGGGTTTCTAGGTCACAAACATGCGATCTAAGATTACATCTGCAAGCCGTAATCCAACTTAACTTGGCATGTGCTACTAAGCAAATGTGGTTTAATAGATTCAAATCAGCAGCAATGGCATCAACACTAGCCACCAATGCGATCCCTTGATCTGCGGAGGCCCATAATGTCTGTTTCTTATCTGCGGTCACCCCTTCCATCCCCCTGTGTTCTTTTGGATTCGCAAAAGTATGAAATGAGGCAGAGCTGTCTTCGAAATATTCGCGCATGTTCTAAATTTACTCATACT
Organism: Microdon myrmicae; assembly: GCA_963931805.1. Lineage (NCBI taxonomy): Eukaryota > Metazoa > Arthropoda > Insecta > Diptera > Syrphidae > Microdon > Microdon myrmicae. Next base: position 10,937,804 of record OZ007497.1, read on the forward strand.
ACACATTGCACTTAGGAGTATCTAAGTCAGTCGGGCGACGTGCGATGCACAATCTATTCCATCGCCTGAGGTTGCATAACCCGCGACCAGATCAATGAGTATCTATTTTCCACAATCGTGCGCTTTGTCGAAAGCTGGAAAAGCTTCGCTAAATTCCAACAATGTATAGAAAGATAAATAGATACGGATAGTTTTTCTACTCGGGGTTTGGTTGTCGATCCTCTATGGCGATGGCTTACCACCCGCCTCCAACGGTCTCTCTCGCTTGGTATTCCATAGATTCTGCTACGTTCTTTCCTTTCTTAATTACTTCGCAAGGGGTGAAACAGCCAGGGGATGTGTGTGAATTACAATGAAAAATAAAAGGTGCTGCTGATTGAATGCATATGTAGCTGGATTGTTAACCGTCCGTCCAACACAATACGTCTACAGATAAATTTGTATCTTTTTAACTATAGAATGTTAGACGTGCTTAACAAATGAACAACATTCTGTGTTCGTTATTCTTTTCTCCCAAGGTTGCAGCTGAATCGCCATCTCAAACAAATAGACGAATGGATGGACAACAAGCGACTAATTTACGTAGTGGCCGTGCATTTTGGTTCGTGTATCTTCGACTGCGTAACAGAGGGTGACGAGAGGTGAAGCAACACCCTGTGCATCTGAATAACGAAAACTCGAAAGCTGTGCTTCATCGTCGTTCTTTTGTCGTAAAGTTAATTTTATTTTTTATTATCATGTGGCTTCGTATTTGTCACAGCACTCCAAGGTCAGAGGGGTGGTATTTATGACAATACCCCTAGAGGGCGAGGAGCACTCGAGGATAATAAGCCAACATACACAATAAGCTCTATCGACCATTGACAAATTTGGAGCCCCTGTACGTTTTTTCTTTCGTCACACAAAAGCTAAAGTACTTTTGTATCGTCTCCCGATAATGATGTCATTTGGGCTTGTTTCGGTTCTAGATACTAAAACTCATTACGATTTCATTGCTCCCACCTGTTTCGGCAAGTTATTTGCCTTTCTGGTTTGAACTGCCGGTACTAATGCATTTACGTGATCTTCAGGGTCGATCCGGTGGCTTACTTTATTTTTAAGTAGATGCACATGAAAATATTGCTACTACTTGGTGGTCTTCCTTTATGGATTATTAATACTTCTGCCGTTGCATGGATTCACTTTTGTTTTGATTTAAACAAAGAACCATAATTTTTCGCCCACCCGGTACAGATTAATCAGGGACACACCAGCCTGACCGTTTGCTACCCAACGTGGGTGACAGTCTTTTAGCTACAATGCACAGCAACTCACACAATGCCAATGTCACTAAAAGCAATTTCTGTGGCCGAAGTCACTCGAACATCATGCCTGACCCGTTTTTGTGTCACTGTGAACCAATTTTGACAACTACAGCACACCAGATGTTGGTAAAAAGAATTTGTGGCTAGTACTCCTAGTAACTGAGGTAATTTAGGATATGTTATCATTGGGCCAGAATAAAATGCTTGTTCCTATCCATTAAATTAAATAGTTCATTTTTACGAATAACATTTAAAACTAGGTGATTGATTAGTTACCTCCACTCAAAGTTACTACATGTTCCCAGACAGGACTGTGGAGTCATTTGGTTTATTCGCAAATCAAATTTCTCACACGAGTGCCACTTTCCCATAAACTCCAAATGCCCATTAAATGAAAAAGAAGTACTCTACAATAAAGTTTTTGAATTTATAAACTAAATAAGATGTAACGTAATAGTTGTGTGAAACTTTCAAACTTTCGTCGTCAGTCATGTGGCAGTCACTTCAAAGGAATACTAAATAAATGTGTCTAAGCAGTTGCTTCGACAAAGGAAGGATTTGCTTTTGGAAAGTTTCAGCCAGAGGATTATCGTAATCCATTAGACAAAGGATATTGAAAAGACTGCAAACACGTCATGAGTTTCTCTTCACTTAGGTCAGATTGAACTATCCAAGACGCAGGAAATTTGTTCCTTTGATTACAAGCTTTCCATCGAAGGTGCCCGAAGTTGTACCTGTGCCCAGGTAGCAAATAAAAAAAAAAAATTTAGCCTTTCTCATAAAATAATAATAAGAGGTTTAGGTGGAAAACTTTCAAAGAACTCAATACTGTTCGCAACAGTTTGCGTTGTCAGTTAGTTGCCAATAGTTCGAAATAAAAAGGCTATAAGTTTTACTGCAATGGTAATTTATTAAAACAGCCCTGATTGCCTGTCAAAATAAAATTGACATGTGCTTGAGGTTGTCTACCAATTTTTAAATGACATCATTTTCAGATGTATATAGTTAATTCGAAGCCATGGATGAAAGAAGACATGATTACTAGACCGAATGGGGCGACAAATCGAGTCAGTAATTAGTAATAAACTAAAAGGTCTGTTAGGTGTAGTTGTTAGGGGTTATTCGTTCTCAATTAGATAATTTTCAAAAATGTGTTAGAAACTTTAAAGATTCCTGCCCTGGGGTTTCTCATGGAGTACGAGTGACGTGACAAAGCTCAATTTACAACCCCCGTGATGTGGAACGTTGTTATAAACTCTGACATCATGACCATCCCCCGCACTGTCTACAGAAGTGATGCAGAAGGGATGCAAAAGAACGATAAGGCTAAACGAAAGAGAAGCTTCTGTTGTTATATACGCAGGCTAGATAGACCAGCAGCTTAAAAGATGGAGCTTTAAAATTATCTTGACCCTAGAAACTTGGATAGAGCGCTCATATGGGAGCTGTAACTACCAACATACGCATCTCTTGTTACGGCACGGTGGGTATCGATAATACATTTTAATTTTAATGAAAGCAAACCGGGAAGTACCAGCATAACCACGGACGAGGAAAAGAGCGCAACAAAAACTATAAATAAAAGAAAAAGGGCTACGAAAAACACAATTGTCACGCGAAGCAAAGCCGCAAAAATACAATTGGATAAGATGGAACACGATAATCTGTTTCACCAACACTTTCGCAAGTCTGTGGCGGTTCCACGAACTGCACAAACCACAGTAGGCTAAAACACCTGGCGTTCCACCAAGGAACATACTCACCTTAGCCTAAACCTCACGTGCTCACGGAGACGTGCCACCATAGTCCACCCTTTCGCCTAGTAAAAGGTGACATTCATACTGGTGTCAACAACCCCACGTATGCACGGATACCACCTGAGATGTCGAATAGGATATTGAATAAAATGTAGCCTTGTGGTACGTACACAGCGGCGTAGAAAGTTCGACTTTCCTTTCACCCATACTTTTTTGTTTTTTACACAAACGCGCACGCAAAGGGGGATTTTGGAGTACCCTTAAATGTCAGAGCACGGGGCGAGCGGAAGGAGGGGAAGTGAATAAGGAAAGGAGGTATCGATGTACACTGGTCTTAATTGTCTGGACATTACAACGACGAGGAAACACATGATCAGGTAGAGTATTCCACATTCGTGTGGTTCGGCTAAAGAATGACTCTCTATATTTATTTGTGCGCCTGAAGTTGACTTTCAACGTGAATTGATGCGCATTCTCAGATCGACGGTTATCCCGGAAAAAGTCTGAGGAGGCGGAACACATTGAGCAAGTTCAGTTGAGCAACCACCGTGATAATACCTATAGAAAAGAGATAGGCCTGATAAAATGACTTGAAAAACAGTGTTTCGAATGATCTGGTAGAAGATACTACACGACATTCTACTGAGACCAGTACTGATGAATTTAAAAACGATCCCCCGATCCACTTCGTGTCAGAATCTTCTCAATATCCACCATTACGATCATCATCATTATCGGCACTACAACCGGGATGCGGTTTTGGCCTTATTTAGCAAGTCTCTCCAGCGGTATCCGCTCCTTATCCGAGACTTGTTAAATTGTCCATAATAATTCCTTTTTCCGGGCAAGGTTATTAGCCTTGCGCCGACCTATCTCAGGATGTCGCTGCGTCCATTGGTTCACTACTTAGCGGGTGCCAAAGTAGCTATCGAGGGGTGTCACGTGGAGACTGCATGCCAATTTGGATTGAACAGGGACAAGGATCGTCCTGGCCTTCGCCGGGTTGAAAGCAGAGACTTTACCCTGTATGTTCGCTCCCATCCCCCATCATCATTACGTTGGTGGGTTCTATTTTAAGAAGTCGCACACTCAGGTGGTTTTAAAAAAATATGAAGGATCATTGTAATGGTGTGGGTCCCTCTAAATCCAAATTTGAAATATGGTATTAAGATCATGGCACTGATAAAAATGTTTAGCTCTCAAATGTGAACTTTTCACATATTTTTCAGACTCAAGTAAGCAGCGCAATGCGGCGTAAACTTACGAGAAGACGTGCTGGTTTGTCAACTGCTACTGGATAAACAATACCATGCTTCCAAGTATGAGTAAAGTTAATCTCCGTTCATATATCTTATTAAGGTCGGAATTCAGTGAGTTAAACATATTCTGGTGATTAACAATGAGGTTGAAAGACGTTGGTCGAAGACATTTCAATGAGTACGAAAACCGCAAAGTAATATTACCACCAAATGAGTAAATTGGGTTGCCAATAATGTACGAGGGATTTTTGAAGAAAGTGGGGAATAGGATGGATGGGAGTACAGAGCACTGGCATTAATTTGTTTTCGATCGGATATCACCCGGAACTACAAATGCTGGAATTCCCTTATCCATTGAATCAGTATATCATCAACTACATACGAATTCAATTTCTACAAGAAGGATGAGTGCCAAATTCTACGTTTCTCAAGACAGTGGATGAAGTGGCTCAAGTTCTCTGTAGGGTGCGCCAACACTATAGTTTAGTGACACTAATTGAAGAAGTCCTTTTGTTCCATTTGTTTAGAAATATGACTCGGTAACCTTCGGCAAAATTGAAGATATAGCTATGAGTGGGTGGAAAGGGTCGTCCCTTTGTAAATTGGCTGAACATTCGCAGTGGTTTAGAAAGCACAAAGAGCACCCCTTCGAAAAAAGGAGGGATGCCGGTCGGACACGGGTCTTTGTGTGCTCGGCAAATAGTACAAATTACCAGGCGCTACGACTGTAGCCGAAGCAATGAAAAGATAGTTTTTGATTTTTTCACAAATGTTGTTACTTGTGGGAGAGGGTTTCTACCCTTTTCGACTCAATTTCTGGTCGTGTGGGAACTTTGCGCGTTGAATTTGATCATTACAGTCAATCCTAGCCCAAACACTCACCGCTGTACTTTTCTTCAATTCACACAATGCTTTTGTGTTTTTCTTCATCCTTTACACGGGGCAGTGTTCTGATGTGTTGGAGCTTTGGTTCTAAATTTCACTAAAATTCTAACCATCATAACGCCGATTAAAAGCGCATTCTTCCTTACGTTGAAAAACCCTATATTTTAATTTCATGGCTGTAAATCATAAACTAAGATTTAATAACTCAGTTGTAAGTATCCCGAGTCTAGTATTTATCGATAAGATACTCCAGTCATTACTTTTTTACAATCCTATACCCGACTTATGTCTTCATTTGCCAATAATGGTTGTGCCATTACATTCTCGCATATCTATTTAACTTTTCTTAATTGTCTTTAACTACTGTAATTACCCAACGTAAAGCCATTTAAGTCGTTTGCAGGTGGACAATGGTTTTATTTTCTTTTCATCCTTCGCGATACTTCCGCTAATTCTGGTGAAGTCATCACCGAGAAACCAAAGCTCTATTAAAAAACTTAACGTTTCAATGGTTCTTCCTTCTTCCTCGACAAACAATAGCAACTACAAGAACTCCCGGTGGAGTGGGGTAAGGGTGCTTCGGGTTCATGGTACATACATTTAATAGAAACATACCGATAGAATGAACACAGTCGCCAATGAAAAACCCATGTGGTTCACTAGCCTACACTTAGAAATAGTGCTTCACTTATTTTCTAAATGTCAATGTTACGCAGCACGAGTGTTGTTAAATTGATTATCGGTCTGTTTCTAAGTGTCGTTGTCAAAAGACAGCTACCGAGGAGCTTTTATAAATTATTAAAAGAGCTGAGTTAGAACTGTGAGCATAATATGCCATACAATCTACCGAACACTACTTTGGCCCTAAGGAGGTCGTTTATTGCCGATTCACAGGAATTATATTGCCGTCAAATCTTCCGAAATATTGTTGCGGCAAACTTTGAAGCGATGACGAGTAAATGTAAATTAAATTTTAACGCGATTTCGTACAGAAAAGGGATTTCAAATTGCTTTTCCTGTACACGGAGGAGGGAGCGGAAGTATCGACACCACAATCCAGAAATGGTTTCCTTTTGATAATAACGCGCATAATATGTACTTTGTGACACCTTGAAATTCACAGCACAATGAGAGAAAAGGGACAGTGCAAACGAATTATCGATGCGTTGTATATGGCCGTCTATCTGTGTTATAGAATAAGATATACTGGACACTAACTGTCAAGGTGAACAGGAAAGAATTAAGACTACCTTTAAAATAAAATGTTGAACAAAGAATAAACAACAAACAGGATCATTTCAGAGATGGAGCAATTGTTAAAACTGTTGAAAAATGCCCGCGGCGGTGTATCAGTTCAATTCCTGCTGCATGCATCTGAAACGGTTGTTCATTGAACTTATTATTTAGTCCTTGTAAATTGTATTTTGTTGTGGAGTCGATTCATTTTCGTCTTGTCCATTGAATCATGATTTTATGTTTAATTCTATATAACATCTTATGTGGTGTGGCGGTAGGTCGGCTCACTATTCGAACTTCCAGCCTGATTTCAGAGTTCAATTCTTGACTGAACCACTCCAAGTTACGGAAATATAGATCTGATTATATTTGAATTCATTAGTCGCGTTACTTCAAATAAGAGTTTTTATTGTGGGAACTAAAAATAATTGTGTTATTGATACAAATTTTTACCTTCCCCATTATGCTGTAATGAATTTATCCGACTTACCTTCTTTTTATATGTTACGAAATGGGCACGGAAATTTCGAGGTATCCTTACATACCGCAGAATAGTGCGGGTAGAATAACACATATAAATTGTGTTACGGCCACAACCACCCATCCCATAAAACATACCTCTTTGGAGCTAAGCTCCATCATTGATCGAGCATACAGTAAATATCGCGATATCAATTCAATATCAAACAAATTGAACTACACGTTCAACTTGCCCATATTGACTTTAAGTTGAATCCAAAACGTGAAAGAACGAACCATATGTTCAACACACAGAATCCCCTGGATCCAAATCTGTGGACCAGATGGCCAACATTCAAGTAAAGTTGTTGAGAATCATAAATTTCACGTCTGCAATTTTATGATCCTTCAAAGGTTTGTTTACCCAAACCATTTCCCATAAGGAACATTTTTGCCCATTCGCCCAGAAAAAAAACGGGCACCATAAAATGAACTGCACGTTCGCCTAAACAATAACAACATAGTGTGACGTTTTCCGCCACAGAAATTCTGATAAATATAATGGATTACCTGTTGCTATTCTTGCTCTTTGCGTTGGGCATCCAGTATGCCGTCTATAAGTGTTCTTCCATCCCTTAGGAGGACCACCTTAAAACAAATTCTATTAAAATTACTAAATGATTAATTGATGGGGTGGCGGACGCACGTAACAATAGAGAATCACAAAGATGCATTAGCACGATTCACTATTGATTTTTCTCTTTGTATTTCCTATCGATTCACCACGGAAGAGATCCTTGCCGATTCGGCTAGAGCAAACAACTGGCACCATAAAATGAACTGCACGTTCACCTAAACCATAACAATCCAAAAAAAAGGGAATCAGAAATGTGCATTAACACGATGCACTATTGATTTTTCTTTTGTGTTTGATCTACAGAAAAATGGATCAGACGGGAAAAAAGAAAGATCCCCTTTTCTGCCGGAGGAAACAAAAGATTTCCATCGAAAGAAAAAAATGAGAAAACCACTAGAGATGGCGGTTTTTCAAGATGTTGGCCGAGACGGTCAGACACGGAGTTGGTTTTTAAAAATTGACGGGGACGGTCAGGATACTGTTCGAGTTAAAGTGGTACAGTGTGTCGACTTAGTATACTAAAAGGACATGACTAGTATATGTTATACAATAAGTTAAAAGAGATATTAATGTTGTTCGAATTACAGTGGTACAGTGTGTCATCTGAGTAAATTCAAACAATGAGTAATATATGTTCCAGTTAAGTAAAAATAAAGATTAATGAAGGAAGAAATAAAGAACAAACAGTGTTTTATTTAAAGTGTGTGTGATGTACAAAGTAAAGTGGACAAAAAAATATATAACAATAGCTAGAGCAATCTAAGGTCTTTATGTATTGGCTTTTACTTTTTTTGAGCACTTTGAAGGATTTTGAAGCACCTTTAAATGCTTAATAACACAGCGATCGGACGAAGGAACAAAGAAAAAAAGGATTAGACAGAACATGATACATTTATCTGATTCAGCCAGCGAACTTATGGCGATCCTGATAAACCCAAACGAACACGCAACCTTAGTAAGAAATACAACTTATAAGAAAATTTAAAGAGAAATCATCAGAGTAATGTGTTCCGCATTATCGTAGCACTCCCCAGCTTAAGCAGTAAGTGGTAACATCTTCGTTCACATGCGGCCGAGGTGTAATGTGTTGATGATTTGGTTCTGACATTTTCATAGCATGGTTACGAATAACGTTCATTGTTATCAAAAAAAAAACTACAAAATACGGTTGAAATTAATTTTTAACGTGAGCTGCGCACCGTTTGATTGACGGGTATCTCGGGATAATATTTGATGAAGGCGAAGATAACAAACATGTCCTGATTTAACCTAATAAGCTTCCTACCTAAATATGCAAATTGTATTCTACTTTACAACGAATGTACGCTTTACAAATTCTGGCAGGTTAAAAGGGGTGTAGTTTTTTAAAAATAGGTTGATATGTTGGACTCCAACGCCCAGTATTTATTCTGGAGAATTTTTGGTGACTTGCTATAAGAAATTACTACTATACTACTGTGGCGTTTCTAACAGATACGCACACAATATGCAAGCAAATAGTGAAGAACAACGAAAGGAAATTCGAATGAGCAAAGCATCAGAGCCTTACACCATAGCGATAACATAACAATTCCACATCAGTTCAGTGTACTTGAGTTTAGAAATCGGATTCGTACAGGCGGCAGAGGCCTAATGCATTGAGCTTTGGTTCTATATTTTAGTGATTCTAACCGTGATAGTGTCGGTTCGAATCACACGGTATTCACTATCGTCGCAAACGCTATAACTGGCGACACCGACGTGATCTGTACGACATAACACACACTCCCACCTCACACAGAGCTTTACTACTTACAATGACACGACTTCTACGCAGAGCACCGGCTCATTCGCCTGCTCTGACATTATCTCGATCGCTCTCTCGCTCGTTCTTCGCTCAGTTGTTCGCATTTCAAAGTTGATCGTCACGAAAGTTACTGCGAAGGGGGTGATGTGGCGTTTCTAGCAGATACACCGACCAACAGTGAAGAACAACACCACCAGAAGCACATCCATTAAAGCCGTACACCATAGCAATAATATACCATTTCCAGATTAGTCGAATGTACTTGAGTTTAGAAATCGAACTCTTACACGCGCCAGTGGCCTGATGTGTTGAGCATTGGTTCAATTTTTAGTGATTCTAGTTGTCATAGCGTCAGTTCCAATCACACGTTCTTCACTATCATTGCAAATGCTATACTACTGTACTATTTATTGGCCTGTAGGAACCCGGAAATTCATGACCTCACCGACTTGACTCCGCCATCGTTCCCTGTCCTGTGCACTCTCTTCCACGCTTGATCAACTGATCCGATCTCCTCAAGCTCAAACCTTACATTGTCCTCCCATCTCCGTCTCTTCCACGTTGATCTGCCGTCAAGAATTTTACGCGCGGTCCTATCGTTACCCATTCGCGCCACATGTCCGGCCCATCTTAATCTTCGCGATCTGATTACTCTTACTATTGTAGGTTTGCGGTATAGCTCTTCCAATTCGTGGTTGTGGAGTTTCCTCCATTGTCCTGCCTCCTCGTCATATTTACCGCCAAAGATACTCCTTAGAACTTTATTCTCGAATACGTGGAATTTGTTTTCTTCCCGTTTTGTGAAACCCTATGTTTCGCATCCGTATAGAGCAATCGGCATGATTATGGTTCTATGGACACGGAGCTGTATGTTACTTGACATCAGTTTGGATTTCAGCAGTTTACTATAAGTTTACTTGCTATAAGTAATAGCACATAACACCCGAGTATTCTTTAAAGAACGTTATAAACATGTCTATCACAATTTCTATAAACCAGTGAGTAGTTAACAGAAATTTCAATTTTTTTTTCTTTTTATTTTCTCTCGATTTCAAATTTAGGTGACCGACCTTTTCAATCATTGAAAGCTTGGCTTACTGACAAATATGTACTACTACATACTTCGATGCCGAAAAATAAATTAGTACCCAAGCGTCAGGGGTAAGTAAGTAAGTAAGATTCAAATTCACTTAACGTGAATTTCCCCCTGTTTATTATGAAATGCTTTACGGTCGTGTTCTTGTTTGTAAATAAAAAATACTATAAAGTCGGACACCGTCGATAAAGCGATTTAAGTCAAACCTTCGACCGAAATAATCGGTGCGAATGAAAAATAAAAAATCGAAAGTCATCACTAGCTGTGGAGTTGTATGCGTATAAAGTCATGTGTGGTGAATTAATTGTGCGTTTAGTAAGGTGGAATTTTATCAACAATCTCAATACAATTGTAGCTCACATCTGTGAAAGAAGCAGAACGTTTAGGGCAATTAAACAGGAACATCATCAGGAGTCATATGAAGTGATTGAATTATGTACCGTGAAGTTTAAATTAAAAGCAAATAATTAAACAAACAATGGCGTGAAGTGTTATAATATCGTATAACATATTGTGTGTAGTGAGTTACAAGAGTAAAGGCCTGTACTTATCGGACTTGTCAATCATCTTAGCACACCTTCGTTAGGTTGAACTGTTGTACTTATACAGAAGATTCCGATTTAACATTGGCATTGGGATTTTCACCCAATCTAATCTAACTTACAAAAAAGAAGCGACGTTCACACCCACAGACATGACTTAGACGAAAATCATCAAATTTGTTACTCTTGCGGCTCTCTAAACGATGATCAACCTGCTTTGAAAATCTTTCATAGACTGTCGGCTGGATATAAAATAAACATTAAGCACAAGAGATTATTGTGCGTGGTGACTTTAAGCGGAGGTTTATTGCGATTGTGAGGATAGTGATTCAAACCGACGCTATAACGGTTAGAATCACTAAAAGATTGAACCAATGCTCAACATTGAGACCATTGCCGCGTGTACGAAATTCGTTTTCTAAACTCAACTACACTCAAGTGGAGTGCAATTGCTATGTTTTTACTTGATATACGTACGGCTGATGCTTTTGCTTATTCGATTTTCTTTCTGGGTTATACTTCACTATTTGCTTGTGTAGTGTGTGTGTGTGTATCTGTTAGAAACGCCACAGGTTTTTATCACGAAGTTTTAAAAATAGATTATTTTTTTCATTTTTTTGATAGTTTATATTGTGTAGAATAATATAAATAACAACGATATTGTCAACTGAAGTACTTAACTCAGTTAGGTGATCAACCACTTATATTGCGAGTTCCTATGACGCAATTGGTTGCGAAGGAGGTATATTGAAACATATGATGTATAATTACTTTCAACGTTGGTCAGTTTTTATTGCGACATAGTCTACATTGGGGCTCCTCAATAGTATAGTGGTTAGTATACCCGCCTGTCACGCCGGAGACCGGGATTCGATTCCCCGTCGGGAAGCCTCTGCCGCAAGACTAATGACCTTGCCCGAAAAAACAAACCATTATGGAAAATTTAACAAGCCTCAGGACTTGCTAAATAAGGCCAAGACCGGTCCCCGGTTGTAATGCCAATGATGATGATGATATTGTGTAGAATAAATCCCCAAAATCGTTTTTACAGTTACAGCGTAACGAGGTCAAGTGAGGTCGTTTGTTTTTCACTTCGAGGCGTCTTGTTCAGTAGGCTCTCAAATGTATACTAACAAGGCAATCGAACTGAAAATGTATATACAAGTTAATGAGACATAGTACTATAGAACGTGATATTCTAATTAGATCTGCTGGTGCCATCTGTAGGTCAGGCTGGAAGCTTTTTCGCCCACCCTCGTAATTTTGAAACTTTAAACGGGTTTTTTTCGAGACGATGTTGTTCACATTGGTCTCCACGATATCTCAAAAACTACTTGATGGATTGGATTTTAAAATAAAAATAAATTTAATTTATCGGAGTCTGACCTAAATGTAGATGTTTTTTTATAACTTTGTGTTTCTATTCAACGTTAAAGAGCAAAAAAGTCGAAAATCGGTACCTAACGTAAAAATGTTCGCCATTTTGTTTATTTTCAATTTTTTTTTTGGTTAAAAGTAGAGTCAGACTCTGGCAACTATTATATGATTGCAAAAAACTCGTTGTGTTGTTCGATTACAGACGATTGCAAACAGCGCTACGATGGAGACCGACTGGGTACCTTTTTTTTCGAACCGTCACACTGTGCCATCTATTAAATTGACAATTTTTAATATTTTTCACTAAAAAAATATATTTTTGTTTGCTTTTTAATTTTTAATTTAATTTAAAACAAAATGTTATGTATATCTAAATACTTAATAAATATGTGTACAAAATTTGACATTGATATTTGCCTCCGTCTTTGAGAAAAAATTCGAGAAGAACACATCAATTTTTGGGCCTCTAGATGAGAACCTAGCCTTGAAGCACACAACTCTAATTAGATACAACATTCTGGCACAACAGGCGACGCTGGAAGCTGACTGAGACTCCGCTTTCCATCGTAGTCGAACTCAGTAAATTGAGGAACCAAAGCGAATACCAAATAATCAAATGGATTTAACGAACACTTCAAATCTGTCTCTGTCCTCTTATGCAAGCATCCATTGAAATGATTTACTCTTTGGTTAATGTCGGTTATTGCCCTGTATCTAATTGGTACTTGCTACTTAAACTACTAATCTAAGTACCAAGTATAAAAATAGGGGGCTGCTAATTGGGAGGATTTGGTACCGCCTAAGTTGGAAAGAAAGTTTGTGTCGGTTCCGCCAAACCCCAGAGTTCGCTTTCCTTAAAAACCCCCATATCGTCCATCCAATCATATAATTTCGCTAATGCAATCGCATGTGCACCATAAATACAAAACATTCGGCACCCAATATTTTCAATTGAAATACAACGACGGACGGCTTGCTTTTACAGCCGCGGCAAGCCGACCAGCGATTCGTTGTTCAATAGACACACAATCATCAATTTCGTACGTTGCTACAAACCAATTTTCCTGCATATACAAATGGGGGCTAGGGATTTGTTTCTGCCACCAATCCCATTATCATCATCATCGGCACTACAACCGGGATCCGGTCTTGGCCTTATTTAACAAATCTCTCCACCGGTCCCGATTTCGAGCCGATGTCATCCAGTTTGACACTACCAGGCTTTGGGCGTCCTGGTCTACGCCATCCCTCCATCGCAGACAAGGTCTGCCGCGCTGTCTCCTTCCATACATCCAATCCCATTAGCACCTTTTTTTCCAACGTCTACACAGCGGAAACATGACCCTCATTACTGGACGAAGCATTTGGTCACTTCTCCATTTGTCTTTGCCGCCTGTCTGCGTCGTTGTTACATGCCTTCGAGCACGTGTAAACAACATCAGATTTGAACGATCTCACACATACCACCATGATCTTCATTACAAGATCTGGGTTCATATTCCACCAAGAGAGACTTTGCGTTTCTCTGGTAGTAGGTAAAAACGATATCCTTAGTGGAGAGGATATCTACCACGCCACCACAAACTCACCCCATAAGCGAATCATCTCTGCACGAGATGATTATCGCTGAGTCCTTTACCATCCGCTTACCGCCACGGCCATGCCGACTTCCGCTCTCCGGTGCGCACGGAGACGCGAAAAACCACCGAGTCGCGTGCCTGTAATAATTTAGAAACAAAAAAAGAACAATAAAATAAGTAAAAATCACGTGTCTCATAGACATAACTCGCATTTTCCACGTACAGTGTAGTGTTTGCAACTGCCATGTCGAATATTATATTTGCTGCAGTCTTCGAAGATTGTGTTTTTATTGACTTCACATTGTAATTCCACGCAGTGCTACCGTAAAATAAATAAAAATAAACAAAAGGAATCCTGTGTTTAATTTTTCCGCGTTGTCTTGGGGAACAGTTTTATTTCTCCTGCTTGCGCTTTTCTTTGGTACACGTTGGAACTTTGTCTTTGTGATGCTGGTGGGAGGAAGTGAACCGAGTGCCCGCGCCTGGCACAATACTTCCTTACCCACAAGTTCTCTCATGCTAATGTGCAGTTCGGCACAATTATTTGTGTGGTGGATTGGGTCCCAATATCCAGCCAACCGATAAAATACCACCCCGTTAACTTATGTGCTTGTCTGATGAACCCGACCAAGGAAAAATAGCATTTCAGTGCACCGTCTTGGCGCTTTGGGTTCAAATTTCCCGAAAGAATTAAAAAAAAAAATCCTGTAGTCAAAATTTTGCTTTAAAAATTCCAATGATAAGATGTCCATACTTAGTCTTTCTTCTTGGTATAGAACTTCACATCCCTCATTGTCACGGAAATCTGATTTTAATGAAATTTTAACAGATCATAACCAATAAAAACAGCGTTTATTAAATATAGCTTTCCATTCTGACGGAAGCCAACAGAGCGAATTTCAGTAGTATCAGAAACGCTTGCATTCGAATGACGGTCCCCCGGAAGAAGGTTCATAACGAAAAGATAACCAACAACTTACTGGAGAGCACAACTGGTTTACATCCTTGCTGATCACTTGCTAAAACTATCATTAACAAACTTCTTTTTTTTCTTACAAACGGCGGAGCACCAACACCAGAATATACCTTTCTTCAGAAGTATGTTCACCCCAAGCTCAAACCTAGGTTCTGAGCAATTAAAGTCCTCTACGATCGCGCCATTGTATTCTTCAAAATCGGGTGTAAAGTTTTACCCACCTGCGGTACACTACACTCTATGTGGGCTCAACTTCAGAAAAACAACCGGATCGGACGTAATACCACCTACAAACCTTAAAAAATGCGCCTCAAAACCTGGATTCGTTCCTCATATTATACGCACAGAACACCTTTCCCACCTGTTAGAAAAGGGCATTCTTCAAAATCGGTCGCATTCAACCGATCTCAAAAAAAAAAAAAAAAAAAAAAAAAAAAAAAACAGATGTTTTGTTATCCAAAATGATCGAAAACGTTACCAACACAGAACTAATTACCATAAACAACTGGAAACTTCCAACAACTCCTCAATAAGGATTCCGTAGTAAACGATCCACTTTTAAGTTTGGTGACTAACTAGCATAATTAGTCAACTTCAGTCCAATTGTATAGGTTTTTAACCGCGTTTAGCATATCAAATTAATGCTTAGAGCACCGAGCATCGTTTAATTTTGTTTTAAAGGAAATGTTCCAGGCAAATGTTCTATGAACTTGTGGGGGTTCTTAAAGCTCACCTGAAGAACCCCCCATATTCGCAACCCATATTTGCATCTCAATCACCAGCATACCTGAAACGTCTCCTTTCTCAAGGACTTTTAATGCATTCAACGCATTATCTGAAAATCCCTAAAAAGAATTCTCACAGTATTCACGCATTTAATGCGTTATTCAAATTCCCTGTAAAGAATTCTTCACATCATACGGCATTATAAATCCCAACCCATTCGGCGCCCTTCGTCATCAGATAAAATGCTATGTCGGACAGCTTGTTTATACAGCTGTAATAAACCGACCCGCGATTCGTTTGTCCAATCGACAAACAATTACCGCATCCCAAGCATTATCATCGAAACCGAATCCTCTAGCATTTCCTAGTACATATAAGAACTCGGTTCCTACTGCAGTCAGAGATGCCACAAACATTTAAAACCCATTAGCACCTTTTCCGAATGGCGATATGTCTATTAACGCAACTGCATCACTCATCCACGACTGTAATGATGTCCTTATGTGCTTTTAGCATCATTTCTCCGATGAATTGCCATCTATTATAGCTACAATGCATATCGTAAACAGTGATCTATACGATCCCCTTGTCTTTCGATTTTTCAGCTTCGTTCCCATGGCCGTGTGCATGAAAAAACCACCATGATCTTCATTACGAGATCTGGTTTTCTATTCCACAAAGAGAGACTTTACGTTTCTCTTGTGGTAAGTAAAACGTATCCTTAGGCGAGAGGATATTCACCACCACCCCAAATTATGCCATTAGCGAATGTATATCGCTGAGTCGTATCCTAACCATCGCGCGCGCAGCATCTCTTCGCCACTGCAGAGTGCACACGAGTGTGTCATCATTAAAGTAAATTTACAAACCCCGAGTGTTAGTCGACCGCGTGAACGAGTTAAAGCGGAAATTAAAAATAACATCTTTTAAATAAAGTTCGCAAGAAAAACAAAGAAACCTATTAGTGCTAATCAAAAATAAAGAAAGTAATTAACCACTAAAACCCTGCGTGTTTTATTTATCCTGTTTTGCTTATTTGGTGAACGCAACTCGGCGATCGTTGCTTGGTTATTTCAGTGACTCAATTTGTGTTTCTCTTTTCCACCGAGCTGCTTCAGGTGTTATCGTTCGGTGAGAACAATCTACGGAAGTGTTTTGATGGGGAATCTTCGTAGAACCTGTGCCAATGCCGACACAAAGATGAGGATTTATACCACAAACTTTTTTAACAAACTTGCAGCTTAATAAGAACTTCTAGAATAGCAATCAATTTGGATTTCTGTAGAGGGTCTATGTCGTTTGTGACGAAAGCAAAGAACGTGTGATTCGAACCGACGCCATGACGGTTAGAATCATTAGAAGATTGAACCAATGCTCAACACATCACGCCGCTGCCGCGTATACGAATTCGATTTCTAAATTCAAGTACACTCGACTGATATGGAATTGCTATGTTATTGTATGGTATATGGCTGATGCTTTTTATTATTCGATTTTCTTACGGTGATCTTCACTATTTCCCTGTGTATTGTGTGTATCTGTTAAAAACGCCACAGGTCTATCTTCCGTTCCTTTTTCTGTTAATTCCAGAGTGTCCCAGGGTTACTTTTTGGGGTCTACTTTATTTCTTCTTGCCATTAACGATCTCGAAAGTACTCTTTTTTCCTTTTCGAGTCGAGCTGTGAACTCCTCATTGCACCGATGAAAAAACAATCAGATCTATTCGTTAAATCAAGGTCTGGATAGAATCTTATCTTTGAGTTGACTTCAACACAAAATAAATTAAGTTAGGACGTTTACAAGAAAAAACAGATCGTCTGCGGAACAGCGTGTAATTAACGGAAAACATGACTTTGATTGGTGCGAATGAATATGGCTGGGATATGACAAGGTCTACCGTACAAAAACGTTGTATTTTTGAGTTGTATTTTCAGAGTCAAAGGATATTTTATTTTGAAACAACTTCTTCTTAAAAATCCCAAACTATAGCTACGGTTGAATACTCTTCACATGTTTGAAACTCTACTCTTAGAGCTATTCGACAGCCTACAGAAGCATGTACTCAGCTTAATTGACAACCCATCATTAACCTAACTCAACATTATCGGTATAGTCACATCGATGGTCCATCGGGGACTTTATCTTTCTTGTAGATATTACCACAGAAACGCAGAAACATACCTTGGAGATCCGTGGTATCATCCCAAGGAATTCTATTTACATGCGCCATACAAAGTCCAAGGCTAATACCCTTGCCCGAAAAAAAAAAAATTATTATGGAAAATTTGACAAGCCTCGGGACTTGTTAAATGAGGCCAAGACCGGATCCCGGTTGTAGTGCCGATGATGATGATGATACAAAGTTCAATGGACCCCATAAATTCGCAACTCATCTTTCAACGGGATGTACATCTCTATTCCGAAACTAAGTTTGCAACAAAACGGCGAAACTTTGGAACTCTTACAGTACCAGTGTTTCCAGAGCCCTCCAATTTGCAGTTGTTAAAAAACAACATCATCCATGAGCACGTCAGACCCGTGCTTCAGCATTTTAGGTCCGTCGTAGGTATTACCTCACAGATGCCGAAAAATTCAAACCTTGCATGCATTTTGGGACATGCTTTATGGAGAACAAATCAAGTTTTTTCCTAAGACCGCGTTAAGTGAAATAGATGAAGTTATTCCGTGTGAGCACGGGATTCCCTCCGCCTATTGTTAAAAAGTTACCACGTTGTTCGGTTGTGTCACTTCAACAATTATATTATTAAACGATCTAAAGAAATAGACCGCGGCAATGAGGGACCGAGGCTTTGTTCCCCTTAGCATGCACGATACTCCGCATATGTGTACGCGCCTTTATGAATGCCGAAGAGGCTCGGTACCTACGATCTAGTCCGGTTGAGGCGCATTCCAAATCGACTATAATTTCATGTAAATTTTTATACTCAGATGTTTATGCCTTTTTAATTAGTTGATGGATGTCTTGTCGAGAGTGTTGTTGATGACTATTCCGGCAGCACAATCGGAACTGTTGCTGATGAGTGTTTGCTTAATTCTTATAAGATCGACTCTTACACACATACATTTGTTTGTATGCCGATTGATTGCCTACACGCCCGTTGCGATCGCCTTTTTTTCCGGGTGTGGCGGTGGCACTTCTATTTGCAAGCATTCACACAGGCAAATACAATTACGGGGTACCCCGGTATCTAATTCTAAATGCACATTCGTAGAACACTGCAACTAAGTGGCGCGGATCGCTGCTCTTTCGCTTGGCTCTGAAGCGACTAGAACGCAGAAGACACACGTGTAATAAATAGTCAGCTATATACGGCCTCCGTGCCTTCTTTGGGACATTCGAAAACGTTTCTGGAGCAGCTGAAATCAATGTAGCGGCGATGATATTAATCAAGCAAATCGATCCCAATCGGCCGACGTATGTAGTTGGCGTGACAAATGTGATGTGTATGCGACCTATTGACTTTATCCGACCGACCGGTAACACAAAAGACGGAGATTACCACGATTGGTCAGTGTTTCAGATAAATGACAGCTACTGTGGCATGTAAGAACGGCTTTTGTGTGATTACCGACGAATACTATGGCTACAATGTAGTCGCTTCAAATAATAACTGAGGGATGCGATGCGAAAATTTCCACCTAATGATCGCGAGAAATTTGCAGTGATCGAATACAAGTTACGCAACACTGCGGGTGCTTTATAGGATGAGATAAAATCATAAAGTTAAGAGGTGAGTGAAGTAACTACAGTTCATGTAGTCATTGGGTTTCTAGGGAGAAAACGGCAGATGTCAAAAACCGAAAACGACCGAGTACTGGATATGCGTACCTTTTTTGTTTTCATTGTGTCAAGAGAAATCTTATAGATCTCATCAATTTTCAATTCATCTCTCAACGGGCTGGACATCTCTGTTCCAAAACTTTATTTGTTAAAAAACCAGAATTGTCTGGAACTCAGTGCCAACGCAAGCATTTATATAATTTGCAACCGCTCAAAAAACTCATTAGTATTTCACGACGTTGTATCAACATCATAGGTTCACCTCTCCTGAGAGAGGTATTGAAAAGAATGTAGGGCTGGTGAGTGATTGGATAGGAAATAGCTATGTTAAGATAGATGGGTTAGAAAAATACAGAAAAGAAGATAGAAATACAAGGGTGAATGGTATAATGCTTTGGTGCTGTATATCTGTTAACCTTTGCGAGGGGAAACGCGTTTCGATGAGGCATTATAAAATTAATTTTGTATACGTTCACCGGAAACGGCCATTACAACACACACAACCTTAACACCATGAAAGAAGGCAAGTGTAAAAATGTCATACAGTTTTCGAAACAGAAATTGTTGCAAGTACCTATACAACAAAGTGAGCTGACTAGCGAATAACTCTTAAGTTGTATAACTATTCTCCCTATTCTATACCTCCCTACACATATATTTCACTTGAATCAACTTATTGTCAGAATCACCGTTAAGTCGTCTGCAGCCGTCAAACAACCCGCTCCTGTTTAACAGATACATTACAACAGAAATACTCTCTTTTCTCCAAGTAGCATTGCAACTTCGCTTTTAATATATTGTGACGCATATGACAATCAGTACTAGAATATTCTATAAAGTCCAAAACAAAGTACCAGAATATTCTAGAAAGTACTGGAACATTGGAGACGATGGGCAGTAGAAAATTCGAGGCTATGGAACGGGCGGAAACGAAACACCGAATCAAAATGACGGAACGGTATAAATACGTAGCACGCAGATCAAGTAAGACGTAAGAAGTAAGCAGTCAAAGACGCGATAAGTCAAGAAATCGTTAAGTGTACGGTAAAAGTAATGGTTGTTATTAACAGACTAATAAAGTGTTACATTAATTCAAAACTGATTTTGACGGCTCTTATTTATTAAAAATAATTAATCCAGCGAACCCTAAGCTCGCTACAATTGGTGTCAGAAGTGGGATTAATTATTGGTGAAGTAAATAAGTTTCTGAAAGTGTGTTGCGACAATGTCAGATCGACGTTTGGAGGATCGTCGCGTTCCTGAGTTGAAGAAGGAACTTGAGGACCGGAATCTGGATAGCAGAGGACAGAAGCAAATTCTTCGACAGCGTCTGCAAGCAGCAATGGAAGAAGAGGGTATTGATGTCGACACACATGTTTTTACGATTGAGCCAGACTGTCCGGATGGAGAAGAAACAGCGAGTCGAGATGGCGCCAATATAACGGAGAAGAGTTCGCCACAGTTGGACATTTCGGAGATGTTGAGGCTGATGATTACAAAAATGGACGCGCAAAATTCAGAATTCGACGCCCAAAATTCAAAATTTCATGCACAAGCTGCAAATCTGAATACAAAATTGGATGCCCAAAATATAGAATTCGACGCACAAGCTGCAGATCTGAATGCAAAATTGGATGCTCAAAATTCAGAATTCGACGCCCAAAATTCAAAATTCGACGCACAAGCTGCAGATCTGAATGCGAAACTGGATGCCCAAACGCAGTGGATGAAATGTAATGTTTTGAGGAAGAAATTCAGTCAAAAATTCGAAACGAAGTAGAAAATCTGGATCTAAAAAACGAAGCTGAATTTAAAAAAGTCGCCGATGAAATACAAGGATGCAATCACCAACCTTCGATGGAACGGGACCCTTCTCCGTATTTATACGTCAGTTTGACGCTGCGGCCAATTATAATAAGTGGTCGGATGAGCAAAAGTCCACATCACTAATCTTGTCACTCCACGGGGCGGCTGCAGAATTGCTACAAACCATACCAGCAGAGAAGCAAACAGATTTCCAAGCGGTAAGACGCGGCCTTGAAGCTAGGTATGGAGACAACCACATGCAGCAGGTCTACCGCATGCAACTGCGGAGCAGAACGCAGAAACCTGGAGAAAATCTTCAACAGTTGCAGGCAGGCATTGAGCGATTGGCAAACTTGTCTTATTCAAATATGACTAAGGAATTTCTGAACGATGTAGCAATGGATGCATTCATAAAAGCACTCCAAGATCGGGACTTGCAACAAGCCGTTCGTTTGGCGGGAAAGAAGACGACTAATGAAATACTGGCGTTCGCATTGGCATATGAATGTGCTAAAGTGGCTACCAGGAGTACATATAGAGTCCGAGAAACGTCTGTAGCGTCTCTAACAGAAACTCACACAATACACAAGCAAATAGTGAAGATCGCCGAACGAAAATCGAACAAAGATAATGCATCAGAGCCGTATACCATAGCGATAAAATAACAATTCACATCAGTGGAATATACTTGCGTTGAAAAATCGAATTCTTAGCACGGCGGGTAGTCTAATGTATTACGCATTAGTTCAATTTTTGGTGATTCTAACTGTCATAGCGTCAGTTCGAATCACACGTTCTTCACTATCAATCCAAAACGGCATAATTAGTGACTTACCGATGTGATCTGTACACACAGCACATACTTTCCCGTAGTAAAACAGAACTTCACACACGATCATAACTTCCGCATAGAGCACCAGGCACACTCGCCTGATCCGACGTTCTCTCGTTCGCACACGAAGATGATCGTAATAAAGTTACTGAGGAGGGAGTAGTGTGGCGTCTCTAACAGAAACTCACACAATACACAAGCAAATAGTGAAGATCGCCGAACGAAAATCGAATAAAGATAATGCACCAGAGCCGTATACCATAGCGATAACATAACAATTCACATCGGTGAAATATACTTGCGTTGAAAAATCGAATTCTAAGCACGGCCGGTAGTCTGATGTGTTACGCATTAGTTCAATTTTTGGTGATTCTAACTGTCATAGCGTCAGTTCGAATCACACGTTCTTCACTATCAATCCAAAACGGCATAATTGGTGACTTACCCATGTGATCTGTACACACAGCACATACTTTCCCGTAGTAAAACAGAACTTCACACACGATCATGACTTCCGCATAGAGCACCAGGCACACACGCCTGATCCGACGTTCTCTCGTTCGCACACGAAGATGATCGTAACAAAGTTACTGAGGGGGGAGTTGTGTGGCGTCTCTAACAGATACACACACAATACACAAGCAAATAGTGAAGAACTCCGAACGAAAATCGAATAAGAAAATGTACCAGAGCCGTATACCATAGCGATAACATAACAATTCACATCGGTGGAATATACTTGCGTTTAAAAAAAAAATCGAATTCTAAACACGGCCAGTAGACTGATGGTTTGCGCTTTGGTTCAATTTTTGGTGATTGTAACTGTCATAGCGTCAGTTCGAATCACACGTTCTTCAGTATCATTCCAAACGCTATAATTGGTGACTACGGCGTGATCTGTGCACACAGCACACACTTTCCCGTAGTAAACAGAACTTCACACACGCTCATGACTTCCGCATAGAGCACCCGCACAATCGCCTGGTCCGACGTTCTCTCGTTCGCTCCGTCGTTCGCAAACGAAGATGATCGTAACGAAGTTACTGAGGAGGGAGTAGTGTGGCGTCTCTAACAGATGCACACACAATACACAAGCAAATACTGAAGAACACCGAACGAAAATCGAATAAGAAAATACATCAGAGCCGTATACCATAGCGATAACAAAACAATGCACATCAGTGGAATATACTTGAGTTTAAAAATCGAATTCTAAAAACGGCCAGTAGCCTGACGTGTTACGCTTTGGTTCAATTTTTGGTGATTCTAACTGTCATAGTGTCAGTTCGAATCACACGTTCTTCACTATCATTTCAAACGCTATACGTCCGTCCAGGAATGTTCCTGCCAAAGAACCGGGCATGTACAACGGAGAAGTCGGCCACATCTCTGTTGACTGTAGGAAACGTCGACGAATTAATGAAACATCAATTGAGAGTTGTTGTTGATGCGCTAATCACAAGAGAAGCCTTCGGCGTGATTCAGACTTGGACAGCACCACGACCGAATGTAAACCCTTGCATCAACAAATAATTGCTCTTAAGACCAGCCGAGAAAAGGTCATTGAGGAGAACAATCGCTTATCAACTGATCTAGAAGAGAGGCAAGCTGAAATGTTGACCCTAAATCGTCGCCTTCCGGATTCGGAAATAGAAATTGATCGTTTAAAACAAGGGGCGCACGACCTCCGAAATGTACGAGTAGAAGTACTAGATGGGTGGACGAGTGACGCTATACGCGCAGCTCAACTTCAGGATGAAGATATGTCGCTAATCCTGGAACACAAAGAAAAGAACGACCGGCCAACTTGGAACAATATTTCCGACAAGGGTGGGACATTTAAGGCATATTCCTTGCTGGTGGAAGATGGAATCTAAAGCGTAAATGGGAAGCTGCAGACGGAAAATCCCATCGAATGCAGATTCTAGTCCCACCATCAAAAGTGAAGGATGTACTAACAGAAATACACGACGGGGCCTCCGGTGGACATCTGGGAGTTAACAAGACACACTCAAAATTACGATCTCGATTCTACTGGCTTCACATGAGAGATGACGTCGAGTCATGGTGTAGGAAGTGCACAACTTGCACTGCGACCAAAGGACCAACAGCAAAACCAAGGAGCACTATGAAGCAGTGCAACGTGGGTGCCCCTGTTACGGACGTACCTAGCGTCCAGGTCCCCCCTAACATCCACAAAACCCCTTTCGTTGGTTCCTCCTCTCTACCTCTAAAAGGAGAACAACTCGCCAAGTAGCTAATTTGCATAAACTACTTTGTGCAAATTCTACTTGGTAGAGAAAAAAAAATAATAAAACGTCACCGGCAAATAAACAAAGATTTGACATTCGCCCTAAAACTACGTTAAACAACAGTCGGCATTAGAGAGTCATCCCTCTAACGTATGTGAACTATCGTAAATTAGAATTACAGACAAACACGTTATCAAAATAAATTATACAGAGAGATTAATTGTAAAGATTTCGAAATAAGTCATAAGCTGAACAGGGGAGCACGACGCTCAACGCCCCCTGCAACCAGTCAGCAACACAGCGACCGCTCAACGGTCGACTAAACCCATGTAAGTCACAATTCACTTACTCTTAAATATAGTGAAATATATTAAATATATAAATTAAATATATTCAAATTGTTAACAAATAACCATAATACCCCTTTCGAGCGAATTGCGACTGATATCTCAGGACCATTCCCAAAAACAAGCGACAACAACAAGTACATGTTGGTTATCATGAATTACTTCAGCAAGTGGGTGGAAGTCCTTCCAATTCCAAACCAAGAAGCAACAACCATCATTGAGCAGCTTATCAATAATTGGATCAGCAGATATGGAGTTCCTTGTGAGCTTCATTCCCATCAAGGCTGAAACTTCGAATCACAGATATTTCAAGGCGTCTGTGTGGCACTGGGCATAAGGAAAACCAGGACCACACTCTTACATCCGCAGTCAGACGGAATGGTCGAAAGGTTCAACCGAACAATAAAAGAGCATTTATCGAAGGTCGTTAGTGATCACCAACGAGATTGGGACAAATATGTACAAACTTTTCTCATGAGTTATAGATCGGCTAATCACGATACGACAGGCTATTCTCCAGCAAGAATTATATTTGGACGAGAGATACGATTACCAGCCGATCTGCCATTCGGAATATCTCCAGACGCCATAGATAAGACTGAAGACTACGTAGCCGAATGGATAAATCGCCTGGATGAAATTCATTATTTGGTTCGAAAGCAAATCAAGGTATCAAGTGACAGGATGAAAACAAGGTACGACGTTCGAGCCAACGCATCCGGATTTAATGCAGGCGATAACGTGTGGCTTTATAACCCTCATCGGCAAAAAGGAAGGTCTCCGAGGTTGCAGCTACATTGGGAAGGACCGTATAAAATTCTCACAAGAATTAACGAGGTTGTCTATAGGATTCAGCGAAGACCGAACGCCAAGTTGAAAGTGGTACATCGTGACAGACTGGCGACTTTTTGTTAAGCCAGGAGACCAGTGAACGTAGTTCGGGACGAACTAATCTAGGCGGAGGGTAGTGTGACGCATATGACAATCAGTACTAGAATATTCTATAAAATCCAAAACAAAGTACTAGAACATTCTAGAAAGTACTGGAAAACTGGAGACTAGGAACAGTAGAACGTTCAGGGCCATGGAACGGACGGAAACGAAACGCCGAATCAGAATGAGGAAACGGTATAAATACGTAGCACGCAGATCAAGTAAGACTTAAGAAGCAAGCAGTCAAAGATGCGATAAGTCAAGAGATTGTTAAGTGTACGGTAAAAGTAATGGTTGTTATTAACAGACTAATAAAGTGTTACATTAATTCAAAATCAATTAAGGCGGCTCTTATTTATTAAAAATAATTAATCCGGCGAACCCTAAGCTCGCCACAATATTTACACCATAAAACACACTTTGAGTCGACGAACAAATTTACACATACTTAAAAGTTACCATTGTAACAAATGACGAGCCAACTACACACAACATTAAACGACCACCGTTGTACTTGATTGGCCAAAGTTAATTGACACATACACCAAGCACAATTACAAAAACCGACGCTATCGAAATTTCTAGAAAAGTCAAAACTCCCGAGGTTGCACTGGTGTTGTTTTTCCTTACTTCGTACTTTGCTCATAAAGCTATCCAGACACCATAAGCGGCACCATTCAGAGGGGAAACTTTGTAATTTTAACCGATTAAAACTTTAAAATTTACATGCGACGTAACTTAGAGCCAACACAATCTCATTTTTCATCGTCTCGCACTGTACTTGAGATTTGAAGGTACCCCAAAATCTACTTTCGTGAGTGCTTTTGAATAAAATGATTGTTTTTTATCCATAGCTATATGGGTTCATGTCAAAATTACTTTTTTTCTCTTCTTAGATTAATTTTTGTTTGTCCTTCTTTCAGTGTCTTAAGCAATTTCGCATTTGCTTTCATTTTAACTGAACAGGAACATATGAATATATTTCGCCGTAAATGGGGCGGCAGTACGTGTGCTATGTTCACTCCGATCCAAATAAAAAGAAAGAGATGTTTGTGTTTTCATTGAATTTCTTTACAATTTGTTTAAAAAACAAAAGGCAAAGGATAGTCACATATTTCTAGGCAGAGTCAAATATTTCTAAAGAGTTACTAAAAAGTAAGCGTAAGTGTTGACATACTTCTTTTTCATTTCTTTTAAATAAATTATATTTAAAAACAAAAAATCGAATTATTTATCTATATAATATTTACTGGTACTGCCGTGTGCACCAACAGTTCGACACATATCATCAAAACTAACCGGTATTCTAAGATCATGGGAAAACGTTTTCTAGTTGTCTCTTTCCTATACATCGTTTGACTAATCTAATTTTTCCCAACTGCGTAAATTGAACCTGCGGTGTATCTACTGCATTGCGTCAGAGCAAGTTCATCTAAAGAGGAAATGTTTGAAATTTCCTAAGGAAAACATTCTATGGTCAGTATCAACCCTCACATTATAATGAATAAAATCTTGACGTTTACAAAATGATACCAATGACTATGGGGTCTATAAAAACTAATTCTAAACTGCTGAAGGTATTTTAAGTCACTCTCATGTTAGTACAGTTAGCAACGAAAAACAATTTCAGTATAACTTTTCAAACACCTCATCTTATCAGTTACGTATTTGTAAATCTTGAACGAGTTGTTTTTTGCGCCTATTCAGACTGATCTTGAAGAATTGGTTTGCAGGGATTTTAGGATACAAAAATGATCTTATGTAAATGATATTTATTGACTTACCATTGTAATTGATTTATTATAGATCGACATTTGTTGCCTTCGGTTCCAGGTGCAAAATCCGAAATGATTGATCTGGAAATAATAGAAAATTAATAGGTATTAGAAAACTCTGACTAGTTAAAATGTCTAACAATAAAAAATTCTACTTTTGAATTAACTTACCAGCAGCGAACATGGAGAAGACGAAAATGAAATGGGAATGGTATTAAAACCGTAGTCAGATAATATACCCAAAGGCCTTTAACATACAGCTAAATACACACATCTGGCATTGCCGAAAAGGTTGAAGAAGAAGATAGATTTTAAGATATGATATGTTTCATTGTTTGCTGTTTATCCAATGAGGGACTAAATACCTAAGTTCATTTTATGCGAGTTGTTTGATTAACAGAACAAATTTTCTTTTTTGCGTGTTCGGTGTATTGATGCAATCGGAGATTGGGACTGGTGTGTAAAGAAAGATGTGGTAACTTGACTTATCTCAATTTGGAAATGTTCACTATACAAAGCTATTCAATTTGAGCTAACCTTATTTAACGCGACTTTACTAAACATTTGTTGGAGTTACACAGCTGGAGACGAAGATAAGACTTTCAATTTACTCAATACTCACATCCGTTCTTCCGTTGTAAGATCACAATTTTACAGTCCTTGAGGTTGTATTTTATAATATCCATCCGCCATTTATGCGGTAGCAAAAGGCGGGCGAAAAAATAAAGTGACACCTGACAAAGTTTTTAGAAAATGTGGAAGAGCACGCGTTTTCATTGTTGAACAATATTTTAATATATACTGAAGATTCGTATCCGCGTTTGTATCAAAAGGTTCCAGAGGTTCTTGGCTTGATTTCTACACGAAACGCACAAACCGAGTTTTGAGGTAAATGAAAGGACTAAGAAATGGAATTATAGATATAAATACATGTATATTGGTCATGAACTTCATTTTTCGCCATTCAGGCACGTCATCTCTCGTAGCTCACTCTTTGCAAATTTGAAGCATCTCCTCTGTTAGCGTATCTATGGGGAGTCAGAGCATATAATGAATGCGGCTTGGTCCGGGGTTGTTCTGCAGCGACATAAACCTTGTAAATTGTGGCCAGGTTGGATGGAGGAAAGTATTTCTTGCATCTCACAAGGCACCCTATACACTAGAACGAACTTTTCGAAGCTTTAAAAATGTGGTTAAAAAAGAGTCACATTTATTCGAACGCCGAGGTTGACTTCGACAGTGCACGTGTCATTCATCGCTTTTCACGACAAGAGGCAAGAGGTATTGAATCCTACTCAGTTAGATAGTTCCCACTAGTACGAGGGTTGCCTTTTATATTTCGGAATTAGAGAACAAAAACAAATACTGATCATCGGAAATCACTTTATTGTTTTTCAAAATATTCCCCATGAAGATCTATACACTTTTGCATGCGTTTGAACCAATTGTCGAAGCACTTTTGCCACTCTGATTGAGGTATCTCCAGCACATGCATTCTGAATGCAGCAACCGCTTCTTCAAGTGTCGAAAAACGTTGACTTCTCAATTTGTTTTTTACGTACGGGAATAAAAAGAAGTCATTCGGTGCCAAGTCAGGACTATACGGCGGATAACCCATCAAATCGATGTTTTGGGTGCTCAAAAATGCAGTTGTCGCAGCCGATGTGTGAGCGCTCGCATTGTCGTGGTGAAGAGTGATCCGTCTTCGGCGGTTGGTTTTCCTGATTTCTTGGAAGACAACTGGCAAACAAATGGTTGTGTACTACTCAGAATTGACTGTTCTGCGTTGTTCTAGTGGTACGGTTGCGACATGTCCAGTTTTTTTCCGAAAAACCAGGCGACCATTTGCTTGGAAGTGCTTCGTGCGCGAACAACTTTTGTTGGATTTGGCTCATCTTGAAACACCCAGACAGTCGACTGCTGTTTACTTTCGGGCTCATACGTGTAAATCCACGATTCATCACCTGTCACGATGTCATAGACGTGTTTCGAAGCACCGCGACCGTATTTTTTGAGCATTTCTTTCGACCAATTGACACGAGCCTTTTTTTGAGCGATTGACAAATTGTGTGGGATCCAACGCGAACAAATTTTTTTGACAGTCAAATGTTTATGCAATATTAAATGTATGCTGGTCTCACTAACGCCTAAGGTTGTCTCAATCTCACGATAGGTCACATGACGATGTTCCAATATCAGTTCGCGCACAGCATCAATGGTTTTCGGAACAACAACTGATTTTGGACGACCTTCACGAAATTCATCTTGAAGTGAACTACGACCACGATTGAATTCACCATACCATCGATAAACACTGGTCCTTGATGGAGCTTCATCGCCAAAAATTGAATTAAGTTCATCCATGCACTGTTCCTGAGTTAATCCACGCCGAAAGTTGTAAAAAATAATCCCACGAAAATGTTGACGATTTAATTCCATTTTTGGGCCGAGATGAATCTTTTAAGTTACTGTAAACAACACAAATAGCGCTCGTATGTCAAAACGTTCTGAGTGCGTATAACCTCAAAAATGTCCAACTTTACGACAGAGCTGTCAATTGCCGGATTGCAACACTAGGGTTGCCAAATCCCGAAACATAAGAGGCAACCCTCGTATATCTGGTTGAGATTGAAATATAATGAATTGAGCGTATCTTGCCCATTGATAATGAGGTTCGAAGAGATCGGTCGGGAATATTTGTATGAGTATGAGAAACTCAACATGCTAGGGTCATCAAGCGATTGAATTGTATTGCTGAAAATGGACAAGAGATCATTTATATCGGGTTTTCCAATAGGGACTTGGAAACCTTTTTTTAAAATAACACGCAAACCATTTGAGATATTTCAAAAACTTTACTATCGGCTTGAAGTACAATCAAAACATTTATGAATGGAACTCGACTGTGTTCATATGGCCACCGCAGCCACGTTTGCAGCGGTCTATCGTTGGACACAATTTTCGATGACTCGGCCACACATTTCGGCCGAAACGGCCGCTATTGCGCGTTCAATGTTGGCTCTGAACTCTTCCAACGTCGTCGGCGTGTGGGCATAGACCCATGACTTGACGTAGCCCCAAAAAAATCGCACGAGCGAGGCGGCCAGCCGACTGGCCCATTTCTTGAGATAACACGCTCATCAAACTTACTCTTCAATAAATCGTTTGTATCGTGTGCTGTGTGGCTTGTGGCACCGTCCTGTTGAAACCACATGTCGCCCAAGTCCATATCTTCCAATTCGGGCCAAAAATAATCGGTAATCATGGCGCGACAACGATGGCCATTCACAGTAACGTGACGATCGTTACGATCGTCGACGAAAAAATATGTCCCAATGACGCCGCCGGCATGCAAACCACACCAAACAGTTATTTTTTGTGGATGAAGTCATTCATGAAGCACATGTGGATTTTCACCCGACCAATAACGTATGTTTTACCAGCCAAAAATGAGCTTCGTCACTGAAGATGATTTTGCGATGAAATTCATCATCTTGGCGCATCTTTTCCAGAACCTATTCGGAGAACGTATGTCGCTTCAAATGGTCCATCGGCTTCAATTCTTGAGTCAGCTTGATCTTATATGTGTGTAAACCAAGATCCTTACACAAAATTCGCCATAAAGTGGTCTGGGCTATGCCCAATTCTTGAGAACACCGTGGAATTGACTGATTTGGAGCGTTTGCTACGGACGCCTGAACAGCAGCGATATTTTCGACACTTCGACCAACCCGTTGTCTCACTGGCACGGCAACATCACACAACGAATATGTAGACTCAAATTTTTGCACTAAACTTGTTATTGCCTGTCTACTAGGGCGAGAATTACGACCGAAAATTGGAGTTAACGCTCTAAAAGTTGCGCTCACCGACTCCAAATTTCGGTAGCAAATTTTTATAATTTGCAGACGTTGTTCGTTCGTGTCTTTAACCATGATGAAAACGTTGAGTTTACTGAATAAATTGAGAGTGACAGTTCGATGATTAGTGAAAGGGTGCGTTCACAAATTAAATTCAAAGTTGTCCAGTCTCTATTGGAAAACCCTATACAAATAAGAAAGAAAGCGACTGAAGGTACAGAGACTTTATGGGAGGTAAGCATGACATCATCCAGAAGCACTTGAATTGAACGGCCAAAAAGATAGTATCTTGCCCTTCGAGTCAGTGTATGGTCAACTCTATAGGAATACAATATTGACAACAGCACTGGTTGCCGAACGCTTTTAAAGTATCCAATCCCACAACCTTATCATCACCGATGTAGTGGATAGAATAGACTGATTTTAGATTTCTCGATAATTGACGGTTAATAAGCGACTTTATAATCTATGACAGAATATAACTCAGTGGCGCAAGGCTAATAACCTTGCCCGGAAAAACAAATTATTATGAATCATTTAACAAGTCTCGGATAAGGACCTGATAGCGGTGGAGAGACTTGCTAAATAAGGCCAAGACCGGATCCCGGTTGTAGTGCCAACGATGATGATGAGTATAACTCAGTGACATGGGTCGATAAGAGTCTTTCTGGAAATTAGTTGAACATACGTTGACTTCCATCATTTGCGTATCGGCCAGTTAAATAGGACAGATGAAAGAACTTCCTCAGCGGTGTAGCAAGTAAAGAAAAACGCCACCGCGAATTTGTTTTATTCAACTCATTGAGCAGTCGGCCAACAGTACGAGTTCGGAAGTGAATCTAGTCCATAGTGTACTGTTTGTGTTCAAGAAGAGGAGGAAATGGGAGGACAATTTAAGGCGCGACCTTGAGGAGATCGGATCAGATGGCCAAGCGCGGACAGAAAGCGCACAGGACAGAGAACGATGGTCCAGCCAAGTGAGTGAGGTCATGATCTTCCGGGTCCTTAAACACCAACAAATTAGAAAACATAAACGGTACATTTTTATACATTTATTGAATAATATTACACACTTACTATAAATATATACCATATTTTTCAATATGGTCTCCTGCGTGATTTACAAAACTTTTGCCACCGATTTGGAAGCTTTAATATCCCTTGTTCGTAGAAGGATTTAGGGCGAGTTGTTAGTCAATTGCGCACGTGCTCCTCGACTTCTTCATTAGCTTGGAATTTTTTTCCTCTAAGTGATTTTTTCAAGGGTGCGAATAAAAAATAGTCACGGGAGACAAGTTTGGGCTATAAGAAGGGTGTTCGTGGGTTTCCCAGCCCATTTCTTCCAATATATTCCTTCTCAAGGACGCGGAATGAGGCCTGGCATTGTCAGGGATGTTTTTTAAAAAATTATTTATTCATTGGGCTTAACCCAAGCTTAAATTAATATAATATAATACCTTATAGACTAACTAAGAAGACGGATGACATCTCGAATGGGCATACCTCCTTACGATTAAACACTTTCATAACTGATACCCGTTTCTGATAAGATTATTCCAACACTTAAGCGGCGATCACCTTCAATAAGCTCTCGACCAGCACGGATGTTGTCATCTGTACGACTTGTGCTTGGGCGTCGATCATGACTTTCGTTTTCGATACGTTCTACCCCACTTTTAAATTCTCTGGCCAAAGTATACACACGATTCTGGCACAGTGTATCATTACTAAACTGTGCCTTTAATCGAGAAAAAATTTGCCGAGGATTTAACCCCTTAATGCACATTTAAACGGTAAACGGTAAACATTGCCCGTATATGTCACGGAGGTGTGCATTAAGCGGTTAACACCTTAATTTGTTAAGAATTTTATAATAATCCGTTGCACAACAGACGTATGCCTTTCTTGCTCGCTCATGGCTGTACTGACTACAAAGTCGAGCGCGACCTTTAGCCAAGTCGGTTCCCTTACTCTTCATAAACCAAATAGCAGCCACGCACAAGATTATCTAGCTCGCAACTTGTTGCTAAGCAAACAAAATACCGTTTATATTTAGTATCAGTCAGCATTGAGTTGGGTGCAAAATGTGCAGCTAATCGCTTTCTCTATTGAGCTGATACCTGGTCTGTCATCGACAACAAGCAAGAGAGCAGATGTGGAGACAGTCATTAATCATCATCATCATCATCGGTACTACAACCGGGAACCGGTCTTGGCCTTATTTAACAAATCCTGAGGCTTGTTAAATTTTCCATAATGATTTGTTTTTTTCCGGACAAGGTCGTTTGTCTTGCGCCAGAGGCTCCCCGACGGGGAAACGAACCCAGGTCTCCCGCGTGACCGGCGGGTATACTAACCACTATACTATCGACGAGCCAGACAGTCATTAATGTTCTTTATAAATTCTCAGAACTTTCTACTGCCTGTGGGAAAATGCAGTATTGCTTGTCACACTTTCAGGTTATGGAAGAACTGTGCTCGTTGAACGTGCGCATTCACAGTCCATTGCTTCTTTTTTATACAACCAAAAACTTAGCCCTTTACTATTAACAGACTCCCCGCACCCAGAATCGAACCACATCTTGAGTTTGACAGTATAATTGTTGTTATTATTGATTAACCCTACGTAGAAAAAAGATCCACACAGCACGTATAGAATGTTTCATTTCGAAGTAGAGAACTTTGAATTTATATAAAACACAGGAAGATAATCTTAATGGACGCAAATGTGATTTCATTTAAACAATAGTTGTAAGTCATAATATGGCAATATGATTTCGGCATGTGGTTGTGGTTGCTGGCGCATACATAGCGTAGTTTAGATATACAATTTACGATCACTCTTCAGATTATTTCTGGTCGTATTTATCCAAAAACGCGAATGTTGGCTTCCATGTACACAATACACTCTGGCTTATTAGCATTGACAAGTGACTTTTGGCGACTTTTTTCAATCCGTAGCACCGCTAAACAGACTAAAAAAGTAAAATTCACATTTTTTTTTAAATTGGTATTTCCCCGACACCAGTTGAGCGAAACACACTCGACTGCCGTTTTATATTTCCGAACCTCGAACTCTACGAACTGACGTGCCGCGACTAGTGGTGATCTCCTCTTGACTGCCAATTTTTGATTAAGGAATCTGTGGCGTTTTCAACAGATACACACACAATACACAAGCAAATAGTGAAGAACACCGAAACAAATCGAATAAGAAAAAAACATCAGCCGTACACCAAGCATTAACATAGCAATTCCACATCATTTGAGTGTACTTGAGTTTAGAAATCGATTTCGTACACGCGGCAGTAGTCTGATGCTTCAATGCTGCGCTTCTCACCCGTTTCATCGTGTGTTAAAATCACCGTCTTCACTTAAACTGGAAACCAAGAGTTTAGTTAAATACCTGGGCATCTGGGTAGATCAATATCTGTATTTCAACAGACATGTAGAGTCTGCTTTGGTCAAGGCTAGAAAAACGTTTGCTATGACAAGGAGGCTATTTCACAGTAGCCAACTTGACAGTAGGGTAAAAGTCATATGCTACATGACGCTAATCAGGCCTCATATATAGTTGTCCAGTATCGTTTAACATAGGTCCAAATTTGATGGTAAAGATTCGGGTGTTCGAAAGGAAGTGTCTCAGAACCTGTCTCAGATTATATCGAATCGGAATACAAAAAGTACTACTCAAATGAGACTTTATATAATGGAACCAGCATAAATAGGGTGGATAATTTTATGATCAAATTAATCAGAGGACATATTGCGAGAGCAATAAGCTCGTCCAATGACCTAATTTTCGGGGCTTATTATCCAAATACCCCGTACTATGAGAACGTGCGAAGCAACGGGTTTGTTCCACCAGAGGTTCCTTGATTTGGACATGAAAGGGCTTATACAGGATAAATCCGAAATTCCGCTGATCTATCATGTAAGTAGATCATCCGTAGACGGGCGATTGTGCCACGACCGGGAAGTAACGCGCACCGAAGAAGAACTCGTGCGTTTCAGTAGGGCTATCGCCCACAGAGACCGGGACGATAGTATTAAACAGCGTCAACAGTTCTGGTGGTTGAATGGCATTTAAAGACCTGGATACCAAAGTCTGTATAGAATAACAGTATCATCAGCCAGCTTACATAGACTTAGCTTTTCTAGAATTAGGGTAGTATAAGATTTAAGTTAAGTTAACTTAAGCTCTTTAAAATAATAAAAGGGGGGAAAAAAGTAGGTCAAATTTTAAGAAAGAAAAAAACAAAAAAAATTACACAAAGTTTTCAAAATTTTTCTTTGTCATTTAAATAATTATAAATACTGCCGCAAACAAAGTTCTGTCGCCGAAAGGCAATTATACAATAGTGATGTAATGTTTAGCTTAGAGCGTCTGCGTAGGACCAGTAAGATATAATATAAGATAATTAATGTAGAATTTAAGCATTTTTTGCCTAGCATGTAATTTAGAAACTAAGAATATCAAAAGAAAATAAAAAAATTTTTTAAAAATGAAAATGAATCACCGTCTTCACTATCCTTCTTTAACGCAACAACCCCGACGTGATCTGTACACACAGTACACACACTTTCCCACAGTAAACGGGACTTTACTACTACGATACCGACTACGAAATGCTGCTCAGCCGATGCGTGTCCCATCGATGAAAACAGATGGCAGTCGGAAGGAACCAAAGTCTGGTGAATACGGCGGGTGGGGTAACACTTCCCAGCCGAGAGCTTTTATTGTTTCTTTGACGGGTTTTGCTATATGACTCGGAGCATTATCATCCAACGAAATTACCTTTCCGTGTCTTGTGGCCCATTCTGGTCGTTTTTCGACTAATACATCAACAGTTTCGCCAGGTTTTAGAAGTTCATGATACACCAGCCCCTTCTGGCCCCACCAAACAGAGAGCATTGTCTTTTTTTCGAACCGATCAGGCTTTGCAGTCGACGTTGACGCTTCTCCTAGATGTTCCCATGATTTTTTGCGTTTAGGATTTTTAAAATAAATCTATTTTTCATCTCCAGTCACAATTCGATGGAATACTGACTTCCTTTCGTGTCGTAGAAGCAACGTTTGACATGTGGTGTTTCGCTTTTCCATCTGCCTGTCATTCAATTCATGTGGCACCCAGTTTGTCATGTGGCACACACTTTTGGATCTTTCCCATAGCTTTTAAACGGTCAGATATTGTTTGTTGTCGAACATTTAACATTTGTGCCATTTGCTTTTGACTTAAAATGTCATCTTGATCTAATATTGCTTGCAATTCGGAGTTTTCAAACTTTTTTGGTGGTCTTTCACGTTGTTCATTTCTATTACTATTACTATTGATTGGCCTGTAGGAACCCGGAAATTCGTGACCTCACCGACTTGACTCCGCCATAGTTCCCTGTGCCGTGCGCTCTCCCTCCACGTTCGACCATCCGATCCGATCTCCTCGAGGTCCAACCTAACATTGTCCTCCCATCTCCGTGGCGGCCGCCCTGTCGGTCTCTTTCCCGTTGGCTTACCGTCAAGAATTATATGCACGGTCCTATCGTTGAAATGATAGTGAAGAACGTGTGATTCGAACTGACGCTATGACAGTGAGAATCACCAAACATTGAACCTAAGCGCAACACATCAGGCTGCTGGCCGTGTTTTAAATTCAATTTTCAAACTCAAGTATATTCCACTGATGTGAATTGTTTTGTTATCGCTATTGTATACGGCTCTGATGTATTTTCTTATTCGATTTTCGTTCGGTGGTCTTCACTATTGTATTGTGTGTGTATCTGTTAGAGACGCCACAGTTCTATAGGCACAGAGCTTTATATTCCGTGATAGCAGTTTGGATTTCAGCAGTTTACTGACTACATGCCAACTAGCGTTGCCGGAGTGTGGTCTTTTGTTAATTTCCTTCGACGTTTCGTTACTGGCTATCAGTATTGTTCCCAGGTATTTAAATTCTTTGACATTTTCAAATATCTTGCCCCTGATGTTTATGTGTGTTCTCTGAAGTCCACCTGCTCTCGCCATAATCATGTATTTCGTTTTGTCTTCATTTATTTCTAGGCCCCCCTCTTCTGCCGCTTGCATGATGATTTCACTGTTTTTACTTACAGTTTGTAAATTATCGCCCATAAGGGCGATGTCATCCGGATATGCAGATATATATATATATATGACTTGTGTGACCCCGTTCAGGGACGTTCTTCTTTTCGCACATCAAAATCATTATCTCTCAACCGCTTAAATCATCTTTTGCATGTTGCTTCCGATAGAGCATGATCACCATAAGCCTCGAAAAGCACTTTTCTTCAAATGAAAACAAAAAATTAATGCTTTCCGCAAATCATCATTTTCTGGTACAAAAATTCGACATTTTTAACAGGATTGAAAAAAATGATCTTGTTTGTACAATGACTTGATGCATACTAAATAGGTTTGACAGATGTCAAAGCAACCAAATGAAATAAAATATAAGGGCTCGTTCACAACAAACGTTCCCTACCGATACATTTGTATCTTGGCGCTCAATTCACACCGGTACACCTGGTACCTCCCTCACTCTTGAGTATTAAAAGTAGATATCAATATCCGCTGTTTGTGTAGACTAATTCTTCATTGTAAAAGCAACTTATTTTATAGTCGCAATTTTTAATAATTACAATCTTGACTTCAGATTCATAATCAACGACATCGAAAACTATCATCTTATACACCTATTTCAGATAATTTGCCTTTTAGGTTTTCGGCAGGCTTTTTTGGCTTTTATGAAAGTCAGTCACTTATTAAATGGCCTTCGGATGTAAGATATTTCGTCTACATGTGCAAGGTGCATTTTTAACATCGAAAATTCCAGGACAGAATTGACGGATTGTGTGTAACTGCCCGTGGCCACAAACACTATTCCCAATTTCAACGGCTTAGCTTGCAAGGGTAAAAGTATTGTAAAATATACCGAATGTTCTTTTCATTAACTTCCATATTTTACACCAAATAAGTGACAACCGAATAAAACAATTAAAAAACTGTAAAAAAATTAGTTGCAGTACGGAATGTCCGTTTTCCAACGAGCACGAGTTTGAAATTCTGCCTTGAATCAAGATGAAATATAATTTTGTCAAACAGTCCAACACATGTATCGAAGATTCAACATTTTTGGGGATAATTATTTCCAAGTGTCTATTTTGATGTGAAGGGCATGAATTTCAAGGGCATGCCTATATAAACGGAACCCACCCAACACACATTCGCCATTACACATCATCCACATCGAGTCAAAATAATCACAAAGTTTCGGCTACGGTTTCAACATCATTCTCGCACCGGATAACCTTGGTATTGAATGGGTGGAACTCCACATCTTCTCCGACAAAGGAAGTGATTTAATATTGATTAGATTCTGCAGAAACCAGAAAGTTATTTCCACAAAATAACCGGTGCCAAAGTGGGCGACTTTCTCGAACACTAAACGACTGACAGCTCGAAAGGAGACTGCAATGTTAACTCGGTAGATTCCGTCAATCAATGAATGACCGCAACATCTATAGACGTATCTACATCCTTTAATAGGTTTTCTATTTTTTTCCGGGTAAGTATCTGCACAAACGATTCCTCGAAGTCAGTTTCTAGAAGAAGCGGAGTGTTACCACCACACATTTTGAATATATTAACTTTATGAACAGCACCCTTCCTTTAACAACAGCGTAAACCCAGTGTCTCAGAACGACTTTACAAATATACTTAGTTTCGCAGCATGAAATCAAACAAAAAAATAAACTCCTTCAGTGAAAACGTTTTTCTCCCCATCTCTCTCGGTGTGTTTATAGTTTTCAAAACCTCACAAAAAGGTGTTAAATTTAAAATTAAAACAGAATTTTACGTAAGGAAAACAGAACCTTGGCGGGTCAAACTAACACCAGAAGTTGAGCTAATGCCAGAAGCGCAACGCCAAACTACTCCGAAGGGCAATTTAAATATTTAAATGATTCTGTGTTTGGGAACCACAATTGTAATGTCGATGTAGACTTTTGTGGTCTTTTGCTGGCCTTTCGGTGCCCGTTTTCGATGAACGGACGGGGAGACCATGAAAAGTTTGATGATTCTGTGAATGTTTGCCGTTGACCTAATGCCATCAGAATATTCCGTTTTCTTGCTAGCTGCTTTGAATGTGAAAGAATATAAATTTGTATAAATAAATAAATTTCATTTAAAGAGTTCAAAGGGTTTCTAGATCACATACTTTAAAAGATAATCAGTGGATGGCTTCGGCTTCGGAAGTATTTTTAAATCTTTTCGTGTTTTGGTAGATGAATGGAAATATTCAGTGATACGAACATCTGCATGCATTTCTAATTCAAGTTTGACAGTTACAACTATGTCATTCCGAAGGTGTCGGGATATTTTAGAGAAAGCATATGAGAAGCTATTGTAGATTCACAATTACCTTCAAATATTTTGGTTGTGATTGAAAAGATATGGGATTACCTTATTCGAGAACAATTAGGTAAGGAGATGGAATGTCTAAAATAAAACGTTCGTGCAATCGGTTCCGTCCCGTCTTCTGATTTTGAAAACTTTGAGCAGACCATAGTAGGTTTTGTTGGCTTTTATCAAATGTGCATTTGCCTCCGATCTTCTATATCCCCTTTCTTTTGTATTCTATTTTGATATTTCAGGGTGTCTAAAAATTCCTTTTATGTGCATGTTATGTTAAAAACGATTTGTGTTTTCGGTAATGAATTATTTTCTTTAACCCCACATTGTTCTATATAGATGTTCACTCTTTTCGCTGATGGAAATACCGTCTACTCGAGTTCAATAATACTAAGCTGTTCAATAAGTCTTTGGATTGATACATAAACAACATCACTAGATGTCACTTCTACGATCTCCCATCTTTCTTTTGCCAAAATTTCAGACAATTTCATGCGAACCACTCGTGAGTAAATATCATTTGAAGTAAGTTTTGAAAAGTATCGTTTTTTAATGGGCGAAAACTCTGTGTAAACAAATGACTTGACAATGTCAAGGTGAATCTCCACCGAAATTAACAATCATTTATTAGTTTACTAAATTCAAACGTGGTCGAACAAAAACTTCTGATGAAACAATGTCCAAGTCGGGCAAAAGATGTAGTTTTTAAAGGAATGATCCAAAAAATCCACGATATCTTATTAGATGACCCGAAAGTAAAAGTCTATAAGAAAGGTAAGATTACACAGGTATTAATTGGCCTAGTCGTTTTTATTTGGTGTATGAACAAGATGTGTCTCAGCCTCCTTTAACCGTGATCGGATGTGATGTAACATTAATTCACCACTATACACTAAAATCGGTAATGGTCCTTCGAAGCAGCCATTGGACCAATTGAATAATATACTGAAAGAAAAGATGGCACGTTTAAAAAAGAAATAAGTTCTTTTTTTGTAAGACAATGCACCACCTAGCAGATCCAATGAAAGTAATGGTAAAACTCAACTAAAGTAGTTGCTACGCTTTCCGTCGCATTCTCCAGATTTGGGCCCTCGCGATTACTATCTTGCGGCGGTTCCGCCAAACCCCACGGTTTGCTTACCTGAAAAACCCCCATAACTTTCACCCAACCTCATAACTTCACTAACGCAATCGCATTAGCACCTTAAATGCTTCACGCATTAAAGTTATCAAATGTATAATCTAAAAGTTCCTGTAAAAGAAAACTTAACTTTCATGCATCTCGTCGCATACAATTTCCTGTAAGATTTCTTTTCTACATTTTCAGGAATCCCAAAACCTATTCGGTACCTTCGGTTCTCAGGCAAATTTCAACTTTCCCACTCCTGCACCGGAATCTCCATCCAGCATACCTGAAACATTTCCTTTTACAAGCACATTTAATGTATACAACGCATTAGCTAAAATTCCTAAAAATGATTCTTTAATGTGTATATGCACCATGAATACCAAATCATTCGGCACCCTTTGTTATCATTTAAAATGCTATGTCGGACAGC
This sequence comes from Microdon myrmicae, assembly GCA_963931805.1. Classification (NCBI taxonomy): domain Eukaryota; kingdom Metazoa; phylum Arthropoda; class Insecta; order Diptera; family Syrphidae; genus Microdon; species Microdon myrmicae. Next base: position 10,979,015 of record OZ007497.1, read on the forward strand.
TTGTTTTTACAGCTGCAATAAACCGACCCGCGATTCGTTTGTCCAATCGACAAACAATTCCCGCACACTCCCAATGAGTATGCATCAGCAGGCCGCCGACTAGGGTGCCGCCTGCTCCAAGCTCAACCCGGCCCCTGTTCCGATGGTCGGAACTTACAACTCCGCCCCAGAGAAACGGGTCCACCTTCCATCAATCGATGGTCAAAAACCGCTACCATATGTAGCCACCCCCATAGAGATAGAAGAGAGCAATGCCCCGCTTGGCGGGCGGCGCGCATTCAAGGATCAACCAGCACGCCTCTCCGTAGTCCAGCAGAGGCGGTACATCGACCAGCCCAGTAGGCACTGGGTCCGCACCAGTCATTCCACCAGGACCCGCGGACGGTGCCATGGAAGAAGTCGCACCAGACTAAACGTTGCGGCCTCACATGACAAAGGCCGCATCCAGTCGGCAGCTACCCTCGAACGGGCGCCAATGGACGCACCATTTATCACTGCCCCTGGTCATCACCAATTCAGGGCGGGCGGCTCTTTCCGGGCCTCCACATCAATAAAATTCCGAGGCCCTGGGCCTCCGTCCCCTGGAACCAACGGCTTCGCCAATGATTGGCGAATGCAGCTGCATTCTATCTTATCGCCGAACCCCCTCCTGCATCATTCTTCAAACCAGACCCTCGCCCGCTGAACCGTCGCTTGAACATCGGGCAATTGAAGAGCCGGGAGCCTGGCCGCCTAAAGACTTCAAGGACAACACCCGTTATCACCACTGGTTGTCTAGACGAAGTGAGCTTAATCGACCATCATCCCCTGCGCACCGCTACGGGCACACTCATCCGACCCATCACAAAAATAAGTATCCTCCCACTGGAAGAGGAACCTCCCGTCCCTGGGTCTGATGACCATCCCCTGGAACCAGACGATTCCCCAATGATTGGCGAAGGCGGGCGGAATGTTGCGGATTCGCATTCCAAACAACCGGCGAATTCGCAATATTTAAATTTGTGGCATCACCTTTAACAATGTCAGCAATCAGCTGACATTTATGAATTCTGTTGGTTGTCACTTGACAACCATTTTTATGTTTTTGTCTGCTTCTTCGTTAATTTCTCGTGACGAACGGATGTCAATCAACTATCAGCGACGATTTTGTAATCCAAATAAATAGAGTCCATCCTCTGAATAAATCAAGCTATTAAAACAATCACTTCACCGCGTTTCACTGTTGGGTGATGGATTAACAGTCTTTACTGGAATTGATCAGGTATTCCGGTCACTTTTTCATTTAATATCAAGTTGGTTTCAGGAATCAACTTGCTGCCGCCATTGCTGTGTTGCCGTACACAATCAAGATAATTTAAATACCAGGAGACACCACCGTGAGTCCAACAACGCCGAACCAACGTGCACGTCAAGAGACCGCATTGTTCCTGACGCCAGCCCACAACGCAATAAGAACCCGGTGTTCGTGGAAGGTGTGTTCAACGCTTGTTGAACACACAGTATTTGTGATTTTATTGCAAATGATCCCAATGCTTCACTGAAAATGATGGAAGAGGTTCAAACATCAGTAGAGAAACAATCCGCACCAAATGGAACCTTGGAGATGTTTCAGATGGCCAGAATTCGTCAATTCGTCGATTCCTGATTCACAACATTGCACCGAGTTACACCTCACTTCGTTAATTTTTAGCTCGAAATTAAGTCTGTGAGTTAAATCGTCCACCGTATCCACCAGATTTGGCCCCGTGCAACTTCTCTCCATTTCCAAAGATGAAATTGAATTTGACAGGGTGTTTTTTTTTAATGATAAGAGCGCTAGAGACAATTTTACAAAATAGGTTAAAAGACGTGTTTGAATCACTAATGAATCGCTGTAACCGGTTAATTGTTTACAGGATTCTATTTTAAGTAGACAAATCGAAATATGTTCAGATAATATGTTTTAATGATGTATCTTACGGCCAGTTTCGAAATTTATTTGTCGCACCATATATGTAAAAAATAGTGAAAGGAAAAAAGTCACGTAATGAAATAAAGTACAATAAATTGTTGATAAACTCCATATCATTGCAAATTGCGCAACGAATGAAAATCTCTAAGTGCTCCTTAAAAAATAGACGCAGTTTACAATCTCTTCTGCATAGGAGACGCGAGGTGATGTCTTCCAAATTTCATTAACCTTCATTTAACAACGGAAAATATGCGCAGTAATATATTACCAAAGAGAAGAGCAACCCATTGGGTTGAGCGACTACTTTATTCACCTAGCTGAATCAAAAAGCCTGTTTAAGGTATGCGTATTCTATAAAAGAAGTTGTGTAGATGCAAAGCAGAAGATGTAAACAAGATTATCTCGACGTATGCTTCGTCTGCTTTTTCCTAGATACGCCATTAATCGATTCATAGAATTCACGATCGCGCTCACTGTAACAACAGTGATCTCATAAGGAGTCTTGAGCGTTTACAACCTTTCTGGCCATCCCCTTTCAAATGCATTCTAAAGAGCTACTGGAAATCGGTGCAACAAAGTTAATGATATTGTCGCCACCGCTGCCGGCAATCATGTCGACGTCTCGCATAAATTAAACGCCATTTCAACCGCGTTCCACTGTTTAATCAAATGCAACGCAATATTAATGTAATTATTCCAAAGACGATAAAACAGACCAATATACGAGTACCTTGAAAAACTGTCGCTTGAACTTGTCGCTAAAACTAGCCAAGGGTGTCATATCGATATACGCGCCCAGTGACGGCAACACTAAGAGCCGCCTTGGGTGGAAGCTTGGTGCGCATTAGCCCCAAGCCCGGTGGTTATGGCACGACTGAACTTTTCCTGTGGTTTCATGGTTTTTGGTTTCAATTTTAATTAAGAAAATAATTTAATGGGCAGTTTAGAGGTTTGCGATTCTTAAGCCTTGCGGTTACACTTGTTCACCACCGAAAGTGTTTTAGGTGTGGGCTTCAATTTGATATTCTTTCCTAAATGGCCATTAGCAAGTATATTTACGGCAGGTGGTTAAGGGGTTCGAGAATGCATTGCGAACAAATACCACAAAAGCTATTCATAAATCGTAAATCGTTGGGGAAAGGTGTATTCGAACTAAAATAGGTTCAATTTGGTCGTCTCAAGAGTTAGAGTTGGTGTCATAATAGGAAAGTAAAATGGCGTATGTTAGTTCATCAGCATCGTGTGCTCCTTACTTCAGTAGATTTATATATTTCCGGAAAATATTCTTTAATAATGAAAATTAATACATTTTCGTCGCCTTTGCTTTACTAGAAGGTTGAACAGTGAGAGACTCAAAAGGTAGACATAAATGAAATCAATTCAAGAGCAATTTTGTCTTTGTCGTTTGATTGCAAATCTCTGCATTATTGTTATACAATTTCTCAATATCATTAACTTACACTTGAACGTGTTGCGTAAAAAAATCTCACAATCCCAATTCGTCTTTACTGCATGGATCATCACATTCCGTTTAGTGTTACATCACGATACTACTGCCGATAATGGATGGATTTTCAACACCAGGTAGCTTATTACATTTTGTGAAGATAGTAACGAATGTGAATCGAACCCGGGACATAAGGGTTAGGAGCAAAGCGTCAAAACATCAGACCACGGCTGTGAATGCGAGAATGTCTTAACTCACTACATAAATTGTGATTGCTTCGTTACCAGTCTTGTGTGTAGTGCGGATGCTTTTATTATTCTCTTTTGGTGCTCTGTTCTTCACTACAGTTGCATGTGCATAATGTGTTGGAATCGCTACAAACTCTTTAGTAGTTAACAGCAGAAAACATTTCCTGGTTCATAGAAATGTGTTGCAGAATGCTCTATTTCATGATCATCATCATCATCGGCACTACAACCGGGATCCGGTCTTGGCCTTGTTTAACAAGTCTGAGTCTTGTTAAATTTTCCATAATGATTTGTTTTTGCTCTATTTCAATGATGTTTTATTGAACACTGTTAAAAAGGATATAAAAACGTAATCTGCATCTCTAAATCCCATTTGTTAATCAGTGTAACGAAGCCATTTTAAACGAAACAAATTTTGATCATTGGGTTTAAATTTCCAACCAAGGGCAATACGCATTAACATAGGGCTTCGCTGAAAAGCAATTAGGGAGAAGGGAATAGGATTGAAAGTAAGAAATGAAGGAGTTTTAACGTGATTCGATTCTGTGTGCCAGCAAGTCTTTGGGGGCTTTTTCTATCCGTTGTAAGTGTCCCGCCGAACACTGTCCACACACTAAGAAGAACACACTGGAGTGGAAGAGAGCACACAAGTAAAACACAAAGTCTAATAGTTTTTGATCTTTATCATTATTTTTTATTAGTTCGAATTCCAGTTATTATTGCTACTTGACATCAATTAGGACCGCTGGATCACCCGTGGCGATTCTATGAGGAACTTTTACAATGTTTTTCTTTTATACACTACGCTGAGCGTTTTACGATCTTGATGGCATGGTACCGCTCAAGGAACTTTGGCACATTATAGCTTGGTCACCGCTACTCATCACTTAACGAAATACAAGTTACTTTGACACTCGATGTTACTTTACAAACGAACACGAATTTGTGACGGTGCTGAATCGCACGCGTTTCAGGACTAGGTCTCACACCAACGTACACGAAAGACTAATCATTCTCTTCTCGCGGTTTTCCAAGACGACCTCTCTAGACTGCAGGTCCAAGTACTCTTCTTCACGACTCCTCCTGATTGACTAATTTCCAATTCCCCATCGGCAAGGAAAATCTTCCCAGCGCATCTCTGTACAGAACTTCACATCATATCGGCTAAGAGAATTTTTCATAATATCTGTTAACAGCATAAATTTTCCATTGCATCTGAAAAGGAGAATTTTCCATAGTATCTGAAAAGGAGAAATCTTTCCTCATGATCAACATCTTTAGCTGTTGGTTATCGGAATCTTGTTCCTTTGTCTTAAGATCGGATGCCGCCGCTTATGCTCCGATCTTTTCCTTAGGATTTGTTTATACCGCACATCTGGCCTGAGAAGCAAAGGTTCTCATGCTATTCAGATGGGTACAAAGGACTATGGGATGTATTGCTTTGTTTGTATTTCCACTCATAAACATCTATCGCGGGTAATGTTAAGAGTTTATGGTTGCATGACTGCTAATCGGCAGCGCAACGATATGTCTTGTTTGCACAAGTGTGCCTTTAGCGTTAGGGTCATGCCAGGGATTTAGATGTTAATTTCCATTAGCTACCAGAATAGGCATCCGTTGTTCGGTTTATTTACCGGTTTTATGGTATTTTATGGGAAAATCGCGTTGATGCTTAAGATGGGTGAGTGATTTCCATGCGATGCTTTCCTGCATGGCGCATTTGCTTAGATGCGATGCTTTTCTGCCTTTGGGAATTGGGTTGAATACAATGTATGGATGCGTATTGGGAACTTTTGAACGTTAGTTCCTTGCTTTCTGATATCGGGTTCAACGTCGCTGCATGTCCTATAACCGTTTGTTTCAGGCATGGTTACTGACTATTGGGACACGTGTCTGTGGGCACGTGTGCTGAAAAAGGTGAGTAAAGTTCCTTGGCGGAAAGGATACCTCAACCTGTAGTGAGTTGTATGGTTCGTAGAACCGCTACAAGTCTGTGTTTCAAGGAAACAGGTGCCGAGAGTACAATATAAAACACAATTATTTAGCATGTGACTACAGAAGAATCCGTCACACTACTAATGTGCGGTACACAACAGTAGCCCAACATCCCAAAGTACAAGCGAAAAGGAAAATCTTGTAAGTTTCCCAGGCACAAATTCCCGCAAATATTACGGCTTTATGACACAGTGTTTGTTAGCAACTCACACGAGATCAAATTTGCACAAAAGGGCAACAACATATTAACCAGTATTTTAATGCAACCCCATGGTAACGAGAATAACAAGTTGGCGCTGAGAGAAAAGATGAAATATCAGCAGCAGCATAGGAGTTCTGCTGGAGGACCTCCGCTGATTTGGCATTTTTACTATAATGCTTCTCTAAATAACTTAAAAATAAAATTATATTCACGTTTAAGTATCTAGTGTTATTTCAAGGGAGAATGCAGGTACATCAAGAGCGTTAAGTAGTGATCGAGGTTGGCTATTTCAGGTTCCACAGAAGCATTCCCCCAGTGGTAAACGACGCTTCCCAGGACTAAAGATCCTGAACATCCAGCCGGCGGTATACAATGATTACCTTCGATAGATTTGCAAGAAAGAAGACGTTTCTGATGCATTCTGATATCATAGAATACTGTCTACTAGGGAAAGCCTTCTTGTTATATATGATTATTATGCTTTGCTACTACGCCGAGACTCTTCGTTCTCCACTACTTTCAGTTATTTCCATTACTTTTACATACTATACTTTTATTCAACGTAAAAGATTCCATAGAGTGTTGATTTTTAAACTACATTATTTCACGGCGATACAAGCTTCTGGTATATTCAAGAAAACCAGGAAACCAAGAAAAGCTCATCACAACAACGAACAACCACAAACAAACCTAGCACAAACCACTAAGCACATGCGATGACGGACATTTCATACAGGTTTTCAAACATTTTGGTGGAAGTGCCAGGCTCATCAAAATGGTGTGTTAACCAATCAGCCATGTTTCCGTTTAGTTGTCATAACCCAACCATTTGTATTCCAAGTCCTTCAAAATAAACACAAGCATGCCATGTATAGAATGCTTTTTATGTACCGGGTCGATTGTTTTTAATAACTTCTACAGGGAATATAATTTTATAATTTTTATTTTACTAATCGAATGCAAGGTCTTGTTGGTAAAATTGCCGCCTCAGGATGAAACACCAAGGAGGCCTCTTTTAAGAACTGTTTTCCTAACAACTTCGCAGACTTCAATTGTTATTTCAACAATATCGTTTCGAATATTATCTTTAAGCATCAAAATTGTGGTGTATACCATTTCTTTCGAGGTCCAATCATAGCAGGAAAACGAGAAGGATGAAATCACGGGGTCTTGAGGACCAGTCTTTGATATCATTGGCATGGCCGGACATTTTTTCTCGCAAGATCCACATCGTAACACGGGCTGTAAACGATGAGGCGCCGTCTTGTTAAAATAGAATGTCCGGTAGGTCTAACAGATCCAATTTGGGTACAGAATGCTTCCCATCATGTTCTGATAGCGGTCGCCAGTAATTGCTATAGCATTGCCTCCTCAGAGAAATATAGTCCAGTGATGGCGCTGCCCCAAACGGTGCAACATACAATTGCGGTGATGTTTGGGGTATCAGTCGATGGTGATGTTTGGTGTATCAATTGATGGTATTCGAAGCCCCAATACCGGTTATTCTGTTTATTGACAACGTCAGCCAGTGAGAAATGTGCTTCATCACGCATAATTACTTAAACAACAAGAAAAAACAATTGTTTAAATAAAAGGTTCTAATAATTTCAGCAGGTTGTTGTGACGGTAGAGCTCCATAATAATTTGGTATCGGAGCCAATAGTCTTCTAGGCCCATTATGTTAATTTATTGATATGTAATTTTGAATTACTTGTTAATAATAAATAAATAAATAAATAAATAATTTGGTATCGACCACGCGCCGCCGATCAAACGACTACACATTCGTGTGATCCGGCAGAAGAACAATGTGTGTTTACCATTTTAATCAAATCTAAAGAGGGAGTTGGTGCTAACTCTTTAAGTGACAAATCTCATACAAACATATCTCGTGACGTATTTGAACCAAAGAATTTTTTTCTACACTAACGTGCGCACAAAAAAGGATTTTGAAGTACCCTTAAATGTCAGAGCGCAGTGCCAGTGGATGGAGAGGAAGTGGATAAGGAAAGGAGGTGTCGATGTATATTGGTTTTGAATGTCTGGACATCACAACGACGAGGAGACACGTGATCAGGCAGAACATTCCACATTCGTGTGGTTCGGCTAAAGATTGACTCTCTATGTTTACTTGTGCGCCTGAAGTCCACTTTCAACGTGAACTGATGCGCATTCACAGATTGACGTGTATCGCGGGAAGATGTCTGAAGGGGCGGAACATATTCAGCAAGTTCAGTTGAGCAGCGACCATGATAATACCCATAGAAAAGAGATAGGCATACGTTGCGCCTGTGTTCTAACGACGGAATTGATCGACTCACAGCTGGGTCCCCAATAAGTTTCACTGCTCGCTTTTGCATCCTGTCGGGCACGTTTAGTGCAATTTTGGATACACCTGACTAAATATGGGAGTTGAACTCCATTTTGGGACGAATATGCCCCATGTGAATAGTGGCAAGGTTGGATAGAGTGAAGTATCTTTTGCATCTCTTAAGGAACCTCGTACATTTGGCCGCACTTTTCGCAGCTTCAAATATGTGGTCATTCCAATTAAGAGTCGAATTAATTCGAGTGCCGAGGATTGATAGTTTCTTGGCTTCGACGATACAAGTGCCGTTCACAGACAGTATATTTACTATGGGGTTCGCCTTTGACGACAAGAAGCAGCACTGACTGTTGAAGGAATTGAATTCTATCCGGTTAGATAATCTCCACTGATATATCTTGTAGATGTCTGAAGTGAATGTATCAAGCATAAGTTGCTGGTTGGTAGTGACGTTCGAAGAGTTTGGACGGGAGTGTTCGTATGAGTATGAAAAACTCAACGTGTTATCATCAGCAAACGAGTGAATTGGGTTGTAAGTAATTGACAAGAGATCATTTATAAAGATCAAGAAGAGAGTGGGTACCGAACCCTGGGGAACACTTGCATTAATTTGATGGCAGACAGATTTGACACCATCAAGAACCACTTGGATTGAACGGCCAGGAAGATATTCTCTTATCCATTGGATTAGGGAATTGTCCAATCCATAGAAATGTGTGGCGGTTCGCCAAACCCCACGGCTCACTTACCTGAAAAACCCACATAACTTCATCCCAATCTGGATAAGTTTTCGCGAATGCAATCGCATTAGCACCTTAAATGCTTTACGCATCTAGGTTATCAAATTTATAATCTAAAAGTCCCTGTTAAAGAATCCTTACCTTTCTTGCATCTCTTCGCATACAAATTCCCTGTAACAATTCTTTCCTAACTTATCATGAATCGCAAAAACAAATTCGGCACCTTCGCTGCCAGGTAAATCCCTATCTCACCAAGTGCATTTCCCCCTAGACGAATTCCTGAGAACAAAATGATTTGGTTTACATACAATGTAACCATCATAACAGGGACAAAAACAAATATACGCATCTTGCGTCTTAAGGCATCAATTAAATCCTACAGCATACGCAAATGCAAATAGGAATTGAATACCTACCCGTACCAGCGATGGCATAAACACAATTTCCCGGTAAACAAGCTAAAACCAATTAGCACAATGTTCATTATGCATTGCGGCTGTTAATACCGCTGCTATGCATATTGTAGACATCGATCATCAACAGTCCCTTTGTCTTACATATTCCTGGATCCGTTTACCATTGACATTATCACATAAGCAAACACAGACCCAATTAGCATCCAATGAGATTCGGCTTGTTTGCTTAGCCGAACTCACATCTCACGGATGCACATTTTCCCTTTCTCTGTTTTAGATTCGTTCCCATGGCTTTGATCCATAAAAGAACCAATGTACACACATACATGTGTACCGTGATGATCTTCTCTATCAGATCTGTTTGGTTATCCCAAAAAGAGACTTTACGACTCTCTTGGAAAAGGAAAATGCACCCACTAATTAAGAGAGCCCGTTTCACTGGCCGAATTTCTTTTGATAGCGAATGAATATCGCTGAGTCCTTTACCAATCGCCGATCGAGGCGGTCGCGTCGCCACCCACCGTACCGCGCACGGTACGGCACGTTTACGTTAAGTCGCTGTCAAGTGTCAATATTCTTCTTGGAAAAAGTTTGAAAATTTTGATTAACGCAAATTATACGCCATCAGATCTCCTGTGGACCTGTTACTACATTGGTGGTCAATGAGGAGGTCATTTGATTCCAGATATTTAGAAAATTGACGGTTGATAAGTGATTCCATTCCCTTCGAGAGAATAGAAGTTAGTGCTATGGATCGATAAGAAGAGAGGGCTGTTTAGTCGCCCTTTTTGGAAATTGGCTGAATGTTCGCTGTCTTCCATCTATTTGGGAAACGGGCAATAGAATAAGACAAATGGAAGAGTTTGGACAGTGGTTTAACGAGTGAAGAACAACATCTCTTCAAGAGACTTGGGCGAACGCCATCCGGACCAGCGGATTTGTTTGCGTTTAGCTCTTTGAGTGCCCGAGCAACAGTACGCGTTCGAAAGTGAATCTGGCTCATGGTGTGCTGCTTATGCTCAAGTTGAGACGGAACTAATGTGGTATCAGACAGCGTTGAGTTGGCTGCAAAATGGGCAGCAAGCAGATTCGCTTTCTCTATTTCAGTGGTGACTGGTTTGTAATCGACTATAAGCGATGGAGTGGATGAAGAGATCGAGTTTTGAATGTTTTTCACGAACCCCCAGAAGTTTCTACTACCTGTGGAAGAGTGTAGTTTTTTTTGTCTCACTCTCTGGTCATGCAAGATCCTGGCGCGTTGCATATACGCATTGCAGTCATTTTCAGTTTTCCTCAGAATGCATTCTCCAAGTTCAGTTGAGCAATCACTGCGATAATAAACATTGAAACGAGATGAACAGGATAGATATGTTTAATGATGTTATTCAAATGCCTATACCCAGCACATCAAAGAGTTTGATAGCTTTTTTTGCATCCTGTCGAACAGGTTTTACATACGAACAGAATTCCAGTTTAGGGCGAATGTACATGTACGCCATGTAAATTGTGGCCAGATTGTATGGAGTGAAGTATTTCTTGGCCGCACTTTTCGTACGTTCTAATAGTCATCCAAGTAGTAACCGAATAAATTCGACTGCCACGAAGGGATGGTGTCTTTGATTTCCACTTATCAACTGCCAGTCATCGATTGTGTGTCTATGTTGGGACACGTACTTGATGATAAGAACAGGAATTAGACCTGAGGAGCATTGGATTTTATCCGGATAGATAATTGATTTAAGTGAGAATAATCAGGTCGTGTAATTAAGATGGCCGGGCATGTAGCGAGAATGAATAGTGACGGGACCGAGTGTAAAATTCTTGACGGGAGATAAACGGGAAAGAGACCGGTGGTAAGACCGCGACGAAGATGGGAGGACAATGGACGGCACGACCTTGAGGAGATCGGATCAGATGGCCAAATGTGGAAGGAGAGCGCACAGGACAGAGAACGCTGGTGCAGCCGAGTGAGTGAGGTCACGAAAATACAAACGGTAATTTTTTTATACATTTATTAAATAATGTTACACATTAACTATACTATCAACATTTTTCAACATAGTCTCCTGGGTGATCTACACACTTTTGCCACCGATTTGGAAGCTGTAATATCCCCTGTTCGTAGAAAGATTTAAGGCGAGTTGTTAGCCAATTGCGCACGTGCTCCTCGACTTCGTCATTACTTTCGAATTTTTTCCTGCAAGTGATTTCTTCAAGGGTGCGAACACAAAATAATCACACGCCTGTGCTATAGGGACGGTGTTCGAGGATTTCCCATCCCATTTCCTCCAATGTATCCCTTGTCAAAGACGCGGTATGAGACTTGGCGTTGTCATGAAGAAGGATGACATCTCGAATGGGAATACCTCGTCTTTTGTTTCGGTATGTGGTTTTTCGCGACTGTAACAACTAACAGTAGTAAGCTGCATTCACTGCTCATTGTTCGTGAAGAAAATTAATCATTAAAACTCCCTTTCAGTTGAAAAAAAAATCGTTGCAAGAACTTTTCCGGCTGAGAGACGAGTTTTGGTCTTCGGTGGCCAGCCTTCATCATTCCTTCACCACTCCTTACTTGCCATTTTGGTTTCGGGAGTATAATGATGTACCCACACCTCTTCACAAGTGACGATACTCTTCCAAAAATCCACCCCTTTTTGTCGAAATCGATCCAGAAGTCTTCCACTGATCTCCGACCATCGAGCAGTAATTATTTTGAAGCTAAGATCATCAATGATAATGGTTTGAACATTTCCATAGGTGATACCCACTTCTGTACGACTTGTCCTTGGGCGTCGATCCTGATGTTCGTTTTCGATACGTTCTCGCCCACTTTTAAATTCTCTGACCCACGTATACACACGATTCTGGGACAGTGTATCATCATCAAACTGTGCCTTCAATAAAAAAAAAAAAAAAAATTCCGCGGGTTTAACACCTTCATTTGTTAAACAGTTTATAATGACCCGTTGCACAACAGACGTATGTACCTCTTGTCCGCTCATGACTGTACTGTCTACAAAGTTGAGCGCGACCGCTAGCCAAGCTGGTTCCCCTACTCTTCATTAACCAAACAACAGCCACGCACAAGATTATGTAGCTCACAACTAGTTGCTAAGCAAAAAAGGTAAAATTACTGTTTATATTTGATTCACCCTCATAGTATAGTAGAGTAGTAATACTAACAGATAATTGATAATGACGCTCGAAGAAGGTGGCAGAGCTTGTTGGAATAAGTACGAAACTTACAGTGATATCTTCAGCAAGATGTTATACGCATTATTATACTGCCGTCTCCTCTACTTACCGAATGGGACAATATCGTAGTTCACTAGCTAAGGTGGGCTGAAAAGTTTCCGACGCCAACGTGAAGTTAGCGGCACTCGTCAATAAAAGCTGGTGAATGTAGTTGTTACTCACCAAAATTTTAAGCGTAGTTTTTATTTGACTGTCGTTTGAGTGAGTCGATGTTTTTTGCTTTTTTTGGAGCCGATCCCCCTTTGCAGTCAACTGTTTTCACTGTATTTTCGTTTCGGTCGTATAATGGTGTATCCAAGTTTCATCGACAGTAATTAATCGGCGCCAAAACTCGGATTTATTGCGCCAAACTGCGCCAACAGAGCGCGTTGGAAATGTTCATTCGAACACATTTTTGGCCCAACGTGAGCAAACGGGGCACCCAACGGGCGGACAGCTTTCTCATGCCCAAATCTTGATTTAATATGTGGCAAACACGTTCTTTGGACATTTTCATAGCCCTTGCTATTTCTCTCACTTTAATTCGGCGGTCGTCTAGCACCAATTGGTGAACTTTAGCGATGTTATCGTCAGTTGTTGCAGTTTTTGGACGCCCCGAACGTTCATTGTCTTCCACGCTCTCACTTCATCATCATCAGCACTACAACCGGGAGCCGGTCTTGGCCTTATTTAGCAAGTCCTGAGGCTTGTTTGATTTTCCATAATGGTTTGTTTTTTCCGGACAAGGTCATTAGTCTTGCGCCAGAGGCTCCCCAAGCTCTCACGGCCACGTTTAAATTCAGCTGCCCAAAATTTCACTGTGGTAAATGATGGTGCAGGCTGCTCGATAGTATAGTGGTTAGTATACCCGCCTGTCACCCGAGAGACCGGGGAGCCTCTGGCACAAGACTAATGACCTTGCCCAGAAAAAATAAATCATTATGGAAAATTTAACAAGCCTCAGGACTTGCTAAATAAGGCCAAGACCGGCTCCCGGTTGTAGTGCCGATGATGATGATGAAATGATGGTGCAGAGTCCCCGTACACAGAGCCCAAGTCATCTTTGATTTGCGTAGGCGTATTGCCTTTCAAAAACAAAATTTTAATGACAGCTCGATACTCAATTTAGTCCATTTTCACAAAAACACTCACGTCGAGTCACTCAAACGACTGTCACATAAAAGCTACAGGTTCAAAATGGCTGAAATGTTGTTGAGTAACTGTCAAAAGATGCACAACCACATTAACTAGCTTTTATTGATGAGTGCTGCTATCTTCACGTTGAGCTCGGAAGCTTTTCAGCTCACCCTCGTATTAGCTAGTGACCTACGTTATTGTCCCATACGGTAAGTAGACGGGACGGCAGTATGTGTTTAATCAATACACCATTTTATATATGGGTACCTATAAAAATTGACACAAGTTAATAACCTTGCCCGGAAAAACAAATTATTATGGAAAATTTAACAAGCCTCAGACTTGTTAAATTAGGCAAAGACCGGATCCCGGTTGTAGTGCCGATGATGATGATGATGATGACCTATAAAAATGCCTAAACAGCCGATGAAATCATAGTCCACGTACCTACCTATGTGAAAACTCTATGACGGCACAGTATTTGTAAAACATAGTGCTACCAATGGGCTATGGAAAACTATGAAAACTTGGGCACCTGTAGAAATAAACGTTGCTTAGGATTATATATTCACATCCCAAACTAATAAAGAAGTGCTGGTTAGCAATCGTGCGGGGGGGGGGGGGGGGGGGGGCGAACATACAGGGCAAAGTCTCTGCTTCCAACCCGGCGAAGGCTAGGACGATCCCTGTCCCTGTTCAATCCAAGTTGACATGCAGTCTCCACGTGACACCCCTGGATAGTTAGTTTGGCACCCGCCAAGTAGTGAACCAATGCATCCGCGACATCCTGAGAAAGGTTGGCGCAAGGTTAATAACCTTGCCTGGAAAAACAAATGATTATGGACAATTTAACAAGTCTCGGATAAGGACCGGATACCGGTGGAGAGACTTGCTAAATAAGGCCAAGACCGGATCCCGGTTGTAGTGCCGATAATGATGATGATGGTTAACAATCAAGAATTGAATGTAAATATTCGTCCTAATTTAGGGAAAAAAAGAATGCATTATATGCATCTCATAGGATGTATAGTCTACATCCATAGATCGTGCGCCCTGATAGCAATGAACCATAGGCCAAGGTTAAAAAGAAAAATGTCTGTCGACCTGCCGGATCAAAAATAAAGTGAGTTATGCACAAACCGTCGAAAAGGGCTTTCAATTACAGAGAAAAAAATCAGAATTGACGGGGGTCGATATTTCCCCTCAAGTATATTAATGTGATGTCATAGACAGGGGAAATCAGTGAAGAATGTCCTCGTACTTCAACTTGGTGTTTTTACTGTGACATAAAAACACAAAGGTAATTTAAAAAAAAAAGCGACGCGTAGAAGCCGTCAATCTAGTGAAAGAGACGAAAGTGAAATTGCTACAAAAGTAATTCAAAGAAGGATTCATCGCCATATACCCGACACGTGTAGTACTCTTCCATGCGCGGGGTTTTCCGTAGGATGGTAAAAATCTTAGAAGATACCTTTGGATCAATACAACGAGTTGTGTATTGATCGCATCCACTGCACTATTGAATTGTAGAGCTCCTCCTCCTCTACATCCCGACGAACAGTACGAGTCTTTCTTGTGCTTTAATCTATGCAAGTATTGTCCAAAGCATCCATGTCCTGTTAGGCATCTGAAAGTCTACCTCCCCATGTGGTCTATTTGTCCACTCTTTGATGTGCGGTTTTATTTAGCAGGTTTGTCGTCCTGTGTTGGTTGTGTCCCATTGCCGTTGTCATTGAATCAGGCTCCACTCTCCGATAGCCGTGTGCTCGAGTTTGTGTACACTGGAGACTCGTGTATTCAGTTGGCGTAACTTTTGTACCTTCGCCACTACTCTTGCTTCTATTTCTATCAGGACACGACCCACAATTACCCCTAAGCCACGATGTGAAAAGAATTTACATTAAGTGATATCCAGGTATTTTGAAATTCGAAATATAGATATCAGCAACTGGGTTTAACTTATTGAAAGGATTGATTATGCATATGGGGTATCATCATCAGATAAGTTAGACGAATATTAACATTTAATTAAAGAGTTTAGACTGTTTTTATGTCAGATACTATTTCATAGAATTCCGTTCACATGTTCCTCATAAGGCAGTCCGATAAACTGCAATAAATTGTAATCGATATTTCAGTGCAACCGACATCTCTTTATCAAACCTCATTTTGCAACAGAATGGGAAGCCTCTAGGACTTATTACCAATACGAATATTTTTAGAGTACTGTACTCTGCAACAGTTCCAAAAATCCCCAAGATTTATCTATTCGCAAGTGTGGATAGATATCCCTTTTCTGAAAGAAGTAGTTAAGAAACTTCAATTCACCGCACAGTTTTTGGCACACTTACCTTATAGTAACTACGTGGATGGTATCACTGCTTTGGGCCGACTTTCGCACTATTGAATTTTAATAGAAACTAACACTTCCTTCAATCCAATATAGGGGCTCATGTTTTGATTTCATCGTTACCTATTGAAACCCTCATGTCAGAGGCTTTGTTTAAGTGCCGCCTCAATGGGTGGGTGGGAAAGAAGGTCGTGTCATGCGTTTGATTATGTATAACGTAGATTCAAGTGTAGACTCATGTATTGTCGCAGTTCGGCACAATTACTGAGTTGTCGATTGGACACCAATGCCCAGTCGTCTGGTGAAATATCATCCCATTAAGCTGTAAGATCCATAAGATTGAGGAAAAGCCTTGTTCATGTTTCGAGTCAGAACTAATGAACCCGGTAAAGAAAAACTAGCGTCTCAGCGCATCAACTAAGGACTATAGATTTGCCTTGTCGGAGAGAAGTAAAATTTAAACAAGTTAGTCTCTTACATCCCAGTCGTGTACTATCGTAAAGCAATCTCCATTTAACTGCCCTTTATGAAAAAGTAAGGCGAACAAGGGTCACTTCAAGACCTTGTTAATGTCATGAACTGCAAAAAATCTTCCATTTAAAACAGTAATATTCTCTATGGCAAGAAGCTTCGCAAGTACAAAGACATATTTCAGTTCACTTAAACAACTCATTTAATTTTCAAACACTTCATTCAGATTCGGCTTCTTGATTTTTATCTGCAGATGAATTTAATCCAGTAAGCCCACCGACAAAAGAACCAGAAAGGAAACAATCTCGAAGATCTGAACCTACAAATCCTGAACGATTAGCGAAAGTAAAAGTACCGAATTGTCACTTGAGTGTTCACACCCAAGAATCATGTATCCACACGCACTTAGACGTGAGATTAAAGTGAAAATTAAGGCGTAGGTCCGCTGGTAGCCTTCATCGTCAGTCATCATTTTAGGACAGGAGCCCAATGATGAATATTGTAGAAAACGATGATGAAAGTTAAAGACTGAGGGGAGCGAATAAGTATTGGGCGCTGCTGTTGTCAGTTATGGTTATGATGATCTGTGCCCTCATTCATCTCTTACACAAAGTACCCCCTAAAAGAAATAAAACGAAAATCATAATAATTCAATTACAGTGTCACGACTTTTGTCATCATCGCCACTGTCCCAAAAACGGAAACAAAAATACCAACAGCAACAGCACCATCGCCACCGAGAGTGTGCCTCGGCGACCGGCGGACCAACCACTCCTAGCTGCTTTCAGATAAAATGGAATTATGTTAAGCCACCATTGACGCTGACCCCAAAAACGTAGAATGCGTCTCCTTGTCGTTATTTTTGTGGCAGCTTTTCAGATGAATTCCACCTTGGGCCTTACTAGCAAGTGCCATATCCAACTTGTGCGTTTTATTACGCGTGCATCATACTTTTTTCTCCTTACATCTCTTTTGGGCTTCGCCTAAGTGGGAGATGAAAACTTAAATTTCGATGGTGAAGATCCTTCCTTCATGGCGATTATCCCCGCAGTTGCATTGCACTTTTCGGCACACGTCCCACGTGAAGTGCTCAGCCTTTTTATTACCCCACTTGTTGGAACAAATAAACCCCATTTCCCCTGCCGATATTTCTTTAGCCAGCGCACCACGTCATTTAAGGTTAATTGTGACAGCAGTTAAAGACAAGCAAAACACAAACGGCACGCATAAGAATAAAATGTCAATAGTGTTTGCAGAAGGTCTTGAAACATTTTCACTTTAAGCTCCGACTGAGTCTTCCTTGTTGATGTGTTTGCAAGCCTACCGATTTGTCATGCCGCGTCGTTTGCAAGAGTCAAGAGTCAAAAGTGAAAATTCTCCGCGCAACAGAATAAAACAGAAAAAACTTGTTTTTATTGTTGCCACTATTATCACCTTTAAAACCCTAAAAAGGCCCATTCACTCACATATGCAACAACGAATTTAATTTAAAGTTAACGAGAGTTAAAATAACAATACGTTACAGCGGCGGATACGTAACGCGATACCCGAACACAAAACTCTCCTTTTAGTGAGAAGGCTTTTCGGAATAAAACATGGAAGGTGACATAAGTCACGGTAGGAAGAGGAGTAGGAGACGACACTGAAAGAAAGCGAAAATGTGTTTGACGAGGTGACACAGGTGATTCTAATTGGGCCAGTGGTGTTTGTACTTTGCTTCGCAGTCACTATGCTATGGCTGTGATGACTCTGTTGATCGAACTACAAGTCAGGGGACAATGAATTGAATTGAGTGGAATGGAACCATGGCGGCATTTGTGTCAAGAAATTGTTGACGAAAGGCGGAAAACACAGACGACGACGGCTTTTAATGAACAGTATTTATAAATACAATGACTCTCACAAAAGGTCCCAATTAGGTTTCTTTAAATATGCGAAGATAAACAACCAAATGAGGATCTCCGTTGACGTGTTCTTGGGACCACCATGAGCAAGCGCTGTTGCTCAATTTCGGTTATACCATCGTATAGTCATCTAATTAGAAGCCGACATCTAAACAAGGCCGAACATTAATAACACCGAAATAATAGAAAACACTTGAGCTTTTCTCAGATCATTCTAGGGCAAAGTCAGGCACACATGATGACTTGAAAGTCTTTCCTCCTTTACAAAGCACCGACATCAAACGTTCTAGTCCTCAATTTTAAACAAACATTTACTTTGAATTATAGGAATTAAAAATTATATGACAGAAAAGCGCTTATACATAAAAAACGACAATTGTATTAAAAACGACTAACTTTCCATTATACTATATGAGAACCAGACCGTTGTTGACAATTTGGAAGTTCTGATTTTACCCGTCTGGTTTGTGTTGTGTGTTGTTTCATTTGGATGGCCTTCTAGCCAGTTGCCAACCCTGATTA
This sequence comes from Microdon myrmicae, assembly GCA_963931805.1. NCBI lineage: Eukaryota > Metazoa > Arthropoda > Insecta > Diptera > Syrphidae > Microdon > Microdon myrmicae. The sequence goes on from OZ007497.1 coordinate 10,997,958, forward strand.
CATCTACTGACGGCCAATCAATTTTCATGCATTTGTAAAGTGTCTACAAGAGACATAAATTGTTGTGTCAAATGTAGCAATCCAGCACTTCCCCAAGAAAGAAAGTACTTCCCTTTCATCATCGTAATCGGCACTACAACCGGGATCCGGTCTTGGCTTTATTTAGCAAGTTGTTAAGGCTTGTTAAATTTTCCATAATTTGTTTTTCCGGGCAAGGTTATTAGCCTTGCGCCAGGAAAGAAGGCACTTTCCTTTCACCGCCTTTAATATTCTAAATCATACTTTGCTCACATGACCTCTAAAAACACAGAGAAAATGTACGTTTACAATAAACTAAAGAATTTAAACTTCTCACAGAGTATTTCAGGCTAAAAATGATGAACACCGATTTCTTGCTTGTAGTTCCACTGTGGCGATTCCGCCAGATCCCACGGCTCGCCTTCCTGAAAAAACCCCCATAACCATAACCCGGGTCTGCACCAGCTTTCGCTAATGCAATTCGCATTAGCATCTTAGATGCTTCACGCATCAAACAGACCCAATTATTATAACCCTAAAATCCCTATAAAGAAAACTTACCTTCATGCATTCCTTCGCATACAATTTTTCATAAGATTTCTTTGTTTCCTATTTGGTATTCTGAACCAATTCGGCACCAGACAAATTCCTGTAAACAAAATAATTCGGATTGCAATCAATGTAACCGTCATGACAGGGACCATAAATATCGCGCCGTCTAGTTTCCCAGCCGCGTCATATACCATACATACACATTGCCTGGCAACCTTTTTTGTTTGTCTTACCAACAAACAACCCAAGCAGCTGCATATAATTAGCGCAATAGACGCTGAAACCAAATTCTCCAGCATTTTCTAATGCAAATATGAACCCGGTTTCTATTGCAGCCAGAGATGCCATAAACATCCATATTGCTTTTAGCACCTTTTTCACCAAACGTCGAAAATAGCGACGAGGCATCGTATAAACATGACCCTCATTAAAGAGCGAACCATTTGGTCGCCTTTTCTTTTGTCCTTGCCGCCTGCCTGTTTCGCTGTTCCACTGCACGTGTGAATAGCATTGATCTCAACGATCCCACACATACCACCATGACCTGTATTACAAGATCAGGTTTCCTATACCACCAAGAGAGACTTTACGTTTCCCTGGTGGTAGGTAAAAAACGATATCCTTATTGGTGAGGATATCGTTTGAGTCTTATTCCATCCTCCGACCACGCTGGTCGCACGGTGAAACTCCCGCTCTCCGCGCCACCAGCGGAGAAGCGTAAACAGTAACACGCAAATATATACCCGGAGTCGTGTGTGTTTTATTTTTCAACTCTAGGAAGTTTTAGTTTATTTTTCCACGTAAATTTATCCGTGAATCTATGAAATAACGTAAATTTATTGATCCCAAATTGTTTATTATCGAAAACATATAGTGCGGCAAAAAATCGGTATACAATAGTCCCTTTGATAAAACAATATCATTAAGTTCATACGAAAGTGTTCAATAGTTTTTTTGTGAAAACGAATAAATCATACAAAAATGTAAAAGACAAACAATAAACAATTTATAAATTTCATTAACTGTTTGATTTTCAAAATTTAAAAGTAAATTAAATTCAAAACTAGACACATTTCATTGTTAAAGCGCGTTTCCTGTGCTGCTGCCCAATAAAACGTTTTCAAAAAGAAAGGAAATCCCCCAACATTCAACTTCCTGTGAACAACTGAGTTGGTGTTTGTACTTGCTGCGATATTCGGCCAAACTTAATTAGTGAATGATGGAGGAAGAAGGGAACCGAGTGCCCATGTCTGGCACAACACTTCCTACCCCACACCACCATCTAGACAAATTCACTTCCCACACACTCCTACCTCCAGAGAACAACAGTAAAGTCGTTGTTGGTACAATTGGATTCAGCAAAGTGTGTGGGGGTTCTCTATACTACATGGAGAACCAACCCACAATTCCAACCACAATTTCCGCCTTATTTCGACCACTTTCAGCGTGTCATACTAACCCCTATCCCACCGTTCGGTATTCACCTGAGAATCATTGATTTCTCAAGGGGCGTATAGCTAAACTCATTATCCTATGCAGATAATACATAATTGAGTTTAGCTACTCTTTTGCCATACGGCAACTCCATCTTGCTAGCCCATGAGATTTCCATCGGAAATCACATCATGTCGGTTAGCATGATTTGATTTCGAAGGACGCTGTTGCATCATAGCAAAATCGCTGGGGTTATTTCAGCGTCTAAGAGTCTGGTTCTCACACTGATTATTTCCCAAGCATCAGCGGCGTCCTATTGACTTTTCTTCAGATCAGTCATTCGCTTGGGATCAATGATCTTTTTTTGCAGGTGAATAGCACCGGCTACATTTCCTCTCCTCCATAATTCTGTTTCCATACGGTTCAATGCACACTGAGATCACCACAGCCGTAACACTAGGGCAGTCGTTTTTTTTTTTTTCTTGGTTTCGGTTGGAAGGTGGAAATCTTCAAAACATACCTCTAGACCGATCCAGTGGCATGCCGGTAGGCTCATATTCCCGTTGATCCCGCCGGAACTATCTTTTAGATATTCCATCGCGAGGCGGGGTGGAGTTTACCTGTTACTCCGATCGTCACGTCGCAGCTGCTGCATCATTTCACAGAGAATACAATTGGTTACGGACCATGTCTGCTTTGAACTAAGCATGTATTCTATTACTCCAGCCGGAGTAACTGTCCGTCTCGTGTGTCTCTCCAAAATCGTTCGTGCGGCCTCGAATCTCACGCACTCTGTGAGTACGTGTTCCGCATTTTCTATTTTGCCTTCACAATACAAGCAGTATGGGTGATTCGCATGCTTATACTTGTGCAAGTATTGCCGGAAGCATCCATGTCCTGATATTAGCTGAGTCAAGTAGTAATTCAGCTCGCCATGTTTTCTTTTCAACCATGTTTCTATATCTGGTATCATGGTGTGGGTCCATCTCCCTTTGGTGGAAGAATCCCACCTTCGTTGCCATTCTCTTAGGCTTGAGAGCTCTAATTGTGCCGCATTCTCCGACTATTCTCTTGGGAGACCTTATGCAATGCAGCGTTTTCTTTAGCTGCAATGTCAAGTGGTGTCCTCCCGGCCAAAACATTTATGGCATCTTCGGATACCGTTCGAAATGCACAGCATACTCTTAGTGATGGCAGCCTATGCGCTGAGTTCACTCCCCTCATGTATGACTTATACTGCGCGGCTCCTGCTTATATGTGAGCTGCATACATTATAGTAGAGGTGTTGACACTGGTTATGAGTTTCCTTATGTGGGGCCGGGGTCCTCCAATATTGGGTAGCAGTCTCGCCAAAACTTTGCATACTCTTGCCGTTTTTTCACTTGCTTTCCTCAGGTGTAGGTCATACTCAGAATCTGCAGTTGATACCAACACACACAACCAAAGCCACCCCGTGATCACAGTACATCGGTTTCTGTTCTCTCATTCTACCACGTTCGTCAATTATCAATTAACCGATACACACCATACTTCGACGGGCGTGACAATGAGAGAGCAGAGGCGTGATCTCTTTTGGTTGTCCTGTGTGCAAAATGGAATACAGAATTTCACCCCTAATTCGAATCACTATTCAACCGTCATAGCGGACAGTCACGCTGCCGCTTCGAGTCGCTATTCATTCATCATCGGTGTCGGACGCGCTGCGCTAGTTTTTAATTTAATTCGCCACGGGTCATAGAGTCGTTATTCAACCCCCGAGCAGTACATACAAAACACAAAGTCAAGTGTAAAAGTCGCGTTAAGTCTGGTTGTCCACGTTTTAATGTATCTATTTCTTTTTATGCATTCAAAATCAATTTCAAGCGGAGTAAACGAACAGACGGGCAGTAATTATCATATCTGAGTGTGTTTAAAGCGATTAATTTATAAAACTTGTAGTTACATTAATTGCTGTTTCTGTGTGAGACATTTCGGCAACACCCAAACGGTGTTCAACTAAATGCATGTGCTTACCAGTAGAATTAAAATAACCAAATATAAAAAAGGTGAACAATAAAGATCATAAAAAAAACAACAATTAAACAGTGTTTTCATTCCTGCTTCCCTCTTGGATGTACTTGGTGCACATCCCGTTGCAGAGCAACATCGTTGGTGAAGAAGTGAATCCCGTGCCCATGTTAGGTACCACTTCTCCTACCCCCACAAGTCTTTGATAAAATTTCCCCTAACCTTTTTAAACTATCCTCTCTTGGATTCGAACCCGTTATGATTATCTGAGTAATTCGGCACTACAGGGAACGACTCAGATCCATCCTATCACATCATTTTCTCGTTACTTCGGGTGTCCCTCGGGGTTGTCACTTAGGTCCCCTTCTTTTTATACCAACTACAAGCGTCATTGGTATTATTATCTAGCATCCCTATGCCTCTCTTCACACTGACTGTATAAAACCATCTACTCTCCACTGAATTTTTCCCTCCTGCAAATAGCCTTCGGCAGCTTTTCAGATCGGTGTCAGAAGAATTACTTGAAAGTGAATATTGACAAATGCCAATCTATCAGTTTTTCACGATAGCGCACTAGATTAAGTCTAAATTAAATCATATGTAAATTTCAATCTAATTTAAGAATTAATATTTACTTATGATATGCAAAAAAAGAAGAGAAATATCATTGCAGTAATACACTAAGACATGGTAAGTAGTATCAACTCCCAGCAGTCCGGTAAGAACCACGTCATCATATCATGAGCTCTGTGAAAAACTGGAGGTACAACCACCTTGCGAGATGGATAGATGAACCAGTCAAAAATCAGATGCAAGAGTTATTCCCAACTCTGGCTCCACGGTCAGATACCATACAGTCAGGCTATAGGTTCCGCGATATAATACTTCGCGGATGATTCGGTCTAAGGCTGGGGAAGTGACTAATAGCATCTTCTGCGAAAAAAGATTTCCGGAGTGTTTAGTTTTTTTATTTTACTTCTCTCAGGAAAGGCGAACCCACAGCGCTGTATCAGCGCCTCGAGGTACTATTTAATCTCGACTAGGTACACCACTCTGCAACCATTTCACAGGGCACTATTCGCCATTCCATAGGCATACATCCACGAAAATGGTCGCAAATGACTGCTTTTGAGTTTTGGACTTGTGACCACCCTATGTAATACCAGAGTACCTAGATTCATTGTTACGAATGTAAATATCGTTCACCAACATTTACAAACAGCGAAGCCATAACCGGGACTCAGATTGCCTCGTCAGCTGACTTCGACCAGAGCCTGACCACTAAGCGAGAGACAATCTCACCCACACGACACCCGAAGCCTATAATCCTCGAACTCTCTGATCCTCTTGACCATGTGGCGATTCTATATTATGCCTACTTTAAATTTGAAAGTTTTACATAATTTTAGGAAATGAAAACTTTAGAGGTTACTCTCTGCCCGTTGTCATCCGTACTTTCTCGACAGTGCACGAACATTCACGAGTAAACTGCGAAGGTGAGAGAAAACAGTGGTTTAGTGGTTTCTAGAAAAATCGATAGCGTCGGTTTTTCATGTTGTTCTCTGCAGGATTGTTGCTTCCATGTTGTGCAAATTACTCTTTTACTTTAAGTAAAATAAAACAGTTTATATGAGTCATAAAAATAAATAGCTGACTTTTATTTCATGTTCGGGACTGACCCACAATAAAAACGCCAACCGTATTCTGGATGTATCTGTCGCCCATTTACTTCCCACAGCTACTCGTGTACGCGCTTTTACTATCACTCGCGATATCCGCCTCTACGTGCAGTGCCCGACTCATTGATTTCACTCCACAGGCTTGCCCTGTGATTAGGGCGTTAGAATATACTCACAGCTAGGCCGCATTGTCGTAAGAGGCTGTGGCGGTTCCACGAACCACACAATCCACTATTGGTCGAGATATCGTCGTCCCACCAAGGAACACACTCACCTATAGGTAAATTACACGTGCCCACAAACACGTGTCCTTAAAAGTCCTCCACCATACCTGAAACGAAGGTAACATACATCTGGGAGGCAACTACCCCACGTGCCCACAGACACGTGGGTCACAAGTCCGACCAATCGCCCTACGCTTGCACGGCGATCGAAGGACACAACAAACTGGCAAACATTGCCCTACCAAGGACCTTTAACGCATCGTCCTAAATGCCTAAAAAAAAATATTCTATATATCATACAGGCATCGTAAATTCGTAAACCTGATCGGCGCCCCTGTTAGCCAGCGTTACCTGCAAACGTGCAAATATAATCCTTGCCGCCAGCTAAGATACGGGACACAATTACCATTGTATACCGAAATCCCTTATAGCCCCATTGTCCTGCGTTGCAGGCTATTAAGCAGGCTATTAAGCAGCTACACAATGATCCTATGATGCCCCTTTGTTCCTTCCTCTTTTCTCAATTCCCTTTTGACATGACCTTCGCTGCAGGAGAAAACAATAGATCTATTAGCACACATGCTAATAGATCAACCAGAGAGAACATTCGAGATTCAGGATCCGCGAACGCAACCGTCGCGATATTCAGTCATCAAGTAGCATTCACGGAGGTCAGATCCTCAATTCCCACGAGAGTCGTTCGTGTGTCGTCGCAGTCGAAATACAGATTCCCAACGAGGGAGTTAAGAGAAAAGTGAACCAACCACCGAAGGTTGCGAGTGTGTCGGCGAGTAATTAAGTGTTATATTATACCTTTTATATAAGAGTACCTTTTGTAAAATCGCCACGCGCGTTCCAGTGTAGTGAATCCTGGATTACCAACAGCTTTTATTAAAGTGCCGTTTCGCTCCGTTGTGCATTCGTGTGAACAGTGTTCGGCGGAACACTTCACCGCCATAATTAAAACAATCCACGTGATCCCAAAACCCGCCAAAAGGCGACTAAAGGCCGAATGGTAGGTGGAGTCCCAACGCCCTGTCGCCGGTGAAATACCGCCCCATTAAACTATAGGCACCGTCGGGAGAAATCTCTGGCCACCTTTTGAAGCTTGGCTGGTGAACCGGTTCGAGAAAAGGGTGGTTTAGGTAGTAAAGCGGTAACAAGGCGAGATACCACCCCGTCACGCTGTACATTCCGCGATATCGTCGGGAGAGTTCGACTATGTTTCGGATGTATGGCTGACGGGCTGGATTGACACGGAGATAATTCATTGTGGTACTTTCTGAGACAAAGAATCTCCTGGGAGGACTATGTCAGGGGAACATCATGAAAATATTCTGATAAATAGCTGAACTCTAAGAAATTCGTCATAGCGTAATCGGGCTTATATGTAATATGGTTAATATGTAATAAAACATTTTTAGCTTCGGATTCAGACTCGGTATTTACCCTTTTGGAATCCTATCAGTCATTCATCGACAAGGAGGGGCACACCAGGGGCTTTGAAGTACCTCTCAAAGCACAGTGCAACTGGTATCGTCGACCATTGGCCTTAAATTCCACAAACAATCAGATGCAGGACGATTACGGAAATGTACTGACTTATGTCAGACCACGGTTGAAAAACCTTGCACGTCACCATATATCAATTTTGAAGATATACTTTTTTTAATGACGGACTGTCTCATTCAGCAAGCCTTTGCTTAGTCGCATCTAATGACGTTTTCCTTATACATGTAACGCACGTACAAAGGAGACTTAGAGGTATCCTTAAATACATCCTGTATCTTGTATGTGTTCCAAATTATGGTTTTGAAATGTTATAGATATATATTACACTACTAAAACATGATTAGCCCCTAACTGCTCGAATTTCTTCCCTCTATCGGACTAAAAATGAGGGCGATTTAAAAAACAAAAGGAAATTAAAAGGAAGGAAAGAGTTCAGACTGTAAATTCTGCTTATTTGTCTATAAATACAAACAGCCTAAATTTAAAGTTTGATATTCAAAAAAATAATTCCTCATACGCCACAGTTGCCTTGTGCGTAAAGACTGAGCTGTTTGCTTTATGTCTCCAAGCCTATGGTATTTCGATACACGAAGCAAAAATCGAGTCGATGTACAAAATACAGACTTGCTTACACTCGCAGCAGTGTCCATCACAAGTCGCGGGTGTTTTCCTTGCATATTAATAAATGTATTATAATTTATTTGACCATGAAAATGTGTATGAGGGCCAAGAGGCCTTAACTGCAACCAAACTACCAGCTAGCTCCGGTGTCCATCTTGCCGCGCGATTTGCACCTCCCTTCGCCATGCCCCAGATTACAGCGTACGCCATAAAAATAACAAGTGAATTACAATAATATCTCCTGCGATGATGTTAATTAAAATATGCGCTAACAGCGGAGATGGTAGTAGTAGTAGCTGGGAGGCCCAACAGCAAGAGCAGCATATGACATGATAATAATAGTAGTACGAGAACAATGCCATTGGCAGGAGATCCCCTTTCGCTGCTGAAACTGGGCATTTTCATGCCCTCGTCATCATCCATATGTAGCGGCAACAGTTGTGCTGAGCAAATAAACGCGCATGTAATTGATATGCATAGCGAGTCGTATATGCCTCCGATCTAGCGTACCACCAAGTTCAGGCGACCCGATGAATGTACCTTTTCATAATCCCAAACCAATTTTTGGGGAACGCATTAGTTTGTGGCAAAGCTGAAGTTAACCTGACGTTTTCGAAAAGCGGCTCGTTTTCCCTTTTTATACGTACGAGTGTATTTTTTCATTTGGATAAGTTTCTTTTAAATTGAGGTTTCCCTTTGTGTTGTCAAAATAAAAAAAGACACTTTTTGGGTGACTAGTGTTGTTGACACCCTGCTTGTTGGGGCATTGTCTCGTCTGGCGGATGTTTACTTTAAAGAAGTCATGGAAATCCATGAATCACTTGGAACAAGTTCGTTTTAACAAGTGTTTCGGCAATGATCTGAAATTGAGGTATTGTAGGCAGCGAGGTTAATCATCTCAGGGAGCAGCGCGCTGAATCAGACGAAATGGCAAATTTGTTTGCCGACATTTTACAATGAACGCCTCACGGCCCGTGGTACTACGAAACACCACAGTTTCTTTCAGTACGATTTAATAAGTTCGCAATAAACAAACCGAAGAAAATCATCGTTTTGAAGAATTCCAGTTCAGTATGCCAAATCATAAATGCCTTTTCAATGGATTTGTGACTATGTAAAACTGAGGGGTCTAGGTTATTTTCGGCTGCATATGAAGTTTGAAATATGTCGGGATATAGTTCGATGCCAGCTCATGGTAGTAAACTGAGTATTTCCAGAGTGAAATAAATATATACTAAAAACAAAACAAATAAAACAAGATCAAGAAATTTCAAAAAATCTGAGTAGACTAATATATTATACAGTTTTATTCGTCTCCTTAAACTTGGGGTCAAACCTTCTTTTAGCCAATAATCTATAAAGAAGTGCTTTTCAAATCGTTACTTGGGACATGGACATCGTTGTATAGAAAAAACCACACAAATATCTCGGGTAACTTCAAATTTCAATGTATTATTAACTTAACTTTTTCACGACCGGCACCGTGAACTTTTTCACATCGGAAAAGTCAAGTTACCGAGAACATCAATTAAAACGATAGACTGTTGCTGATTTACATTAATCAATATAATACGAATGAGATTTTTATAAGAAAACTACATTTAGAATAACTTTAATTTTATTCGTTCAATTATTAAAAAATGAATGAATTGGGCAGATTATATCTTCATCATCGGCACTACAGCCAGGATCCGGTCTTGGCCTTATTTAGTAAGTCTCTCCACCGGTATGCGGTCCTTATCTGAGACTTATTAAATTGTCCATAATAATTTGTTTTTCCAGGCAAGGTTTTTAGCCTTGCGCCAAGCACAACAACTAATAAGCATATATCTTTCCCACAGTGCTACTAAGCACATATTAGGGCGAAAATGTCCTTTAGTTTTCCAAACACAAATTGCTACAAGCGTTATATAAAACCAAAAAAAAAAAAAAAATTTTTTTTACATAAAAGCCACACACAAAAGGTGTTATCTATCAGACCAATAATTTTCCACCACCGTGAAATTAAAGAATTCACTATCTGGACGATGTTATCCGTAGTCTGTCGTCAGGGCACGAACATTCACAAGTAAACTGGAAAAATGAGAGAAAACAACAATAGTCACGTCAATCAGTTCGAATTTTTTAGAAATTTTGATAGCGTCGGTTTTGTTGTTGTTCTCTGGGTGTAATTCAGGTGACTTCGGTCACTCACGAGAGATAGACGTTTCCGTCTGCAAGGCTGCGAATTATAGTTAAATAAGGAAATATTCACTAAAAAATGTTCCTATTTGATCATTAACTACTCAGACTTAGACCTAGACAGAATACATAAATAATAAAATTGTAAATAAAACGATTAAACCGACAGCAGGGCGTTGATATACACGCACGAACAGCCTTGGGTTCCATCCCGAAAACCAAACATTCCCGAGAGCAATGACTGTGTGATGTAATTCTCGTGGATTGTCAATATACTAGACATCCTTACAAATGACAACGAACGGAAGATCAAAATAATCAAAATGAAAGAGGTTGTGTTGTTGTGTTTTCTTAAGATCTCCTAAGCCTTGGAGGAAGGAGTAGCTTGCGCAAAGGCTACAATGAAAGAAATAAAATAAAGTAGGTGCGAAATGCAGCCAAGGGACGAGTGCGTCTGAAGAAAGCGCTTGGTCTTATTGATGCCGGTGTTAAAAGCTTCTGGAAGGGAGGTGTAGCGTCTCTAACAGATACACACACAATACACAAGCAAATAGTGAAGAACACCGAACGAAAATCGAATAAGAGAATGCATTAGAGCCGTATACCATAGCGATAACATAACAATTCACATCAATTGAATATACTTGAGTTTAAAAATCGAATTCAAAACACGGCCAGTAGCCTGATGGGTTGCGCTTTGGTTCAATTTTTGGTGATTCTAACTGTCATAGCGTTAGTTCGAATCACACGTTCTTCACTATCATTCCAAACGCTATAGAGGGACGTTTGAAGTATGTCAAATGAAAGCAAGTAGAGAATTAAAAATTTAGAAACGCCAAAAACGAACAACAGAAAACTGCATAAGAGTAGAGAAAGAGCGTAACAAAGTTCTCTTTTTCAATAAATAGCAAGTTCTTCGTTTTAACAGAAACCGAATAAAAGAAAGGCACAAAGCAAGCACATCCCGATGACAAAAAAGACTTCAATAACGCCAGCAATCTATTTGACAGATTAATTAGAGAATACAAACAGAATTTCTTCGATGAATATATTAGAGGTCGAGGCCCGTCATGGATTATTCACTCTGGAAGGCTTGAAGATTCAAACAACTTTTTTTTAATCTGCCGCCAACCATGGGACAGTGGATTAGAAAAGATTAAGAAAACACTGAATTTTTCGCACATCGTCTATCCACACGGCCTCACCGTAAATATTGTTCCTACTCCTGAGTATCAATCTGAGAAGAGAATCAAATCAGCCATAGAATTGGAGGTGGTTCAAGAAAATGAAAAAAACCCTAAGAAAGCACCTGGCATGAATGAACTCTCACCTTTTTTCTTGTCTTTTCAAAGAATTATCATCCAAAGCGGTTATTATGATCACATATTTATTCACTACCTGTTTTAGACAATACGTTTCTAACTGCTTCAAAACAGCGCAGATAATTATGTGGAATCGGCTAGATTTAAACATCAAGCCGGCCGGTGGAATGTCACTCCAGCATACTAGAGCCTCTGCGAAATGGTTCATCCTACTGAGTTTGTCTGATGGACCGGTCAAAACTCTGACCTCGAAGAGAGTACTATTATATTATGTTCCGCGATACCATAGTGAGAAATGTTTGACTATGCTTTGGAACTAGGCGTGTGGTTCGGTTTAAGGTCCACAAAACTTACATGGTGGAAAATTCCGAGATAAGGAATTTAGGAGGTGTAGTAATCTATTTTAGCCCTGTGAGTAGGGCGTTAGAATATACTCACAGCTAGGCCGACTTGTCGTAAGAGGCGACTAAAGGCCGAGTGGTAGGTGGGGTCCCAACGCCCTGCCGCCCGGCGAAATACCATGCCATCAAGCTATAAGCTCCTTGAAATGGTCCGGAGAAATTCCTAGCCATCTTTTGGAGCTTGGCTGATGGACCGGTTCGAGAAAAGGTTGGCTTAGGTGGTAGCCGGTCCCAAGGTGAGATATCACCAGGTCACGCTGTACATTCCGCGATATCGTAGTGAGAAGTCTTCGACTATGTTTCGGGTCGGCCGGACTGAAACGGACACATGATGGTGCCTTCTGAGATAAAGAACTCCGGAGGTAAACTAGTTTCCCATTCGGATCTCCGGGGGGGCCTATGTCAGGAGGAACATCATGGAGATATTATGATAAATAACCGACCTTTAAGAAATTCATCATAGCATAATCGGACTCGTTCTCGAGGCTCCGTCGACGTTCGACTGATAACAGCATTTGTAACGTCAGGGGCACGGGTTTCACCAATACGAATGTAAACGCCGTCCACCAATATTTGCATCCAGCGAAACCAGATATCCTTGCCCTAACTGAGAACAGGTAAGAATAATATAGACCCATTTCACAGCTACCATCGATATTCAAACTATTTGAGAAACTATTACTAAAGAGACTGAACACTCTCGTCAATACCCCTGAGTTTCAATTTACTTTCAGGGATAGACACTCCACAATCAATTAAGTTCATAGAGTAACAACTGAGATAGACAACGCATTCGAAGAAATGACACACTGCCAAGCAATATTCCTCGACGTATCACAAGCTTTCGACAGAGTATGGTACGGAGGACTCATACATAAATTGAATACGCTTCTACCGATGAACTATTGTCAACTGTTTGAGTCAAACTTATTTGATAGAAGATTCAGTGTATCACATGAAGAAACGTACACAAACTTCTACCTAATTAAAGCAGGCGTACCACAAGCGGGTGTTCTATAACCATCCCTGTAACTTCTATACATTGTTGACATACCAACCACAGAAGAAACATCCATGGGCGCTTTCGCTGATGATACTGTGACGCATATGACAATACAATCAGTACTAGGATATTCGAGAAAGTCCGAAACAAAGTACTAGAATATTCTAGAAAGTACTGGAAAACTGGAGACTATGAACAGTAGAACATTCTAGACTATGGAACGGACGGAAACGAAACGCCGAATCAGAATGAGGAAACGATATACGTCGCACACAGATCATGGAGAGAAGTAGAAAGTAATAAGTAAGAAAGTGAAGCACGCGATAAGTAAGCGATAAGTCAAGAAATCGTCAAGTGTACGGTAAAAGTAACGGTTGTTATTAACGGACAAATAAAGTGTTACATTAATTCAAAATCGATTTAATGGCTCTTATTTATTAAAAATAATTAATCCAGCGGGCCCTACGCTCGCTACAATACGTTCATAATGGAAGCTGCAGATGCACATATGAAAAATTGCTGCGAGCAATAAATACTGCATAGGCTGAAAAGTACTTGGATTTTTAATGAAAAAAAAAGCGTTTTTTGGACAAAGTTATATTTATTCCTCAACATAGTTGAATTCGAGGGCGATACACTTGGCATAGCGATTTTCCAACATTTCGATGCCCTTTCTGTAGTACGAAACGTCCAAGCCTTCGAAATACGCCTAGGTTTCCGCGATTACTTCCTCATCCGATCTGAATGTCTTTCCCTGGTGTCACCGCTTGAGGTTTGGGAACGGATAATAGTCGCTGGGGGGCAAGTCTGAAGAATACGGTGGGTGAGCAACCAATTCAAATCGCAACTGGTCCAATTCGGCCATCGCTCTCAAGGACGTGTGTGACGACACGTTATCGTGTCAGTACAGAATTATTTTCTTCGCCATATGGGAGCGTTTATTCTTTATCTCGTCGTTCAGTTTGTTTAATAACGCTGCATAATACTTTCCTGTGACTGTCCTTCCCTTCTGCAGGTAATCGATGAAGATTATGCCATGCGTATCCCAAAACACGAATGCGATAACCTTCACAGCCAAGCGTTGGTCTTTCGTCCGTTTTGGTGTGCTTTCGTGGTTTTTCAGGCACTCTGAACACTGCCTATTGTACTCAGACGTATGGTAATGGACTCACGTTTCATCCATCGTCTAAAAACATCGAAAAAAAAAGCATTTTCATCTCTAAAAAATCGTGCAAAATGTATCCTGCCAGTTCTTTTGTAATACCCACGGCCTCAGATAACTCACGCAACTTCATTTTACGATCACTCAAAACAATTCGATGCACTTGCTTGACGATTTGCAAATTTGTAGTCTCTTTTGGCCTTCCAGAGCAACGTGCGCCTTAGGAAAATTTCAGACCGATTTAAAATGATCTATACACACTACTGCTTAATGCTGTGTTCTACCCAGCTATTATGTTGGTCTTCTCTCCCCTCGCGTCGGTCGATTTTCGTCGCTAATCTCCCTTGCTTTTTCGTTCTCTCAATCCTCCTATTTATATTCTTTTGCCTCCTGTAATCCACCGATCCTATTCCATCCTGACATTTCCTCTTATTATAGATCAAGAACAGTACTGCTGTACTGTTCTCTTGATTTGCCCCCAGTATTTCTTGTATCACAACTAGACGTAATCGATATTGAGCTCAGAGGTTGTGACACAAGCTAACACGTCGAGTGTAGAGTGTGGAGAGTTATTTCAAAAAGGTTCTACATTGAATACTCTTGCCACTACTAGTTGCATACTGCAACAAGCACTTTTTTTATAAATCTATGTATATTATTTGTGTAAACAAGAATTGTTCGTCCTCCAAGGCGCTGATGGCAAAAATAGAACAGGGGAAGGGGGTATCGTATATTTACTGATACCGATACAAAAACGGAAACGCGTAACGAATCGTTATCGTGCTCGTCAAATCTGAATCGGGATTCGAATCACAATCCCAAGGGAGTATCACTGCCGAATTTCTTTGAACCTCACCTAGGTGGGGACCACGACGAGGAATCGAGAAATGAATCGCAGGAACACGACGACCCGACGGGAGAAAGGGACGAGATCACCGAAACGATCAAAAGAGCGCCGGGTAGACCTAGAAAGATTCTCACCGGACGACCCGGTCGCCCCCGAAAATGGTATCGAACCACACAAGAAGACAAGGATCCTCCCGGATCGACCGAACTCTCGACGACGAGAAGTCGTACATCTCGGACGACCTGGAGGCAAATTTAGCCAGTCTTCACTCGGGGGTCCCGTATCGGCAAGCATTGAACGGACCGGACAAAGAAGAATGGTTGGACGCCATCGTCGAAGAAGTCAAATGCTTAATCAAGAACGATACATGGCTGATCGTGAATCGACCCAAGAATCGCAACGTGGTCGGATGTCGAAAGGTTCTCAGGAACAAGTACGACTCGGGCGGCACGGTCGAGAGAAGGGAAGCACGGCTCGTGGCGAGGGGATTCGCGCAGCGACCCGGGATCAATTTTCACGATACCTACGCTCCGGTCGCTCACCTGGGATCCATACGTATACTACTTGCACTGGCGGTCAAGCACGACCTTAAGGTGCATCAGATGGACATCACGACCGCCTACCTAAACGGTACGATCGAAGAGGAAACATATATGGAATTACCCGATTTACTCGCAGGATGTTTGAAGAAAATCCGACATCGAGAGCCGCGCCAAGGAAATGCTCAAACAGCTTCAGTGTGGCGAGAAGGTTTGTCGTTTGAAAAGGGCTTTGTACGGCCTTGAACAGGCCGGTCGGCTTAAGAAACTGAATGGGAAACTCGAAGAGTTAAATATGACACCGACGAGCACGGATCCGTGCGTTTATCGCCTCAAACGAGGGGGAGAACCGTTGATAATACTCGTCTACGTTGATGACATTTTGATATTCTATCGAGACCAGAAGGATCCTGATTTCATCCGAAAAGGTGTGTCACAGGAATTCGAGGCGAGAGATCTAGGAACAGCTCGCTATTGTTTGGGGATCGAAATCGCCAGGAGCAGAAATCAGATTACCATTACTCAACCGAATTACGTTCGGGAACTACTATCTCGATTTCGGATGGAGGACTGTAACACCATCAGTACTCCCGTTGAATCGGGTTCGAGGCTCGAAAAGGACGTTGAAGAAGAAGGATCAGCAGGAGGAAATTGGCCCTATCGCGACCTTGTCTGAGCTCTGAATTACTTGGCGATTGCCACAAGACCGGACATTTCGCATATTGTCAGTTGTCTCAGTCAATTCAACACTTGTCACGGCGAGGCACACTGGAAGGCGGCGAAACGCGTCCTGAGATATCTGAAGGGGACCGCCGACTTCGGAATCACGCACACGAAGAGCATGAAAACCTTGGAAGGGTTTGTTGACGCCGATTGGGCTGAGTGCCCGGTAGATCGAAGGTCGTATACCGGATACGTCTTTAACCTGAGCAGTGCCGCCATCAGCTGGGAGTCGAGGAAACAGCGCGCCGTCACGCTTTCGTCCACTGAGGCGGAGTATATGGCATTAACTGAAGCCGCGAGAGAAGCTCGGAGTTGGAATTTGCCTGGCAACCGAAGGTACCGAATAGGTTTTGGGATTCCTGAACAGGTAGAAAAAAAATCTTACAGGGAATTGTATGCGAAGAGATGCATGAGAGGTAAGTTTTCTTTTACAGGGACTTTTAGATTATAAATTTGATAACTTTAATGCGTGAAGCATTTAAGGTGCTAATGCGATTGCATTAGTGAAGTTGTGGGGGTATAAGGTGATGCCGACGTACGGCACGTATTCCTTCTATCTCCCATCGATCCGTGGGAAGAATTTGTTCGAATAATCCGTCCGAATGCAGTTGCTCGTAACCCCAGGTTTGTCGTATAGCCATTCGTCTCTCAAAATGCGGCATCGATTTATGTTCATCTTTATTGAGGAATGTGTAATTGTAAGCATTTATGGGACGCACGTCCACTTCCTGGTTGTACCGAATCCGATGCGCATATTGGACGACATCTCCTTCGAGTGGATAGATAAATAAACAATTGAAGTCTAATTCGAATAAGTGAGTTAAGACACCAAAGTAATCAATAAAAAAGATAACAGATAGCACTGCCAGCAAGCGTTTTAATTTATTGAAAATATTCACTAGTGAGAACATTCCGATGCGGTCACACAACACATACCTCAGATAATATTTCTAATAATTACAATTACAACGTACTGGTTGAAACGACTTATTTCACAGTGTAGGATGTCCGCGGACGAGCGTGTGCATGAGCATGCACACGCGGTGGCAATTGGCGACACCACCTCCCTTGATTAAACACGTTAATCGACTCACTTGAAAAGGGAAGAAATTGGATACAACCAAAAGAGAACATACTTCTGCTCTCTCATTGCCACGTCCTTCGATGTGCGGTAGGTTACATCGGTAATCTGATGATCGAAGAGAGCGGGACAATAAGAGAACAGAAACATGCTGTACGATTATCTTGGGGTGGATTTGGTTGTATGTGCATGAATCAATGTAGTTCTGAGCGGAACCCATTGACCTGATTCGGTAGTATGGTGGGTTCAGTGTACATTGATCCATACGAAGACAGAACTGAGAAAGAGAGGAAAATTAAGCTGATGATATTCACCTGCAAAAAGAGAACATTGATCCCCAGCGAATGAAGTGTCTGGAGAAAAGCCGAAGTAACGCTAGGGAAATATTATCACGTGATTCAATCGAATGTGGTGATAAATTTCCCAAGCGGATCTGCAATGATGCGACAACTTCGTCCGGCTGGATTTGGTTGTCGCTAATCGACATGGACACGAGTTGCCGTATGGCAAAAAAGGGAAGCTAAACTCATTTATGTATTGTCTGCGTGGTACAATGAGTTTAGCTATGTGTCCTTGGTGGAAACATGCTTTGCAGGTGAACAGGTAAGTAGGGGGAAATGGGGTTGATTGACGCGCTGAAAGGCGGTCGAAATTAGGTAGGAAATGTTCGTTGGAATTGTGGGTTGTTTGTCATGTAGAATAGAGAAACCCCCCACAAAGTTATGAGGTTGGGTGAAAGTTGTGGGGGTTTTTCAGGTAAGCGTACTGTGGTGTTTGACGGAACCGCCACAGGTGTTCCAAGGGAAGTTCATATCACGCAGATGATAGATGAAGCGTCCCATACGAAGCCCGGATCATATTCCGAGGGACTATTTTCTGTGAGGATACATAAAATCAATAGCTTGTGGCGGTAATCCGACAACAATAGCCAAGCTACAGTAAAACATTATACGGGAAATCAATGCTATTCAACGTGTTTTTGAGAATTTTCGAATTTGACATAAGCAATGTCAAGAAACTCGTGGAAGTCACTTGAACAACAATATTTGTAAAATTGTATATGATTAAAATAGTAAATAAAACCTTTCCAAGCTCCGTGATAGTTTTTCTATTGTACAATATATCGAAACTAGACATGGAGTGTATAAACTAAGATGAGATCGGATTTAAATTTCGTTTTTCTGTAGTTTCTAAAAATTCAAATAAGGCATTTGTAAAATCCGTCATTTCTTTCCAATTGTATATTGAAACTAGGCATGTAGTTAGGACCCACCCGGTATATAAATCATCATCATCATCATCGGCACTACAACCGGGAACCGGTCTTGGCCTTATTTAGCAAGTCCTGGGGCTTGTTAAACTTTCCATAATGATTTGTTTTGTCCGGGCAAGGTCATTAGTCTTGCGCCACCGGTATATAAATAGTAGAAACTTATATTACATTATAATCTTTATCTACAGTCTCTCTATATTGGTTTTTGATTTATTTATTTTATTTTATGCTTTAAAAGTATGGGGAAAAAATAGTAAACTATTTTTTTATTATTAACCGCAGGCCCAAAAGAAATTGTTAGAAACGATTAAATGTGAATGTACAGCACATATTAATAAATACCATTGCAAATCTAGATGTGATTTCATTTAAAGCCATACTTACTTATTGTAATGTCTTTCAATAAGTGCCAAATAAATATCAATAAGTCGAGAGACCATGCGGTTGTGCAACAGTTCAATTTCCGGCAATGACAACGAACTTTTTATTTTTCCTATAAATTTGATGAACTGCTCAGAATCAAGAGCAATTGAATTTCAGATTATTTTTTGCCTTATCCGGTTTAAAAAGTTTTATTTGCGTACACATCTCTTTATATGTTTTTACTGTCAAACAGAATAAAAAAGTAAAGACAGAGCCTCTGATATTAATTCTAAATTCCGCAACACGATTTTTCACGAGTAGATATTTAGCCCAAGTGTTTCAATGCCATTGATCTCTTTTGAACATGCTCACATTGCTTCTGTATGTTTCAGAGACTGGATAAGGTGGATCTGACAATCTCTGGTGATAGAGTGCACACTTGAGTGATAATGATCAGTTTACATCTCCCCATGACTACCACCGCCGGTTTGACCGGGGTTGATATTAAATAAAAATACGAAGAATAATTGCTCTTTAGCCGTAAATATAAGTAGAACTATAACTGCGGCCTTAAATCAATTCATCTGTGCAATTTTGTGACATCGCTGTTTTGGTGTTCACCATTTGTGCCACTTTAGAAGTCCAAGTTCAGGCACGTTGATACTCCGTCCCATAGGAATGGTGACCGTCAAGTTAAAACACTAAGCCGTTGGAATTACGGCCCCTTTACCCGCCTGGGTCATTACGAGCTGAGTTGATATTTCGAACTACTTTGTTGTTTTTTTTCCATAATCGAAAATGTGAATACAATTCTATATTAAGATAAGAACTCTTAGACAGAGAAATCGGTAGCTGTCAATATGTAGATAAGCCGAACCTACAATTCGAAAACCTTGTTCAGATACGTTCCTTGAATTGTTTTGTGTGAGGAATAGACAAAGGTCAATGGTCTTACATAACGAGCTGTGACTAACAACGCATGCAGCGTCGTTTGTTTTGTACTTCTATTTTATCTGCGTTTTAGATGGATGTGTCGGCCTTTGTTGTTGTTCTAAGATTCCCTCTTCTCAGAAAACGAAATTGTGGGTGTTGGCAAGAGCAGTTTAAGGAAATCTGACTCCTTAGTATGAATCATCCTCCTTCGGAATTAGTTTACCAGAAGAACAATTATTTCATATTTTTGATAACTATCACCAAGTCCAGGGTCGTGATCTCAGTTTTCGAATTTAACATATAGTTGGTCATCGGGGGTCTGTTGCAGGTCTGTGAGTCACCAACCAATAGGAACCATACTTCACCAATAAACTTTTATCTTAACCTCGTTTTTCAAGTAAAACAAAAGTCGATAAGCCAGCAGCAAATACCAGTGAATGGAATTTGTTTTGTTTTCTAGTCACCATACTCGCCAGTGCGTTTTCATAGCGAACATTTGATAAGGCCATTTGAGGAACGTGCCTATCCACCATGTGGTTTCTGGTGTCTCACTGTACCTGCCGATATCTGTTCTGAAGAATTCTTATTTCGTTCGGATGAAATGGAATACTGTATACACATATGTCACGTCTGTGAGTACGCTATTCCGCGATAGCAAAGAACTTTGCCAGTAACATTCATGATTTCTTTTACGGGAGCACACCTGAACCAACAGACTTTGGAGTCGGTGTCGCGCAAGAAGTACTCTATTCGAAGTCAGAATGTATCGGTTATGAGAAAGTATTGGTGCCAAATACCTCTGCTAGAGGAACGTGGTGAGGAAAGAACCTGCAGTTAAGGTGATGTTGGGGGCTTTAGAGTAGACAGAACTACGTTCTATATAATGACATTGTTCCACTTGTGGATATTGAGTTTGAGTTGTTATGTACATCCAAAGTTTAAATACATTAGACTGACGAAAAGAATTCGTTTCAAAACATCGGGGACAGACAATATACTATTAAGGAAGTGTTGTGATGGGGATATATAGTCATATGCATGCACATGAAAACCAATTTTTTTTTTTCGGTTGACTATTTCAGAGGTCTTGGCAAGAATTTGTTTCAATTACCAGTTTTTAGTTAACTCGTATGATGGCTCCCACTTTGCTTTTTACTATATGCGCAAGATGAGAGCCCTCGGTACCTTTAAATCCCAAAATAACTTGCACAGGGACAAGACGATACTATCAAGCATTCTTGTATTTAAAAAAAAAACTCAACAGACATCAGTCTTGAATGTCATTCCCGTATTTGGTCACACGTAACTGCAATGGCTTTGTGTGCGGTTGATGAGATGCAAAAACGAACAGAGAAGCTTACAGGAGAACTGGCACAAAATCCTTCAATACCAGCATTAGAACATATGCTTAGCGTATCCTGCTTTCTGTAAGTATTGTGACGATCGTTTGTTCAACTGAACCTCTCTAAATATTTTGCAATAATACCCATCGATTAAAGGGGTCCACCAGTTCACATTATAAAACAACTTTAGACGTGGAGATAAACACAGAGCTTCTTCAGCCGAAGGATTTTTTTTTTTGTAAATAATCCCCACGCCCCGGATAGACTGTAATAAAAAAAACGTGTTGTGTGAATAGGAATTATAACAAACAGGGAAGATATAAAGAATGAGTTACAATGTGCTCGAACGATGGTCAAGGTTATCTAAAATTTCCTTTTGGGCGTGTATTTCTTATAAAAAAACCCAACATTCTCAATCAGCATCAGCATTTTACGATTGCATATTACACGTATAGGAACTATTGCCTGTCAAAAAAGCACCCTCGTCACAACAAGCAATTAGAGGGCATACACTATTTACCCCAACGAAAATGTGGTCGTTCACATTAAAGATGATGGTCATCACTTCAAAAGTGTAGGAATTGTTGGCATTTCCTTTAAGATCAGAGCGCCACAAACAAAATTTAATGAGAATGTGAACGAGCTTTTGTTAGATCTTTCCCATTAAGAAAATTCAGTCTGATTATCGTATCCCCGTATCGATTGGCTGAAGCAGACGATAGATCTAAATTTTCTGCATATTCGTTTTAAGAGTTCTAAACTAAACGGAAAAGTTTGTCGTACGGAAAAAAACTTTTCAGATGAATAGGGTGACCACCATTTCAACACATGGAAAAGTTTTTCGTAGGGAAAAAAGTTTTCAGATGAATAGGGTGAACATCATGTTAATTTATTATTAACCATATTCAGACCCGTTACGACAAAACAAAGATTCAATCAATAAGGCTGTGCCTACTTAAACGATGATAGTGAGGAACGTGATTCGAACTTACCATCGGAAAGATTACGGCCAAAGCACCCGCGCATAGTGTACACGGCCACTTGTAGACTAAGATGACTTAATTCGCTACTACTACTACTAATCCGCTCGCACAGTGCCCTGACATTTAAGGGTACTTCAAAATCCCCTTTTGTGCGCACGTGAATGCTCTAGTTACAGAGTTAGTGTTTTTCGATTATTTTTTAGTGGTGTGTTCTTCAGAATGACTGTGTGGATGTAATCTGTTAAAATCGTGACATCATCATCATCATCGGCACTACAACCAGGGACCGGTCTTGGCCTTATTTAGCAAGTCCTGAGGCTTGTTAAATTTTCCATAATGATTTGTTTTTTCCGGGCAAGGTCATTAGTCTTGCGCCAGAGGCTCCCGGACGGGTAATCGAACCTCGGTCTCCCGCGTGACATTCCCTCCCATATATTGTAATCGTGTTTTTTATATATTGTACAAGTCCAGTAAGCTATACGTATACTACCTCAACAGTTTGGGGTTTGGGTTCTTTCAATGAAACCACGATACAAAATATATATCATCCATCTGTGGCGATTTCAACAGACTATGCGAACGCTACCTTTGTAAAGAATACAACACCAAAAGGGAGAATCGAAAAAATCATCAGCGCCGTATACCAGAGCATTCCCGTACCGATCATAGTATATAAAGCGAATTAAGGTATTCTCGAATGCTTGCAACCGTGATCTGATGTGTCGGTGCTTTGGTTCTAATTTTTTCAGATTGGGTTCGAATCACATTGTCACTAACATTTACCTCTTTTTCATGAAGATCTATGTAGTTCAGCACAAATTTAGTTCACTGAACAGTCTTATGAAAAGCAATTTGCTTGTAAAAAAGCCAATTGAATAAATCTCGAACTAATGTGAAGGTGTATTTTTGTTGTCTACTTTCCTAGTAGTTCCAAAGTCAAAAAGGGATGTTTTTAGTGCCCTCAAATGTTCATACGCAGAGCAGTAAAAAACGAGGGATCTTTTGAGGAGATGTTATTGGATGCGTGAAGATTAGTATCGAAAGAAAGCATATGATTAGCCACATCGAACCGTGCAATTTCATACAACAACATATATTTTTGCTCTGGTTGTCACGTCTAGATTTTTGCCCGGAAAACGGCATATGCGGAAAGCTGTGCTTTTTTGCTTCAATTTCAATAAATCGTCTGTGGAATCGCAATGAATGGTTTTGGGGGGCTATAGCGACAGTGCGTTATCGGAAACGGTATGGGGAAATTAGTTTTATCGATTCGAAGGCGGCAGTTTTTACTTCGATAAAAAGCGTGAAAAGGATGAGGACGATACCCAATTGCAACAAATGCTTGCTTAGCAATTGAATGGTACTTACGCAGCCATTTCCATGCACCTACATCCCATGAGAAAGGTTCAAAAGATCGGAAAACGGGTGCCGCATGGACTGAACGTTGGGGAGATGGAGCGACGACAAAACAAATGTAAAAAAATAATATCGTATCTGAATCAGATTTTGACTGCGGATGAAAAGTGGATACATTATGAGGAATGCAAGGAATGGTGGGTTGATCCCGGCCAACCCCCATCTCAGACCAAATCGGTTCGGACGAAGGATGATGACATGCGTTTATTGAAATCAGTAGGGCAACGTCTATTATGAATGGTTGAAACTTGGTCAGTGCCCTAGCAACAACTAATAAAATATCGACGTGCTCTGCGTGAAAATAGACCGGATTATTAGCAAAGACGTGACAAGGTTATATTTTATTTTATATTATATGTATACTATAGGATGGCCATAAATTTGTGCATATTTGAAACATGAATAGAAAAAAATCTACAAATGTAAGTTTGTTGATCATTTATTTAACGTAGTTAACGTTTATTGAAATTTATTTTTTTTAAATGACATCGGCGAGAAGTGTCCCGTCTCGTGGTTGGCACTCCTGCAATCGACTACGCAAACTTTGGAAAACTCGCTGATACCTGCTGCGAGGTATCGCGGCTATCTTCTCCTGGATGTTTTCTTTTAATTGGGATATGATCGTCGGTTTATTAAGGTACACTCGAATTTTCAGATAACCCCACAAGAACAAATCGGAAGGTGGCCCATGGGATATCGCCTCTGCGAGAAATCAATTTGTTAGGAAACAGTACAGTCGTACAGTAACGTGGGAATCGTTGTTTTTCATAAAATTGTTTTACACAAAAAGCACGCTGTTGTCCCATGAAGTGCTCCATCGTGAATAAAATTGCATGAAGCGATGCACAATTCCCCGCCACTCGCGCGCCCCCCCCCTCTAACGGATTTAAGAAATTAGCTGTAGCCATTTGCAAAATTTTATGGCGCACCCGATATTTATATAAGTTAATATATTATATTATATTATATATCCCGCTCGCACTGTGCTCTGGCATTTAAGGGTACTCCAAAATCCCCATTTCTGCGTGCGTTAGTGTAACAAAAAAAAATTCCTTTGCGACAAACACCATCACACAAGCCAACAATGATTCGCAACAACTATTAGGCATACAACTTGGTTACCCATGCGGCTTATTCATTAAGCTTGCAGCCTTCCGGGTATCGCCTGTTTTTGCCAATGGACGACGCGCTCGCTGAACAGCGCTTTGATTCTTTCAAAAACGTCAGACTTGATGAGTGATTTGCCTCGAAAGAGAAGGAAATTCTTTGGCGTGATATCCAAAAACTGCCTGCAAGATGGAAAAAATGTATACCCAACGAGGATAGTCGAGCAGTTCAAACCGTAATTCGTGGATTTTCGCCATGGCAATGGCTAAGGTGTGAGACGGCGCGTTGTCTAGGTGAAATAGGATTTTCTTTTTTCTGCAAATCTGGGCGTTTTTCCGCAATTTCTGCCTTCAGTTTGGTCAAGTAATCATGCGTAGTATGCTCTTGTACTGGTTTTTCCTTTTTGAAGATAATCGATAAGGAAATAATAAGTGTGATAAGGACACTTGACGAAAAAGGAAAGATTGAGGAGCAATCGTGACTATCCGAAAAAAATAGTCGCCATCACTTTCCCACCCGAAAAAACAGTTTTTGGTTTTTATTGGAGCCGATTACCCCTTTGGGGTAGAATCGCAGTTTTGACTGTATTTTTGTTTCGGGCGTATAATGGTGTATCCAAGTTGCATCGACAGTAATTAATCGGCGCCAAAACTCGGATTTATTGCGTCTAAACTGTGCCAACAGAGCGCGTTGGAAATGTTCATTCGAACACATTTTTGGTCTAACGTGAGCAAACGGGGCACCCAACGCACAGACAGCTTTCTCATACCCAAATCTTGATTTAATATGTGACAAACACGTTCTTTGGACATTTTCATAGCCTCTGCTATCTCTCTCACTTTAGCGGTGTTATCGTCAGTTGTTGCAGTTTTTGGACATCCCGAACTTTCATCGTCTCCCAAGCTCTCACAGCCACGTTTAAATTCAGCTGCCCAAAATTTCAATGTGGTAAATGATAGTGCAGAGTTCCCATACACAAAGTCCAACTCGTCTTCGATTTGCGTAGGCGTATTACCTTTAAAAAACAAAAATTTAATGACAGCTCGATACTCAATTTAGTCCATTTTCACAAAAACACACGTCGAGTCACTCAAGTGACTGTCAAATAAAAACTGCGCGTCCAAAATGGCTGAAATTTTGGTAACTAACTGTCAAAAAATGCACAACAACATTCACTAGCTTTTATTGGCGAGTGCTGCTATCTTCACGTTGAGGTCGGAAACTTTTCAGCCCACCCATGTATATAATATTCATAAACAATCGTGATATTGCAACATACCACAACGAAATAATTTTACAACTCAAAGCTTAATATTCCCGAACGGAATATTTTCTGTTGGATTACGAAATCATTTTTCCACAATGGAATAATTTTATTTTCCAATTTAAAGCTTCGCTTTGCTCAATGGAATCGTCCCTGTTATGTCCAATATTTCCCATTCTTCAGTGGAAAAACATTGCTCAATTTTAAATTCAGCACACCTCAGCACAATAATACTTGTGGAGTTTCAATTAAAATTGAATAGTAAATATATATAAGTCACAATCACAAAAATAACTCAGAGAAATAATAAGTGTTATAAGGACACTTGACGAAAAGGGGAGAGTTTGAGGAGCAATCGTTTGACGAAGACTTTCTGCTGTCATATATAGTTTAGTTTACTGGGGCTACCACCTTTAATGGGTCAATTCAAGCAATATAAGTACTTATTAGCTAAAGTATATATAACTTTACAAACTAACATACAAAGTTAATAAACTAACACTTTTCCGCCTCCCTGTGTAACCTAGGCCATGAGGTAAAGTAAAACCTAGCCCATGGCGATGTGAGCCAGGAAATATCATTGAACCAAGTAAAGCGATTATCAACGAACCAAGAAAGAAATTATAACTATAACTAAGGCCAAGTTTTAATTCAAAAAGGAATCAAGGGAAATATAAATATAAGTGACAACTCGAGGAAGTCAAAGAATCACATACAGTGGTTAACAACGAACCACGTAAAAACTGTTATTGTAATAATTCAATTTAATTCTTAACTAAAATTCAATCAGTCAAGGGAAAAAATATAAATGATGAACTCATAGCGTTTACGACCATAGTGAAGAACGTGTGATTCGGACCGACGCTATGATGGTTAGAATCACTAAAAGATTGAACTAATGCTCAACACATCAGGCCACTGCCGTGTGTACGAATTCGATTTCTAAACTCAAGTACTCCCTCTACTACAACTGATGTGGAATTGCTATGTTATTGCTTGATTGCTTGATGCTTTTGCTTATTCGATTTTCGTGCTGTTCTTCACTATTTGCTTGTGTACTGATCTGTTAGAAACGCCACAAATTAAAAACAAAACCCAGGTCAGCATAATGAGAAAAAGAAATCCAGTAATTCAAGAAAGTACGAACAACGCTAGAATATAAAAATATTCTCATAAGGGTTGTTGTGTATCAACTTCAAATACTCGAAGCCGGCGGACTTCTGGTGCCCACAACAATATCTCACAGGGGCTTCGGAAAAGGCGGCCCTCCGCCCGCATCCATTCAGGTCGGTGGAGTCTGAAAAATTTGCAACTTAAGAAGTAGCTGTGAACTGTATCCAGCGAAAACACACGGGGACTGATTATTGTCATACATAAAATCGAATCCGCCATATTTTTCAATTCTCGATCTTATACCCAAAAAAGCACACGTCGGCCAAATCATCATGCATTAATTACTGAAACCCTCGAATATTAGGACAAGTTCAGCCAGAATTCGTCGCTACTAGGTTTCGGAGCGCAACTTCCGGAACACCCATCCTGTCGAAAAACTGCTGGGATTAAGGATAATAAGAGAACCATAAGAGTTTCGAAAGCCATCGTTGGAGATCTAGCCGCAACCAGGACCTCCTCCCCAAAAACACCAATTTCACCTTTTAAGAACCACCTAAAGCGGTATCTCGTCATACTGAACGTAAGTACTGTTTTATAATATTAATAAATATATTATTTGTGTGCAAATATTGCAACACGAGCATCGTTCAATAAGTCATTAGAATATTCAAGAGATGACACTCTTTCACATCGAAAATGGTTTGTTTTTAGTAAACATTAGGAAGCTGCACGAAAAACTGAATGCGAATAAAATCTCGCCAAGATAGGTGCGGCCTTTTCTCACAAGTGAGAAAATATCGCATTCTGTGGTCGACTCTGAGACTGTTTTGTTCGTCAGAATTCGGACGAGTTTCAGCGTCGGTTCATAACTGTGGATGATATATGAGTATGTAAGTACACTCCAGAGACAAAGGAGCAATCAAAAATAGTGGGGTTTTGATCACGAAGGCGCTCTAAAGAAGGCGAAAACGGTGAGGAAGAGTATTTTAGAATGCACTCGAAATCATCTACATCGATTTACTTGGAAAAAGTCCAAACAACAACTAGAGAGTATTATGCGTTGCTATTGCACCAGGTGAGCGAAATCGAGAGAAACGACGACCTTATTTGAAAATCGTTTTGTAAGGACTTATTGAATGACTCGCGTAAAATTAGTGTTGTGTTTAGTGTTTAGTGAGGGCAGAACCCTCATATATTCAGCTTAGTACCAGCGATAAAACTTAACAACTATCTTAAAACTATTCTTATATATATAAACTATGATTACAAAAAAAAAAAGAGGGGGGGGGGGGGTATGTTTGGCGAGTTGGTTACTGGGTTTATCCAACAATCATCACTAATTCATTCACCTCGCTTAGTACAGGATGTAAGGGAATAGACGGGGAGTTGGCGTGGTCAGGAGAGGAAAGAGAGGAGATGAAGTTTGAGAGCAGTAGAGGTAAATTTGAAATCGAAGGGGGTAAGGTAGGAATTTGCCCGCCGCAGCATTCGCGAAATGGGTTCATTAGAGCCGTAAGAAGCGTGGTGGGTGGGCTGATAGAAGAGATGAGGGTTTCGCAGGTTAGTGTGAAGTGGAATGATGGAGAGCAAACTTGGGCAGTTGATTGTGCCTGAAAGGAGACGGTGGACGAAAATGATATCGGCATGAGTTCTGCGCTTCTCAAGTGTGTTGAAGTTAATCAGATGGAGCAGGCTTGTGTATGGGGGGAGAATCCGAGGCTTCGCTCAGTTCAGTCCGCGGAGGGCTAAACGCAGAAAACGACGTTGCACGCTTTCGATTCTGCGTACATGGGACGAGTAGTGTGGGGACCAGACCTGACTGGCGTCTTCAAGAAGGGGGCGGACGAAGGTTATGTAGAGAGAATGGGAAACGCAAGGATTAGAAAATTCCTTAGATCAGTGTTTCACAAACCCAAGGACAGAGTTGGCCTTAAGAATAATATCATCAATATGCTGGATGAAGCTAAGCTCCTTTTCAAATAACATCCCGAGGTCGCGTATCGAGGGTAGAGGTGATATCTGCTGGTTTAGCAGGAAGTAAGGGCGTGGGGGCGGGGGGGGGGGGGGGGGGTGCGGGAGAAGGTGATGGAGTGACATTTGACAACGTTGAGTTCAAGGCAGTTATTACGGCACCAAGTTGAGAAGCTGTCGAGGTCCGTTTGGAGAAGTGAGGAGTCGAGAGGAGAGATGATCGTTTTGTAGAGTTTGGCGTCGTCCGCATAGAGGGAGGTGGATGAGTATTTAATAATGGAGTCAACATCATTAAGGATAAATAGGAGGGGACCCAGATGGCTGCGGAACCCCTGACGTGGGAAGAAAAGGATTGGGCAGGGAGGATCTGAATTTGACACGGTAGGATCGATCTTTCAGATAAGAAGATAACCACTTGATCAATAGGGGTTCGAAACTTAGGGAGGAGAGCTTAAAAAGGATGAGATTATGGGAGATTTTGGCAAAGGCCTTGGTGAAATCGGTGGTGATTACATCGACTTCGTTACCATTCTCTAAGGCACGGAGAGTATGGAATGAGAACTCGATCAGATTCGTTGTGGTCGACGTACCCGAAAGGAAACCATGCTGGTTGGATGAGATGATGGATTTACAACGGAAAGATAACGCGTTGTAAAGAATTCCTTCGAACAGTTTGGAGATAGGAGACAATTTGGCGATGGGACGGTAGTTGCTTATATCGTTTTTGGGTCCATTTTTATGAATTGGGGTGACATAGGAGGATTTCCAAATACTAGGAAATATACCTTGTGAAAGGGATAGATTGAATATCATTGATATCGGGAGGGAAAGAGAAGTGGAACATTTCTTTAAAAATACAGGCGGGAGTTCATCAGGCCCAGGGCTGAATAGTAAACGAACCACGAAAAAATTGTTATGTGATTTATATTTACTTTTTAATTAAAAACGAATTTGTTGACGAAAAAACTGTAAGAAAAATTTCCAACGATAAGTAAAATAAGAAAGTGATGAACTAACAAAAAAAGTGATACTCCATTCAAAGTGTAAGGCCTCGTCGATACAACCAGGGCCGGTCGAACCTAGACGAAACGGGAAACGGTCGAACCTAAACGACAGAGACATTTCAAATTAAAACGCCGAGCCCCAAGTGCCCTGCAAATAACAGATCTTCTGTGTGGGTTGACTAAAGACTCCTTCGAGGACAATCATTTCCCTACGAATTGGAAGATGAATGAACCAAGATAATGTTTGGAAAGACATCGCACCTTAACTAACCGAAATCAATTCATAATCAAGAAGAAGAAAACAAAACGGAATCAACGAATTAAGGCGGTGATTGTAAAAGAACCACGAAAAAATTATTATGTTATACATATTTCCTTTTTAAAAACGAATTTGTTCACGAAAAAATTGTAAGAAAAATTTCCAACGATAAGTAAAATAAGAAAGTGATAAACTAACAAAAGAAATCGTTACTACAAAGAGAACTGGACGGAATTAAGTAATCAAGTGAAATGATTGCAAACGAACCCCAGAAAATTGTAATAATATTACGTTCAAACTTTACAAAACAAAAAAAAAACTTATTGAACGAAAAATGGTAAGTGAAATTATAACAAAGCTCATCAACAATAAAAATTACAAAATGTATAAATGATAAACTCAAAACTGAACCGATACAGCCCTAAAGAAATCGAGGAATCAAATAAAGTGATATTAGAAAATCACCAAAAATTATATTATAGTTAAATTCACGATTGATCTAATGACAATTTGTTGACGGAAAAGAGAACGGAAGGGAATCAGACAAATTGCTTGTCAATAAATCACGAGAAAATTAAATTTAAAACTACATTCAAGTTTAATGTTAAATTAGAAGTGAATTTACCAACGATAAAATTAATAAAATAAATAAAATGGTAAATTAACAACAAGTCCGAGACTAAGAAAAATAGAACCAAGAGAATCAATTAGAGTGATTGACATCAATCCATGATAGATAATATTTTTTTTTTTGTTTAATTTTAATTAATGAGAAAACGATAAAATAATAAAATTAGTTGGAGCATAACAATACGGCAGCCAAATAACCAACCCGTTCAGCATAGAATCATCTCTTTGAATGCTAAAAAATTAAGTAAGTAATTAGATTTAAAAACGATTTCCCTAGGTAAACAGCATTTGTTAAGATAGATTAATAAATGAATTTTAAATACAGGGACGGTGTCAGTTTTATTACAAAAATTCAAAATAAGTTTTCGTTGCGCCTGTGCCGTACGAGATTACGTTTATTCCAAAGCTAATTATCAAAGGAACGACATCGGCCAGCTCATGTGCTATTATGCAACAAATTAGGTCCAGTGAAACACAAGCCAAGACAAGTTGAAATTTTGAATTGTTGTGAAAACCAAGAAACGTATTTAAGCTGGGCATCTAATTACACACGTCCGTGTTCAGATGAAAAGTGAAAACCATTGGAAAATTAATGCAAACCAATGTGCAGTTGCAGTAAAAACCTCGTCTCGGGTTTCTTTATGACGAATATCCCAAAAAAAGATTTTCGCAAATTTTCTCTTTCTACCGAGAGAGATCGCATCTAAATCCCGTCAAAAACCTATAAACATCAAACTAAAGAAAAACGTGCCGATGCATTGATGTGCGCTCACATACCACTCAGATGGACGGGGAGAAAACCTGCTGTCAAAAGTGGCCCAACATTCATGTTCCACCTATAGGAGGAAATAAAATTTGAGAGACACAAAAAACACCACAGAAAAACAAAGGTGTACATAATGTGAATTAAATGGAGGAAAAGCTTCAATATTCCAATTTACGATAATCCGTCTTGTTAGGTAGTCACATCTGTGAGAGGGTGTGAGTGACGCAATGGTTCCTCCCTGATTGATTGTGTCTCCTCTTTAATTAAATTCACTAATAGCCAATTTGAAATGGGAGACTCTCGATAGTCGGAACTTTCGATTACAATGACAACAAAAACACCGATGACAATGGAGTCACGAATAGCCGAATGTTCGTATCACATGAGCTGTGACTTAATTATTTAAAAATGATTGACATGGTAACATGAAACAGGTGAAAAGTGTCAAAGTATAACAAAGAAAAGTTGTTTGCACAAAATAGAACCATACAAAGTAACTCCACACATTCTGTTTGCCTCTAGATTGGGGTATCTCGTAAGTGTGTGCGTGTGTGTGTGCAAGTTTCTGTCGTCACCTCTATGTAACAGTTCGCCACAGCCTCGACCTCGTTTCACGGATTCATCCTACAAAGTATAGGAAGTGAATTTACCAGATTACTGCACGAAAAATACTCGTACATGTAGAAACATCTAAAGTATCTAAAGGCAGATACAAATGTATCTGCCCGTGTTACATGCTTCATCTTTGTGGAGCAAAATTCTTCGAGACACATATTCCACTGCATTAGATGCAATAAGCGCTCGGCACTCGAGATAAATAAGTCCAAAAGTAGGTGATGATAGGGGCGGTTGTCGGCCAAGTATGCCATATACGTGTACGAACATCAGCCAGCAATCTATGGTGGAAATTCCATTTTTTTTACTCTATCGCTTGGTTTTTGTTGTTGGGCACGTGATGGTGTGACCGAAAGACTAATCGTTCTTCCCTTCGGTTTCAAATGCAATTTTACACCCCCTTTGGGGAGTCAAGTACACTATTTTGTCTTTTTTGCTAACTACCAACAGCAGCATTTGGAGGTCACTTCACGTCGTCAATCGTCGTTGTTATATTTACATGGATAACTCAGTCTTCTAGAAGCTTTTTGCTGCCTTCAAACCACCAACCCTCTAGCCGCTCATTCACGCCCCCTCACCCCATCCACCCTGACCCCAACGGCCCACACGACCAAACTTAGCCCCGTCTAAGCCCGGGAAACATCATCATTCCAAACAAACGGAAAAGAGGCAGAAGAAAACAAATAGCAAAGTACTTACAGCGGAAAGACAGGCGGCGAAAGCCTGAAGATCACTCGCACGACGCAGAAGCTTTCGCGCTGACGAAGGGGAAGGAAAGCAAATAAGCACGTCTAGGGTAATACGCGACGCGAACTTTTTAGCTCCGCTCGGGGGGGCTACTGTTGCTTCTGCCGCGGACACTGTTGGCTGCTTCTGATGTTACTTTTGCTGGTGCGCCGATACTGAGGTTCTGCGTTGCACTTGTGAGTGTGGCAGCGATCCAACTAAAAAGGAAGTCTGCGATCGCGCTGGCCCATCAGCCTGCTGCCGCCCGAGAACTGCTGGTGGTTGGTTGGCTAGTTGGTGATCGTGGTAGAAATTCAAAAGAAAATATACACACGAAACTTACACTATTTTACGTACGTAGTACAGAGTTTGCATGCACGAACAAAGGAGGAGGCGAAATGCAAGTTTTCACGTCTTCCTCTTCTTCTGGGGCCTGACGTACTATTGCTGCTGCTGTTGCTGCTGCCTTTCATCAACTTGTCGACAAAACTTTGTTTTTTTTTTCTCAATAGTTTAGGTTTTGGAGCTTAACTATGGTCGTAAAAGAAAATTAACGACGGTTGAGGGCGCAGAAGGGGCGAGCGAGGGAAACAGGGGTGTACCACATGCTGCCAGAGACTAGTGACCTTGGAGCGATATCAGCAGTCCGCTACTGATGATGTTAGATGCAACGAATTTGTGCATTTGTGCAAATGTGGACTTCGATTAGAACACACATTTTCCCAAGGCACAGCGTTTATTTTATTTTGGAGAGAAACTAGCGTGTAATCTAGGCGGCATATCGTCGCCACCGAGGGGCTTGGAGAACGCGCGCAACGTCCGTGATGGACGGCTTCAAGTACTAGGTAAATCGTCACCGAGAGAGTTACAAAAGCACAAAAGAAAAAATACCTCTTTGCCCCCACCACTTCCTTGCTCGGTAAGTCTGATCAGCCGAAGGTACGATTAAGTAATAATGGGCATGTGGGCTGTAGATTTACTGTCTATAAACATCCAGCTGCTAAAATATTATTGAGGTTGCTACAGGTATTCCTTACGTCATCCGCCAATCATCCTTCTTTTTAATAACCTCTCGTTCAACATCAAAGAAGCCTTATCGTAAGGAATACTTTCAAAAACGACTTATCATATAAATATTTTCAATATACGATCTCCTAGGTAATAGAGTATCAGAGTAGAGCACATCTCGAATTATAGTATTAGTTATGACATTAATTGATGTCAGTGATTTTGACACGAGAGGGCGCTCCAATCCCTGCCGCCTTTTTTGTTTTGTTGTTCGGTTAATCTAATTGCTACTGATCTGTTTAGTAAGTTCGTTTTATTGGGTTGAACTAAAACAATTCGATCTTTTACTATATGCTTGATTTTAAAGCGTGATAACTTTGAACTGGTAGAGTACATCTGGCAAATCTTGTTCTTTTCTGACAGATAACTTAATCAGATGGTTATAGGTGACAATTTTGAACGGTTGGTGCGTCGCGTTAAAAATTATTGCAGAGCAAAGATGAGTGAATAGGAAAATTCGCGATATATTAAAAGTTTGCTACAATAAAGAGCAGAATGAGATACAGGCGTATAAAAATATTTGTGGTCAAAGAACTCTACCGCAATCAAGTGCTAGGAAATGGCTCGCTGGTATTTGTTTTGGAAATTTGGATATGAAAGATGTATCTCGCTGTAATCGAAAAAGTCGATGAAGTTTTGGTCGAGGTTGAAAAAGATCACCGCATTAGCGCTCATGTGATTGAAAAAAAATTTAATGGCCTACATTTTCATTTCCAAATCACCTGAAAGGTTTGAAGTGTGCAGGGCGTCGTAGCAAAATCCGGACAAATTTCAATACAAAATCCCCACGGTTCTACACCCCCAGTAGATCTCGCGGTTTATGTTCAAATAACTTGTGTATGCACAGCACAGGAGGCTTTTTACAGTCCATGTCGGATTTTTATTAATTACTTTTAAGTATCAATCCTATAATTTATATTTTACTGATTGGATACATAATGTTTAATATTACGAATAAAATATGGGCCAAGCAGCCGCCTCTAGACTTGGTCAAAAGACGAACTTTTTTAAACACATTTTTCATATTAGTTTCGCAGTTTTCCGGTGTTTTGTGTCGATTGTTGCATTTAAGCAGCAAGGCTATGGCTGATTTTTCTTTCCTGCTTTTCAACGCCGGTTTTTGACATTATTCGACCAGAAAAATGTTCACGCCAAAATTTACTTTGTACTACGAGCTATATGGGAAGTGGCCCGTCTTAGAACCACAAGTTCTGTAGGTCGAATTGAACCAATTAATAAATCTTTGAGAATTTTGAACAAACATAAAGGAGCCATTCCCAATTTTTGTGTAAGGCCTCAATGAAACTGTTTCAAAAACACTTGGCCTTACTCAATATATTTTTTCTGGCATCCGTAGGCTTAATTGCCACCCAGTCTTTCCTTTACTTCCCAGTTTATGCGCATTTTCAATATTATTCATTACAAACTAAACTAAACTAAACCTCACAACAGTAGCAATGTTGCAACTAACTGCGGAATGTAATTGGGCATTTGCCAACAGAAACCATGCGGTTCTTCGGGATAAAATGTGTACATTACATTATTGTCATCGAATATGAGTCGGAGAAGTCCAACGAAGGTTTTGCAACACATGTCAGGCAGTCGAAAGAGAAATTTATTAGAACGGCCGGTATCATTCAACGGATGCAGGTTTTGATTTCATAAGCTTTAGGGTCATCGTAATAATCGTTGATTGTAAGTCTGAGCGATAAATCGGCTCAACAATCGTCAAGGAGAACCTCCGCTATTAGATTTAGGCCAGATGCTTTCCAAAGCCGCCAGGGCAAAGGCATTCAAACATTGCAATTGGTTTTCTATCTTTCTGGCCTTCTAACAGTCCAAATTTGAAGCTCTAGGCACAAAATGTAGTTGAAAGGAACAAGAAAAATTACAGGCATCCAAAAGTCGGATCATTGAGATCCGCCATAGCCGCTCATATGGTCTGTGACGTATTAAAATTCAACCGCATCCGCTTCTGATTTAGAAAGAAGACGGACACCAGCGGCGTATGCATTGAGTAAATATGCTCCTTATGGTCTTACAAACTATGTGGATGAAAGAACTTCGCCAACCTTTTAGTTTTTGCTACAACAACACGAGGATAGTTTGATAAGTCAGTGACTTTTTGAATAAAATATATTTTTTCGGCAAATAAGCATTTTATTTCTCAACATAATCTCCGTCTGGCTCGATACATTTAGTCCGGCGTTTTTCTTACTTTTTTATTCTTTCCAATTATTTGGAAATGATGATTCCTCAATGCCCTCAAAATAGACATCAATATCTGTGATGACCTCTTCATTCAACCGGTTTGGAAACAGGAAATAGTCGCAGGGAGCTAAATCTGGAGAATATTCTGAATTAAGTAGCGGTTCGTAGCCCAATTTATGGATTTTGCTTGATTGTGGTTAATCAGCACATGAAATTCACTTCTTTCCATTTTCGTTAACATTCACGAGGTTGTCTGCTTTCAATGGCTGTCAAAGACAAACTAAATGACGCAGTAGTCTATTTATAGGTAGCAGTTGATGGTAGCAGTATTGCATTTAAAGTTACTGCGCGGAAAATTCAAAAGATTACTGACTTATGAAACCGCCCCCGTATGCTTGGACAAAATCTATAATTTATTTAGATTTTAGTGCCGCACTTTGTATGATAACATGCAATGAAAAACGGATTACATATCATAATACTGTACAAAAACCGATTTGATAGGAAAAAGATAAACTGTCACTATGTTCGGAATAAATACAAGGATTATTTGCTAGTCTATGAAAAGTGTTGTGTGTTGGTGGAACTACAAGGGTATCACATGAGCTACTACCACCTGACTAAACGATTGACTAGATTCTCTAATATCAGCAGTTAATGCGGTTGAAGTTGATTGTAATCCCACTAAACCCAACACAAACTTGATGCCCCGATAAAAATTGAGAGACCTTGGATTCGAAATTTAGGTGCATCCACTGTACAATCTTGACATCGCATTTTCAGATTATCAATTTTTCCAAGTTTTGCAAGGCTGTCTTGCTTTAAAGCTCACTATAAAATGCAGCAACGTCAACTTTTCAGCATAAAACACCGGAACTCTGCAATATAAAAAAATATGCTTCTAGTCAGAAAACCGCAGAAACGTGGCCGAAAAAAGAATTTGAATAAATAAATGTATTTTTTACGAAAAAAAGCTGTTCACTTTCAATAAAAAACGATTATTTTACCCTAACCTTATGTTATTTTACACGAATATTTGGGCGGCCTTGCTCACGGTTGATGGAAACCAGCACTATCCGCGTTATTTAAGTTTTACGACTTTTTCGAAGGTATGGGTCAACAGTTAATGATCAAACCTAGATCCCATTTCATTCCATAGAAAGCAAAAGTCTACCAAAACCATGAATTGGTCACAATAAAAAAAAAATCAAAGTTTTTTGGAATTCGCGTGGCATAACCTACACATGTTATATGGAAAAAGGAAATCTTATCGCAGACCATAGAATACCAATTTGATTTGTTGCATATACCATAGAGTCCTCGGATGTATTTGAAAGGCTTTTACATAACCGTTGTTGGTGATGCCTGTCGTGGACTGTATTTTTCCTTTCGAGGTCGTTTGCACCAGCTGGGTAAGGATACCATGTAATGAAAAACCCACCGACACCTAAAAGTATAGGAAAAAGAAAAGAAAAAACAAAAACGCCTTAACACGATACTACCGAATGCTTCAGGCGCAATGTGCCGTGGTATTTGTTTGATATTTCTTACTCTCGCGAGGGCTCTTATCACCACTGGTGGAACACGCCTTTCATAAAACTAAACGAGCGGAAGTGCTCTGGAGTAGCTGTAGATCAAGAAAAGGAGCGGATTGTAAAACGGGACAACTTCCCTCTGAAAAACAACCAGATATTTTTCGCTTAATATAAATTAATTCGTAACAGAAAGGAACCTACACGAACTTCGAGCTCTTGAAGAGAACTCAAAGATTTTCAAATTTTACACTCTATATATGCAGCTCGCACACAACTTTTCATCCCCTCCTTTTATTTGGTCTTACTCACTATTTAATCTTATAAATTTAACCGTTAGAGTGCTAAGCGGCGCAAAAGTGATGCGATAGTTTGAATCGAAAATTGCGCCGCAGCGCAAAACTGCCCCGCGCATCAGTGTGTTTTTGGTGCTTCGTGGTAGTGGACGTATTCTAATCTCGCGCATAATTTGTTACGAGAGTGCATATTTATACATTTAAAAACAACTTTTTACAGTTTTTATATTTTATTTAGCAAAAATAGTCATGTCACTTGCTATTACTTCGGACGATGATTCGGTCTCTAATGATTGTACGGACGGTGAAACAACGGATACAAGCAGTAATAATAGCAGTATTATAATGCATCGAAAAAAAAGATTGAGAATTGCAAGTGAGTCTTCTATTTCATCATCATCTTCAGAAATAGACGAAACACCAACTTTTGCCAATATTCCCCCGACAAAAGTGATTTCTAAAGCAACAAATAATTTTTTTGAGACTCCTGGACCTAGACGGGCGCCTTCTCCCGATGCCACACCTATAACATATTTCAATTTATTTTTTACCACATCACTGCTTGAAATCATCGTAAAGGAAACGAATCGATATGCTTCCCAGTTTTTGGCCTCACACGCTATTTCAGATAATTCTCGAGCAAAAAAGTGGACGCCGACTAGAGTACACGAAATAAAAGCCTTTATTGCAGTCATTCTCGAAATGGGGATTACGAGAAGGCCAACAATTAATAGTTATTGGATAAATACTTCCCGAGGTATACCATGGTTTAGAAAAATGTTTTCAAGGGATAGGTTTCAATTGATTTTGAAGTTTTTTCACTTAGTTGACAATGGGTCATTATTTGAACCAGGCCATTCAAATTATGACCCATGTGGCAGGTTTGATATTCTTGTCAAACACGCAAACACCGTATTTCAGCGACATTATATACCGAACCAACAGTTATCCATCGATGAGTCGTTAGTTGGTACTCACTGCCACTCTGCCATAAAGCATTACATACCGAACAAAAAACATCATAAATGGGGGATCAAATTTTGGATGCTGTGCGACTCGATTTCTAAATAATGTTTGGGGTTTTTCTGCTACAAAGGAGATAAAAACAGTGATGACAGAGATTTAGTAGAAAAATATGGTCTTGGATTTGCAGTAGTGCAAAAATTGCTTTCACTTGGAAATTATCTGAACAAAGGCTATCATTTGTTTACAGACAACTTTTACACAAGTTTACGCCTAGCCAAAGCCCTTTTGAAACAGAATACATACCTAACTGGAACAATAAGACGCAATCGAAAGCACATGAAGATGTTTTGATGTGTTCCTTTAGAGACAAGAAGTCCAAACCAAATCCTGTCATATTGATTTCAACCAATGCAGATACTAAGAATGTGACAATCAAGAAAAAGAAATGGAAATTTGAATACGAAATTGTGAAACCAAGTATGATTGATGACTATAACAAATACATGGGAGGTGTGGACGAGTCAGACAAAATGTTATACGTGTTTTTGGACGAGCGAAGAACCCTAAAATATTGGAAGAAAGTAGTTTTCAATATATTTGGAAGAATGGTGCTGAACTCTTATATTTTGTATGTCTCCAACACTATTGAAAAAAAAAAAATTACCCGGCTCCAATTTACATTGAAAATTATCGATGATATCGAAATGGAGTGGATGAACTATAAAAATGGCGAGTCGACACAACCATCTTCATCAACTAAAAAATTTGCTCTGGAAATATTACCAGGACGTAGCTTGCGCCAGTGCACAGTATGTAGCAAAAAAGGGAGTATAAAGCGATCTCGACTTATTTGCACCCGCTGTATGAAAGGCCTACATGCTGTTTGTGCGGCAAAGCATTCTTGTTGAGATATATTTTTTTATAATTTTCATTTCCAAAAAGAAAAAAAAAGTAAATACTACGTGATATTTTATGTTTATTTTTTATATAAGTATCACAAAACATTTGTTCATTATATTAAAAAAAGAATTACAGTAATTGATTGATATTTGTCTGAATTAGAGTGTTTTATTTGACACCATTATTTTTCCTTTAAAATAATCAAAAAATTTATAGCAATTTTCATATATGTTCACAAAAATTGCTTAGCACTAAAACGGTTAAGGAAAACAAAGAGTTCATGCATGTATATGAACAAAAATTGTATTATTCATTCGTACGGGGATATATAAGGTGGGCCTTTAAATTTTGTAAATGGCAACACTTGATTTCTTAAAAACCGTTGGGTGGGTTGGGGGGGTTGTCATTTACAAAAAATAAATTTCAATAAACGTTTATTACGTTTAATAAATGATCAACAAAATGACATTTGTAGTTTTATTTCTTTTCATGTTTCAAATGTGCAAACATTAATGGCCCACCCGTTATTACGAACCCTTGACGCGGGTGCTGAGAAATGTCAACTCCAATTATACCTTGTTGGACTTTGACCTCTCTACCCACACTCTCAACCACAGCCTCCTAAGCCATTCTCATCACCAATATTAAGCGGCGCTTCTACACTTTACTATAACCTGCCCCCACCTCTCGCGCCTTCTCCTGCCTACTTAATTTGTCCTTAGGTTAAACCTAGTTAAGATAGTTCTTAAGCTCTCTAGTTTGTAACTTATAGATACTTTTTTTTTTTTTTTTTTTTTGGCACTACAACCGGGGTATAGATACTTTAGATGTAGGTAATTATGTTGCTTGAACTAAGCCAATAAATGGGGTGGTAGCCCTACTAAACTAAACTAGATACGAACTTTTTTTTATGTGCTTGAACGTTGAAGTATGTGGAGCAAAATATCACCACTTTCTATGCCCTTGAATGTTTAAAAATTGTAATGTTGTTCCCTCGGTCGCACAGAACGGTTATAGACGATTATTTGTGCTCATCTGTAGGTCTAATTTTTTAAATATAAACTGATCCGCGTTGCTTGATTGCTGGATGTTGCGAACAAGTACATAGATGCGTATTCACCAAGTTGGCTTAAGGAATCTCCCCCAAGTAAAATTGTTGAAAAATCTATTTATGTCATAAACCGCGTCGTTTTTGAGAATACAGTATTAAAATTTCAAATCGAAATAAATTGATACACGGCATTTTTTCGGTCGAAATGAGATCAAAGATCATTTAAAACTTGAATCACAACGACTTCTCTTTCGAACTTTCGGCCATCGTCGAGTGCGTTCACGATCACCTTAAATCTTGGAACATTCTTCTCGTTAACATGGCTGAAACATTTTTAGCTCTCTAAATTAAAAATATTTTATTTATATACCATATATATTTATTACAATGTAAGTAAATTACATGGTAACTTAAATCTAATAGCGCTAGCAACTAAGGCTTTCGGCTAAAGTTAAAAATAAAAACATTTCGTGGAGGTGATTATTCCTCGAAAACATTACCTCTTATCATTCGTTTTGTAAAACCCCAAAGGATAATTCTTTGTGCATGAAATGTCCCGGCAGATAGCTTCAATCTTTATCTTAAAAATGACGTTTTTTGATTATGTGTTATAGAAGTCGAGGTATCACATCACATTACGATAAAATTCTGCTTGGCACCCCAAAAGGTTTTATAAAAGTTATTGATTTTTCAAAAATTTTACTTGGGAAAGATCCCTTAAGCCAACTTGGTGAATACCCATCCATGTACTTGTTCGCAACCCATCCTTTATCCTTTAATGTCAATGCCATCGGTGATACCTGCGGATGGACAGAGAAAACTCCATTGATCTTTTTCTTCTTTACTCTTAAATGTCAAAGCACCCGTCGCGATTCTGTGAACCCCATAAAACACTTGTAGGGATAAATACTTGATCGCCCAGCAAAGGAGGCCATACACAGTAGTGTCCTCCGCCCCACGTATACACAGCCAGATGAGCCGCAATACTCCACCAGTCGATCATGCCTGGAAGGGTATTGAATGACACAGGACCGTAAAACGAATTTGTTTGGCAACCCATTCGTGGGTAAATACAGGTGGCCATGCGGGGCATCACCAAATGCCGACAACCATAAAAACCTCCATGCTATAACAATGCGGCCAAGAAACAAACAATGTTCACAATCTTTCCTTGAGCCAGTGCAAATTGGGTTTTCATTTACGGAAAGGAACATTGTAGAAAGAGGAGGATAAACAATAAACGAAAAACGATCACTGTTCCTGCAATGAGATACAACCCATGCAAGATCCCGAGGTAATTACCAAGGGTAATAAATGACACGCGGATAATGTATTTAAAAGGGATACCGCAGAAGCGTGAAAATAACAATAATCCTCGACGTATGTTCGGCCATATGGACAGCATCGTTTGCGTCTATGTGTATGGGTGCAGCCGCACTTTATCTCCACGTATAAGGTGGTAGCGAAGAGGAAAATAGGATGTGATATCCTGGAAAAGGCGGAGCCCTTGGAAGAGAGAAGGCTCCAGGAGTTGGGAAACGAAAGCAACAGAGAACAACCCAGAGTTAACTTTCTTCCTACGGGAACAGATTCTTTAGTCTAAAACAGGAAGCCGAAGATGCAATAGTCATCGACTTGTGATCTCGGCAAACGAGTGTACTAAACGAAAACCGCAGTTGTAAACACCGTTTACTATTTTTACCATGTGTGATGTCGAC
The DNA here is from genome assembly GCA_963931805.1 of Microdon myrmicae. NCBI lineage: Eukaryota > Metazoa > Arthropoda > Insecta > Diptera > Syrphidae > Microdon > Microdon myrmicae. The sequence goes on from OZ007497.1 coordinate 11,040,772, forward strand.
GTATAGTGGTTAGTATACCCGCCTGTCATTCGGGAGACCGGTTCGATTCCCCGTCGGGGAGCCTCTGGCGCAAGACTAATGTCTATTCCCAGTTCTTTACCAGCAGTTGCCTTATTGTGAACATTTGGTCGCTTGTTGACCGGTTCCTACGAAATCCGCATTGGTAGTCTCCCAATATTTCTTCTGCGTACGGTGTGATTCTCACCAGTATGACATTTGTTTTGACTTCATTTATTTCTAGACACACTTCTTCTGCCGTTTGCATGATGATTTCCCTGTTTTTACATACCGTTTCTACATTATGAAAAATAGACACAATGTTTCAATGGATATGGGGTTATCCTCTTGACTGTTCACTCCATGAAATTTGCAGCCCATCCTATCCACTCTATTCCTCATTTTTATAAAGCATATGTTGCCCATATGGCGCAAGGCTAATAACCTTGCCCGTAAAAATAAATCATTATGGAAAATTTAACAAGCCTCAGGACTTGCTAAATAAGGCCAAGACCGGTTCCCGGTTGTAGTGCCGATGATGATGATGATGATGATGTCGACGTGTGCTAATAATGAATTCTACGCCAATCGTAGCAATTCATAAGCGCCCTAAAGGATAAAAGTAAAAGAAAAGAAATAATAAATAAATTAAAAAAAAAAAAAACAGCTCAATAAGTGCCTTTTATTACAGTGTGTTTCGGCACACTTTGAAAACCTCCAAACACTATCCGAACCAAAGAATGGGGAGAGGATGAGCAAAGTCGATATACATCCGGATTGAACGTCGGACAATTATAACAACGAGGAAATGTATGATAATGCAGAGCATTCCATATCCGTGTAGTTCGACTAAAGAACGATGTTTCTCCATACGTCTGAAGTAAATTTTAACGAAAACGCTTTGCGATTGACGTGTGCCAACAAACATTTAACGGTGGAATGCGTTCACCGAGTTCAGTGGAGCAACGGCCCCAATATTAGTTGCATCTATAGAAAAGACGAAATCGAAGGGTTTGCGCCCGACCGCAATGATTTTTTTAAATTTACCTGCTCAAATATGGCAGGGGATGTCCAGTAATGAAGTCTCTTTGGGTTCTCTTACGGAACCAAATATATATGACCGCACTTTTCGTAGTCTGAAATATACGATCGTTTCATATTTTTATATATTTAACTAACGTGCCAAGAACGTGACCACAACAATGCACGTGCAATTTATCGACATTGTATCTATGTTGCGATTTGTCTTTGACGGTAAGTGGGAATTGAATGAGTTGAGCTTATCTTGTCGTTTGATAATGTAACTCGAACACTTTAGTCGAACATATTCGAATTAGTGCGAAAACTGATAGTACTATCATGAAGAAGTGAGTGAAATGAGTTGAATAATGCGCAACAGATCATCATCATCGGCACTACAAGCGGGATCCGCTCATGGCCTTATTTAGCAAGTCTCGAGGCTTGTTAAATTTTCCATAATAATTTATTTTTACGGGCAAGGTTATTAGCCTTGCGCCATATGGGCAACATATGCTTTATAAAAATGAGGAATAGAGTGGATAGGATGGGCTGCAAATTTCATGGAGTGAACAGTCAAGAGGATAACCCCATATCCATTGAAACATTGTGTCTATTTTTCATAATGTAGAAACGGTATGTAAAAACAGGGAAATCATCATGCAAACGGCAGAAGAAGTGCGTCTAGAAATAAATGAAGTCAAAACAAATGTCATACTGGCGAGAATCACACCGTACGCAGAAGAAATATTGGGAGACTACCAATGCGGATTTCGTAGGAACCGGTCAACAAGCGACCAAATGTTCACAATAAGGCAACTGCTGGTAAAGAACTGGGAATACAGAGAGACGGTTCACCACTGTTCGTTGACTTCAAAAAAGCCTACGACTTAGTCGCAAGACAAAGACTCTACAATTTTCTGGTTGAGCTGGGGATCCCGGAAAAATATGCCGCCCTCATTCAAATTTGCAAGACATTTGAAAAAGTTAAGGAATTTGTATATCTGGGAATGATACTGACGGCCAGTAACGAAATGTCGAAGGAAATTAACAAGAGAATGCATTCCGGCAACGCTAGTTGGCATGCAGTCAGTAAACTGCTGAAGTCCAACCTGTTATCACGTAACATAAAGCTCCGTGTCTATAGAACTATAATCATGCCGATTGCTCTATATGGATGTGAAACATGGGATTTCACAAAACGGGAAGAAAAGAAATTCCGCGTATTCGAGAATACAGATTTGAGTGGTATCTTTGGCGGGACATATGACGAGGAGGCAGGACAATGGAGGAAACTGCACAGCCACGAAGTGGAAGAGCTAACCTACAATAGTGAGAGTAACTAGGTCGCGAAGATTAAGATTGGCGGGACATGTGGCGCGAACGGGCAACGATAAGACCCTGCGTAGAATTCTTGACGGTAGACCAACGGGAAAGAGACCGACAGGACGGCCGCGACGGAGATGGGAGGACAATATTAAGTTTGACCTTGACGAGATTGGATCGGCTGGTCAAGCGTGGAAAAAGAGTGCACAGGACAGGGAACGATGGCGGAGTCGAGTCGGTGAGGTCATGAACTTCTGGGTTCCTACAGGCCAATAAAGAGTAATAGTAGTTCATAGTTCTTCTCATAGATGCATTGATTTCTAACGAAAAAGTCAATTAAGCGATTTACCCAATTTCCTTTTTGTAACTATTTCTGAACACTAAGGAATTGTTGCAATGGTGATAAAGATGGTAATCATTTGATGATTGGCCCGGGCTCTGATGTGGATGAATTAAAATTTTTCAATCAAGCTCCCGGAGTTTTTGGTAAGTCATCGGAGATATATGCGGCCTCTTGTCGTCTTGGTGAAACTCCTCTCCAGTGGTTTGAAATGCCAACGAACGATTGTATGTTCGAGTGGGAGGCGAAGAACAGGTTTACTGACATGAATGGTCCCTGACCGGGCTGGTTCCTTTGAGGGTTAAGTTAAATTATTCGAAACGGCGAAAGTCTGCACATACTGAGATTTAGGTGTTGTTTCTATGGAATGGCATTGACGGAGGTGAAATTGAAACAAAATTATAATTCAGTATCACATCGTGACAACGGAGACAAACTGAATTTTTGTTGGTCTTATCATTTACAGCCAATCTGAGCAGTACACTTGTGAAAATGAGAACACCGTTCGGTAGATGGGCAATTCGTGAGTCACCTCAAATTAATAGTTAGTTCTAAGACGAATAAATAAAGTAAATATTCTTTTACCACATGGTGAATATTTCATTTATACCACAATTGTCTAGGATAACGAAGCCATTGAAACTTGTACACATTGAAATCGCTCACAATAACGGTATAAATGTGTGGGTATGTATGGATCAAGAGCCTGGGCGGTTTAGGTAAGCTCTGATAAAATTTAATTTTTCAAATATTGTTTCGCACTTTTCTACATTATTTTTCGCCACCAAAGTATACCCGATGGGTGAAAATTGTAATCAAGGCATTCGAACTTTAAACTGGGAAGAAAAGGATAAAATGCAGAAAAATTTAAAAGCGTGGCGATTTATAAAGATTCTAAAGAAATTAAACACAATCGAAAATTATTTTCGTACTTTTTCAATTCAAAATTAATAAATAAAATTAACTTCATCACCTATCAAAACAACACAATATGACCCCAGTAGAAAAGTAATCAATTGGGCCACCTTCTCAAATATGCACCGCGTTCACTCAAGTGAACTGCTCAAAACACTATAATTTTATATTTTCTCTTAAACATGTTTATCAAAGTAAATCAGTAAATTTCAAGAAACACACAAAATGTGAAATCCTATATATATATTTTCAATGTGACATTTTAAAGGGCTGATTATGGCGAAATTCAATAGCTCATCCGCCTGTCACGCGGGAGACCGGGGTTACTATACTACATGGAGAACCAACCCACAATTTCAACCGCCTACAGCGCGTCACATTATCCCCTATCCCACCGTTCAGCTATTTTACCTGTAAAAGAAAGCATAATCATGCAACCGCTGGGAAAATTATCAAAATATTTAATTTGGTTTCCACGAACAGAATTCCCTAGCCGATTCGGCGTCCTATTCACTTTCCCCAGGCACTCCATTCGCCGGGGATCAATGACCTCTTTTTACAGGTGAATAGCAAACACCGTTTTCCTCTCCTTTTTTTTATTTCCCCTAGTTCAATGCACTCTGTGATCACCACAATCACCGCACTAGGTCAGTGGGTCATCCTCAGAGGCTGCATTGATACAAGCACACCAAAGCCAGATCAACCCTGAGTTATTGTGCTTTTCCTTTTGATTTCTTCATCCTTTCTACGCCCATCGACCGTCGAACGAATACACAAGTATTTATTCACCTCAATGAGCGGAGAGAATAGAGGAATGCACAGGAAAGCGCGATTACCGTTGGCTGATCGGTGTGCAAAATCCAAATTTCATCCCCAATTGGGATTAGTCACATCTCAACCACAACCGCGGCAGGTGACGCCGCTCGGAGGAAAGTTTAATTTCGCGACCTTTAAAGCCAGTCGATATCCATCCACCGCTGCGTGCACACACGCTGAGTCGAATTTTAACTGCTGTCGGAGTCAGGTCGTTTTGAATCACTGAGGTTCGCTTTCAATTAATTCTCATTGTATTCGTTTAAACCCGTATTATAAAAATAAAATACCAAAAATGTGTGTAAACTAAAATAAAACAAATAAAGAAAGAACATTTGAACAAAAAAAGAAAAAAATACATGGACTAGTGTAAACTTAAATAAAACAAATAAAGAAAAGGAACATTTGACAAAAAAAAAAAAAAAAAAAAAAAAAAACAACACGCCAGCCTTTTTATTTATTCCTGCCACTCTTGGATATCTTGTGGACGTTTAGCAGCGTTTATTTACTCGTGACGTGTTGGGGATAAAGTGAACCAAGTGCCCGTGTCTGGCATACAACTTCACCCCCACAAGCCTCTGACTTTGCCCGGAAAAAAACAAATCATTATGGAAAATTTAACAAGCCTCAGGACTTGCTAATTAAGGCCAAGACCGGCCCCCGGTTGTAGTGCCGATGATGATGATGATTATGTCGAAACGCTCGAAATTTTGAAAAACCCCAAATATCAAAAATAGTGCAACTTTTACTAAGGACGTATTATGTTCTTGTATGCTATTGACAGAACAGCCTGCATATGGACAGACACACCAGTGATAATTTAGCATATACCACGAATATTGCACTAGTCGACGCGAAACTCTTGGGTCATTGCAACAAAAGACCAATACTGACTCGGAACCTGATTTAAGCTGAGATCCGCAATGTATGAGCCAGAGTGGCCGCTAAATGTGTTATGTCAAGTTAGCATCTAGCCTTCCGAATCCCTGTAGAGACCTCTCAATAACAAATATTAAGCTAGACTCAGACCATAAACCAAATAATGGTAAAAATCAATACTCTCGATTATGGAACAGAAGTACCAAAACCGAGAAAGATTTCCCACACTACACGTACAGAACATAAATACTGGAATGCACCTATGTGGGGAACCATTTGTTCATTTTGAATTTCACACAAAACAAACGGATAAGTGGAACTGGGTGTTTTGTGTTTGTTTGAGAACACAGAACGGATTGCACCTCACCTCCCCGAAATCAGGTTTTCGAAACATGCTGTTTTGCTGGTGATTTTGCCTATAATTTGACATTTAAACAATTCAAAGTAATCACATGGCTACTGATCGCGATGAAAAAATGTGCTTATAATTTTACATATCCAAATTGTAAATAGAAACGTTAGCTACTTGGAAGAAACTTATAGCATAATATCAACAAAACTAATTTCAGTTTCCGGAATAATTGTATATGAATAAATAATGAAATGGTCACTAAGTACCAAAAAAAAAAGTAGAGAGTTATCTGATGAACACGCAGCCGCAAGCGTGTCGCAAACTTCTTAGCAATTCAGCTATTGAAAAGAATACCGCGTAAGTACATCCAGAAATGAAATATAGCAGAAAATTACTATGGCCGTCTGGTTTAAACTAAACTGGTTTCCAATGAGCCCCCTGGCGTGTCAGCATGGGAATGATAAACTGGCAGCTGATCCATCTTCGCGGTAATTAGAAGGTCCCCTGCAAGAGATAGGTCTGTGAATCCTGGCTTGAAGAATTGAATTATAGGGGGAATTAGAGTTGAAATCGCAGTTTTAACTAAAATGGGAATTATAATTTGGATTATTAAATGTGTTCGCGTCTATATTATTATTGGAAAATAAATTATATTCATACAGTTTCTTCGAAAACCAAAAGAAAAATAGGACAACAATATTAGTAGATTCAAAAACAATACGAGGGTTGCCTTTTATATTTCGGGATTAGAGAACAAAAACAAATATTGATCATCGAAAATCACTTTATCGTTTTTCAAAATATTCCCCATGAAGGTCTATACACTTTTGCATGCGTTTGAACCAATTGTCGAAGCACTTTTGCCACTCTGATTGAGGTATCTCCAACACATGCATTCTGAATGCAGCAACCGCTTCCCCAGGTGTTGAAAAACGTTGACCTCTCAGTTTGTTTTTTACGTACGGGAATAAAAAGAACTCATTCGGTGCCAAGTCAGGACTATACGGCGGATGACCCATCAAATCGATATTTTGGGTGCTCAAAAATGCAGTTGTCGCAGCCGATTTGTGAGAGCTCGCATTGTCGTGGTGAAGAGTGATCCGTCTTCGGCGGTTGGTTTTCCTGATTTCTTGGAAGACAACTGGCAAACAAATGGTTCTGTACCACTCAGAATTGACTGTTCTGCGTTGTTCTAGTGGTACGGTTGCGACATGTCCAGTTTTTCCGAAAAAATAGGCGACCACCTTTGCTTGGAAGTGCTTCGTGCGCGAACAACTTTTGTTGGATTTGGCTCATCTTGAAACACCCAGACAGTCGACTGCTGTTTACTTTCGGGCTCATAGGCGTAAATCCACGATTCATCACCTGTCACGATGTCATACACGTGTTTCGAAGCACCGCGATCGTATTTTTTGAGCATTTCTTTCGACCAATTGACACGAGCCTTTTTTTGGGCGATTGACAAATTGTGTGGGATCCAACGCGAACAAATTTTTTTGACAGTCAAATGTTTATGCAATATTGAATGTATGCTGGTCCCACTAACGCCTAAGGTTGTCTCAATCTCACGATAGATCACATGACGATCTTTCAATATCAGTTCGCGCACAGCATCAATGGTTTTCGGAACAACAACTGATTTTGGACGACCTTCACGAAATTGATCTTGGAGTGAACTACGACCACGATTGAATTCACCATACCATCTATAAACACTGGTCCTTGATGGAGCTTCATCGCCAAAAATTGAATTAAGTTCATCCATGCACTCTTGCTGAGTTAATCCACGCCGAAAGTTGTAAAAAATAATCGCACGAAAATGTTGACGATTTAATTCCATTTTTGGGCCGAGATGAATCTTTTAAGTTACTGTAAACAACACAAATACAGCTCGTATGTCAAAACGTTCTGAGTGCGTATAACTTCAAAAATGTCCAACTTTACGACAGAGCTGTCAATTGCCGGATTGCAACGCTAGGGTTGTCAAATCCCGAAACATAAGAGGCAACCCTCGTACCATGTGATTTGCCCTATTTTTGACATACTAAACCTTCCCGGGGCGTTACAACCTGCAACTGCTCAGAAAGAACTGCAACAGGAATTTGGTGGCGCTATAGGTTCGCCTCTCCCGAGAGAAGTATATTAAAAAAAAAGTTTTATATTTAATGCCGGATTTCCAACACTTAATCGGTTATTACAAGGTGGATTCCATTTGTTTTAGTAATCCATTAAAGATTTTCATCGTCCATGTGGGTAAATGCGTTTTTTCCATATAACGCGCGCACGCTAGTATCAAAAGGGTGGGCATTAAATTTTATACACCTACTCCTTCTTGTGTGGGGAAGCAGGTTTTGCAATGTTCAACTGGAAAGCCCATCAAAACAGGGAACAATCGACCCTTACTGCTAAGCAAGCTCGAAGGTGAAAACATGGTATTTGTCATAAACAAACTAGTGGGACTCGAAGTCAATGGACATAAATTAGCAACAACCAAATAAAACAACTATATGGTGGATTTATCGTTGTTTGCAGTCTCTTCTCGGGTCCAGCCGGATCGACTGTCTATATATTTTCAGAAAGTGATCAGAATAACCAATGCTCCAGCTCTTCCGAAGAAGCCAAGACAACCATTAGAGGGCAATTGAATGTATTCCAAGATCACTTGATAACATCATTCGCGCTACTCTTGTAACAGCAATTGCTATCCATCTAATCGCTTCCAGATTTAGATTCATGCAGCTCCACAAACGCTAGGTGGAGACGTACTATCACAAAAGTATTCCAAATAAGTGAATCAAGTAAAGGCCATTACGTTGATCTTTTTATAAGATAACCAAATCAGAAAAGTACCCGGGGTAACAATTAGATCCACGTTGTTTACGTAATATCCTAGAACACAATCGCCGAAGAGAAGTCCGACGTTGCGTATGAGCAAAGGTTCGATCCCAAGCTCAAATGGGCGTCACACCATGCGGCCTTAATTGCGATGTTTTATTATACGAATTAAAAATCACCAGGGAAGCTACCACTACTGGATACGACATCCAGTCGCGAGTTGGAGATTGAAATTGTCCTATTGTATCTGGTGTTGTGGCTGACCATTAAAAGATCCATCGACGTCGGCCAGTTGGTTCCGTGTCCGTCAGAACTTCAAGGAGAGAACAATCAGTCATCAATGTCGAAAGATGACAAATCGAGACCTGGAATTCTAATTAGTCAGAAGTTAAGTCTTTCTCGTTTATTTACGAGAGCTCTTTCGATGGCTACGTTGCTGGTGTAGTAGGTGATTATGGGCGCGTGCTCATAAGACCTGGACAGATATGTCTGAAGAATGCACTTTGAATGCTTGATGCGCACAGCCAGTAGGGAAGTCAATAACGAGACGGCGATTTAAGAATCAGCTCCGATATACAATTTCGGATGAGAAGGAATGCGTCGAGCGTCAGTATTCAAATGCGCACGAAGAACACGGCTCTACGCCGGAGTCATCCATCGTACACCCGCGTACCTGGTCGGCCATCTAAGTTAGTGCAAAAGTGCAAATTGAGACGAAGCCTGGCCTGGAATATTAATCGCCCGCCGTTAATGTTCTTCGTACCAATTCGCCTTCGGATCGGTGGAGATCACGATCGAGCAACGATGCGCAGTGTTGCATTTGCGACTGGAGGCGAATCAATTAAGAACTTTTTTGTCCTTTTCATTTGTCTGATTTTGCCAGATCATCTAATCGCATTCCTTGGCTACCTGGGGATAAAGAACTCGGCCATAGGAGCTGCAGAACTGGGCTTGGCACCGACCGATCGTCTGTTGGTTGGTTTAAGTTTCATAGGTGATCTCTTTTTGTTGACCATTTGGAAGGATTACCATCGGGATCGAGGGAGTATTGTCTGAAAGCTTGATGTCGCACTAGTCACAGTGTTATGGTTCCGCTGTTGGTGCATAATTTCATTACAATTAATCATTCGATTCGATATGGGGACAAAAACTTGGTTTTGGTTTATGTAATTTATGCAGAGTAACTTGAGCTGGGTGCTGCACGCGCGATGTCATTACCATCTGATATATGCGCGATCGCGCGTCCACCGAGGGGCTGATGACTGACTGCATAAGGACGTGACATTAAAGTGAAAAGATTTTAATTGCGTCGGCACAGGTTTCGGACGGCGGCGTTTGATAAAAAAGGAAAGTGGGGCTGGAATATGAACATAATCGAGCAGAGAAGTCAGACTTGACGCTTCACTTTGTTCTCTTTGTTATCGTAAAAAGGGGCACTGATGGTTTAGTTATGGAAAACCCTCTTTTTGGAGCATAGAGCGAAACTTACTGTCGTGACCCAATATCCTGTTTTCTATAAGTAGTTACATGGTTTCAATGAAAGGTGTAAATAAAGCTATGAGGATGAATCTATAAGCAGTTAACCGTTTATATTGTGGATCTACCCTCTTTATAACTTGGAATCCATATAGTCTTATTGAGAACTTGAAAACCAAAACGGATTATTGATCCAAATTTGTGTCACTTCTATATGCATTCCAGAACGATTAAAATTGTGATAGTACACTTGTCTTTAGCCCAAGAACATCGAGCAGATCATATTCATAATTTAAAGAAAGCTTTTAATCAAATAAGAAGTGGAGATATCCCTAAATCAAAGTGGTAAAATCACAATAAAAACCAGGACAGATCACTAGAAAATAGGTGACAGTAGATCATTTTAAAATCACTAGTGAAATGCAAAATTCTCATTTAGCTTGAGCATTTTTCTACTTTGGCGATCGTTCGTAAATAATCTGATGGCATTCATTTCATTGGCAACCAAATTAACACGCAATTGTTATCCTTACATTAGTCGTTCCTAGACTTCGAACTGGCAACACGAGTGAAGCAAAAGTACTTCAGTAATACTATTTACTGCTTTACTACATGTTAACGCAGTTGTAGGTGCAACCAGCATAAAATGATGATGGTGCATTCCAACAACGAATGGAAATCGATCAGCGCATGATTCGTGTGGTGCAGCTTCACAAATTATAAGAACAGTAACAACAAAATAACGTAACTCGGCGTAGTTAACAAATATCAAAGACACTCCCTGGGAAAACAAACAGAATGTAGTCGGGGTTGGATTTAGCGTGCCAGCACTTCCCAAAAAAAAAATCACAACGGCAACCAACTCCTTCAACGTAATCGCATATTTATAAGAACCATACGAATTGTTTGGCGCAAGCATAATAACCTTTAACCTAACCGGAAAAACAAATTATTATGGACAATTTAACAAGTCTCGGATAAGGACCGGATACCGGTGGAGAGACTTGCTAAATAAAGCCACGACCGGATCCCGGTTGTAGTGCCGATGATGATGATGATACGAATTGTTACATACCAAAACCCTCTACGATTTTTATTTTTCTATTAACATAAATATACATAAATTCTTAACAAAAGTAAATGTTTACGATATTTTAATATGTAAATCAAAAATTCTTTAAAAGAAGAAACACCGGATACTCTGGACGGGATTTAAGACCAATTAACATGTACACCCTAGTAGGTATACGTCTTCCAGGAATGAACCCTTACTATTTTTGCTTCCTTTATAAGTTAAAATATGATACACATTCGTTAATGGAAAAGAATAGACATTATGTGCGCCATTCGCCCCACTTCTTCAAAGCAAAATTTGCTAGGTAAAGAAAGAGGTTTTTGCATTAAATATGTACATACATCTCTGGGACCCTCATTATTTTTGCTTCCACCATTGAGAAAAGTATATATTCCTTATCCACCACAATCCTTTTAAGGAAATATAGATGACTCTACACAATAAATAATGCAGGTAGCCGGTAATTAAATACATATTTCCGCTTAGTATGTATTTGGCAGTGGTATTCCCCAATTCGCAGCCGATATCCAGGTGAGGGTCGCAGCTTTATAGCGTTTTGCGACGATAGTGAAGAGCGTGTGATTCGAACCGACACTATCACGGTTAGAATCACTAAAATATAGAACCAAAGCTCAACGCATCAGGCCGCTGCCGCGTGTACGAATTCGATTTCTATATTCAAGTACATTCGACTGATATGGAAATGCTATATTATTGCTATGGTATATGGCTTTAATGGATGTGTTTTTGGTGGCGTTGTTCTTTATTACTGGTCGTGTGTATCTGCTAGAAACACCACAGCTGTCTCCTCCGTAAACTGGAGGCGGCTGATGTCTGGCGAAGTCCCAATAGGTTGTGTCCTCAGCTGATCCACACAACGCTGTACTATCCGCAGTCCAACAAAATGATGGAAAGATTCCACTGAACCTTAAAAGCCGCCCTAAGGCGCTGTCCACACACTTTTGCCAGGAGAGTCTACCCACAGTTCTGCTGGGTCTAAGGGCGGCGTGCAAAGGGGACCTCGAAGCCTCCCTAGCAGAAATGCTCTACGGTACAGCCATCCAGATGCTCGGACAATTCGTCGCCCAAGGCAAACAAGATCATCTTGAGCCTGTGCCGGGTTTTCAAACTCAACCGGCCCGTCCCAGCAACCCGGCTTCCGTTCGTTTACAAGTACCAACAGCTTGCACCGCAGCCCATGGCCACATTCTAAGAGGCCGGCCAGCAACAGCCCACCCTCACACACATTCGCCCCAGCCTTGAGACCGTGCGAATGTGTGGACCCGCCCCTAACCCAGAGCTACAAAATAGACACATTTCACTTCCCGCGGATTAACCGCTAGTGACTGGGTGGGGGATTGTGGCAGCTCAGCACAGACCACAACCTCCACACAGTCGACGCAACCAAAGGTTCACACCGAGAACGCTTTTCGACTAGCTAAGCCGAGTGCACTGTTCGTCACCCTCACACACAGACGAAATAACAGCTGATTTGGCGTGGAGTCGTCGCGGCACTACGTGGGCCTCGCTCGCACGTAAAACGAAAACCGACACCGGATTTTTCTTGCCATTTTCGTATGACATCACCATCCAGTTATAGCATTTGCGACGATAATGAAGAGCGTGTTATTTGAACCGACGGTATAACGGCTAGAGTCAGTAAAAGACAGATCCAACGCTCAACGCATTACGCTACTGCCGCGTGTACGAATTCGATCTCTAAACTTAAGTATACTCAACTAATGTGGAAAAGCTGTTATTGCTATGGTATATAGCTTTGATTTCCAACTTGTCTTTTCTGTGATATTATTCTTCAGTATTATTTGTGTGCGTATTTGTTAGAAACGCCACCCCACTACCTCCCCAGTACCTTTGTTACGATCAACTTCGTGTCCGCACGACGGAGCAGGCGAGTGAGCCGGTGATCTGTGCAAAAGTTGGGACTACTACGAGCTCCTACCCCCTGTTTTTATGGACTTATTGAGATATAAGAATTGCATTTAAGCTTTTGAAGAATGATGTCTGATAAATTACGACTAAATCAAAGGTATACCCCGTTTTTTTTTTTTTTGCATTTTATAAACAAAAATATCTTTTCCTTGATGGCCCAAAAAATATATTAATGGAAACCATCTATCTAGTAAAATTCAAATACCAGCCTGTTATCATCAAATAAAAAATCGTAATAATACATAATCGAGGCATTGAACTTCAATTATTGAAACTCGAATTATGTAGACTTATACTTGGGGCGCCCACATTTTTAAACCGCGAACAATATTTACATTTTTTAAGAGACCTGGTCGAAATTTACAAAGCCATTTAATTCGTTCCAGACGGGAATTGAATTACCATATTTAGTTTGACACATCAAAGCGGCACTAGATGGGTTAGTGAAGGTGGAAATATGACAAGTAAAACTAATACAGGCATACAGGCGCAAGTTATTATTCGGGCTAAGTCTTTTCTGTAGACAATATTGTGGTCATGACTCAAGTGAACTAGGTGGGTCCATTTCTCCTTTCTAATTGCCTTCCCGCAATTATAAAGAGCGCATCGGTTCACGTTAAAAATCAAGTTCGGCAATCAGAATTATTCTTCAGTCGAACCACATACCACTGGAACTACTCGTGCGTTTTCCCGATATTATTATCTTAAGATTATTATTAGTTATTGGCCTGTAGGAGCCCGGAAGTTCATGACCTCGCCGACTCGACTCCGCCATCGTTCGCTGTCTTGTGCACTCTCCTTCCAGGCCTGAAGAGCTGATCCGATCTCCTCAAGGTCAAACCTAACATTCTCCCGTCTCCGTCGCGGCCGTCGTACCGGTCTCTTTCCCGTTGGTCTACTGTCTATCTTAAGACCAGGTATTATTATCTTAAGACTAATGCGCACCAATATCTCAATATCTTTTTTCTCCAGTACACCCCCACCCCCCCCAACCTCTTCTCTCCTCTTCCAGTTTTTGACATTTAAAAGCGGCACTTTTTGCGTGCGTGTGATAATAAAAAAGGTGCATTCCTTAACTTTAAATCTATCTATTCCTGGCTTGTGTGAATCCCTTCTACTCTATTCGTCGTTCGTCTATTGTACGTTTAGTTTAGTAATTAAATGTAGGCTTGTATAATTCTGATAAGTAACTGTCCTATCAAATTCAATAATGCAATAAAAAGCTAAAGTTTCAACAACAACAGGAATGAATAAAAGAATTGGTATGTTCGCCCGTAACATCCATAGTACCAGTTACACGTACGTAACTACAGAAGTTTTTGATCATCAACAATTGATGGCAGCCAAATTTTTATTTTTCTTCTTTCCAGCCGTATTTTATTATTCGTTAGAATTTTCCTTGAGTCGGTGTTAAAGAAAACATAAACATTAAAAACAATGTGCAAATAAATATACCTTGCGGCAACTTTATCGAGATAATGGACGACGTAGCTTAGCAATAGAAACAACTGCATGTATGGTACACAAAAATACATAAGCTCAATCGACAATTGTGATAATCAAGAGTGGGAAATACATGAACAATGTGGTCTAGCAAAGACAAGATGTTCTACCTCGATTTATTTATATTTTAATATCATCGTATAGTGCGTTCGTTTACAGCTACATCCTCAAATTGGTCATTAATGTTTCTCATTGTCAATGACGCATTATGTTCCATTTTAAATTCATAAAGGAAGAGGGCTCGAATTTGAACTGCCGACAGCATGGTAAACAATTCCTAGGAAAAAAAGATGTACCTGTAACGACCCCACAAAATTCTCACAGATCAAGCACACGTACGAATAAATTTAACGTTCGAGAACTTCTTATTTCCGACTGAGCGAAAATCGGACATTTTATGTGGTACAATCCAATATAAATAGACTACTGTCAAAGTTTGAGTAAGCTGCGTTGATAGCCATTGAAAGAAGACAACCTCGTGAATTTTAACGAAAATGGAAAGAAGTGAATTTCGTGTGGATTTAGCCCCCTACGACTATTTACTGTTTTCAAACCGGAAGGAATGGCTGAGATTTGGGTCGAATGAAGAGGTCGTCACAGAAACGAACGCCTATTTTGAGGACCTCGCTTAAGGAAGCATACGATTTGGAAGGAATACCAAAATTGGAAAAATCCTGGATTAAATGTATCGAGTTAAAAGGAAACTATGTTGAGAAATAAAATGCTTATTTGTCAAAAAAAAAAAAAAGAAATGAAATGCTTATTTGTCGAAAAAAAAAGAAATAAAATGCTTCGGCGAAAAAAAAAGTCACTGACTTATTAAAGTCCCCTCGTATACAGAGATTTATCACTATCCCATTGTATAGTCGTACATAAAAAAATTTAAGTGATAAATAAAATTATAATTTGCCAATAAACGTCACTCAATAGTTATGCCATTTCACTGAACTTCATCACTAGTCTAATTCACCATAACTTTCCCTTGCTAACGACAAGAATATTCTAATCTCCCTGAGATTACTTCGAGTTGTCACCATAATAGTTTAAATCTGAACAAGAGATTAACTTCACAGAAAAGTGAACGTCATATGGAAACCAGGAAGAATTTTTTGCATTTATGCACGGTGTTGTCCTCGTAAATTGAACGCCATTTGCCAACGGCCGTATGAGTTACCATCATAATTTACACAACGGCTTACAATACCATGATCGTATGTAACTTTCCCTACTTAACGCGTGCCCTCTCAGTCAACAAAAGCCTCAACCGAAAACCTTGTAAGTCCCAAAAATAAAAACGTCGTCACCATAATCTTCATCGCTATCTACCACACAAAAAAGTAATAATAACAACAAACAAAACATTCAAAATGTGTAAAATGAGTTTTACAGAAATAATTCAGCGAAACATCAGGTGTTATAATCACTTCATCATCCTCATTACGAGTCCGACCTAATCGCAAGCAATGTACGCGAGTGTTGAGGCACCAAAAAGGAACTACAAAACAACTACACGATGATTATGTAGTTCTGTATTTATTGGTATCCGCTGTTTTGTACGCGCTTTGTAACTCTGCCAAAATTGCACAATTAAATTTTTACGGCGGCATCTACGGAAGGACAAACTGTCATCAAATCAATCGTTGCGTATCTCAAAACACCACTTTTTTAACGTCAACTTAATAGTACATCCCACCTGGAAGATTGGGGCAAAAATAACGACACAAGTTTATTAGATTTACGTTAAAATTCTAGTCGAAACGTTTAACCTTCACCTACAACCAACCATGCCTGTCCATCATCCATACGCAATGAGCCAGGCGAAGGGGTTCTCTGATTAGTAAAGCAAACAGCGAAACGAACTAACACGAAAACGGCAGTCTGACGATAAAAGCGATATGAATCAGTCAGACTAAAAACGTTAATAAAGAAGACGAACGAAGGAGACAGAACGGGAAACAAGATACTGGTCAAGCTAGCCGAAGGCTGTTTAACCGCCGAAATTGAAAGTGCGTGGCTCGGCGTTGCCCCACATACTCAGGCGGCAAACAGACATTACGCACTATTTCGTAGCTTGTCCAAAAATAAAACAGTCGAAGGAAAAACGTAGAACCATGAAAGACGCAAACGTGCTCGGAATACGCAATATCGGGGGAGGCGTGAGCAAGGCTATCTAACGCTCATCAGCTGGTCAGCAAAGCACTTCATATCTTAGAACTTAACTACCACTAGATAGAACAGATCAATAACAAAGTCTTCCTTAATTGGTAAATTCCTTTACCAGCACATCTATGACCCCAGCCCACTAGGTCTTTTTAATGACCTCCCCTTCATCCATCTACTCGTCCAACTAAAATAATTGATCCAAAAGAAAACATTCCGATGAGGAAACCAGAGCTCCAAGCGAGCGTATGTGCTCATCAAACACGAGAGCTATTACTAACACAATTTTCGACCGGTCCCCACCAGTTGTGCATCGCGAAGAGTCGTAGTGTTCCTACTCGTGCCGTGGAACCGTAATTTAACAAATTAATTGTATCTCGGAGATAATAGTTTGCGGCTGTTGTGTAGGAACAGATTAAGTTCCACGAGTGCAAAGGCCCCCGGATCGGGGGGGTTGCTTTCATAAAGTATTTAGTCTAATCGGTTGTTCACTTTCGGGACTTCGCTTGAATATTTGATAGAATTTCTCGAGTACAGGGGAATTTACTTCGAATAGAAATAGGCAATAGGCAATAGGCAAGAAGCGATTTATTTTTAGAGCTCATAAAAAAAATATATGATACTTTTTACGCTCTCGTATAGCGAAATATCTGACACAATTTTTAGGTCAATGGCTTATCACAAAATTTGGACACAAGATTGGCTCTGCATGAATTGGGACAGCACGGGACCTCATGATAAGACTACTTCAGAATATAACACTATACGAAATTGTGGCGCCAAATGCGGAAGTGTTGAGAAGTAGTTGTGAATGAAAGCTTAATCTATTCGCGAATAAACAATTACAAACACATTTTGGCAAAAGAGGACATCCGTGGTCAAAGTGCTTGTGAGCTGCAATGGTAAATAAGTTCTACAAAGAATTTAAACCAATAAGGATATTTTTGCTTATTCAATAGTTATTAACATAAACAAGATATATTTGATATTTTAAATAACTTTAAGAGTTTCATTGGAGGATGGGAGCGAACATACAGGGTAAAGTCTGTGCTCTCCACCCGGCGATTGCTGGGACGATTCTTGTCCCTGTTCACTCCAAGCTGACATGCAGTTTCCACGTGACACCTCTGGAAAGTTACTTTGGCACCCGCCAAGTAGTGAGCCAATGCATGGAGCGACATCCTGAGAAAGGTTGGCGCAAAGTTAATAACCTTGCCCGGAAAAACAAATTATTATGGACAATTTAACAAGTATCGGATAAGGACCGGGTACCGGTGGAGAGACTTGCTAAATAAGGCCAAGACCGGATCCCGGTTGTAGTGCCGATGATGATGATGAAGATTTTTGTTGCATTTTTAAAAAGTGTTAATTTTTTAATATTGTAATAATTTCTGTTATTGCTAAATTTATTAATCTTTAATAAATTTGAAAATATGGAAAAAGATCCTATTAAAAGATTTCTTCACATATTAATTGGTAATATAACCTTGTGACTTTTTTCAGTTTTTTTTTTATTAGCTTAGATACTCCTTGAAGTATCCAAGAATAACAAAAAGGTCGATTGTGAGGGGGAGAAAATTGTAAGTGGGTCATAAAGTCATTTTTCTAAGCGTAGTCATGACATAATTAGCGGTTTTTCCAATGGGATTTAGTATTCTTTATATGAATTATTCCGACACATATCAGTTTCCAGTTTTTAATTTTGACTAATAGATGTCTCTTCTACCTCAATTCTAAGGCTGAGTAAACAGCTGCTTGTAGGAAATCCGTCAAAACTACTAACTACCCTTAAAACTAGAAAACTACTCAAAACTTCAACTTCAACTTCAAATATCTCGGCGACATGTTTTTCAAACTGTGTGCACCAGTACCTCCTTCAATTTTTTTTTCCGATTGGCTTGAAATTTTAACCACAACTTTAAAACTGCTTTTTTTAATGGACATTGTAGAATTTTGTTGATAAATTAATTTTTATAGATTTTACAAGCGATTTTCGGCCGATTTTTCCCAAAACAAAGTTCAAATTAACCCCATTTGTAGCAGAGAACGCCCATGTCGACCGTGCGAGGTTTTTTCCCTTGCGTGCGCTGCTGACCCGCCATTTTATGTCGTAAAATTAAAATAAAACATGTTTTTTGTAGCTAAAAACTAGTACTCTTATATACACCAAACCTGATATCACTATCTCTTTACTATCGTTCGGGGTACATCTCAGAAAATCAAGTGAAATTTAGTGAATACATATTACCTCATATACCCACGTTTAGATATAGTAAATTGGTGGCATTATATATAATTCCGGTCTTCGATAGTATAGTGGTTAGTATACCCGCCTGTCACGCGGGAGACCGGGGTTCGACTCCCCTTCGGGAAGCCTCTGGCGCAAGACTTAATGACCCTGCCCGGAAAAAACAAATCATTATGGAAAATTTAACAAGCATCAGGACTTTCTAAATAAGGCCAAAACCGGTTCCCGGTTGTAGTACCCGATGATATATAATTCCGGGGGGATGGGAGCTTGTGGGGAGGAAGTATGTACCAGCATGGGTACTTGGTTCACTTCCTCCTCCATCATAAATTGTTCACGCGCGAAGGTTCGTCCGTTGTTCCGCCGACACAAACGGAAACACCAAAGACCAACACAGGGTACGTAAAAAAAAAGGATAACACACTGAACAGCGCAGTAAAATGTTCGCCAAGAGAAAAACGCCACACACAGGAGGAATTAATTGAACACGCTGAGTGTAATTTGTAATGATGATGTTTTTTTATTAATTAACACTAAGCCTAAAACAATTGTCAAAAATACTAATTCATGTTGTTCAAAGTACTTAAACTGATTGTACAATTTTGTTTGGAATATAAATTCGCGCTTTTTAATATACCTCGTTGAAACGTTCGAACGTACACACTACACCGGGGAGCGAAGGAAGAAAAGACTGCTAGAGAACCCACCGTACCGCGCCGGTACGGTGGACGGCAGCCGATCCGACCGCCGCGGAGATTGAATTACGACTTCCTGATATCTTGCTCGTTCAGAGCTCACTCGTTCATCGTGATCATGGTGGTATGTGTGCCTAGAACAAAGAAAAACATAAAGTGCATTCCTAGGATACGATTTCGGTAAAGCAAATAAAACCGAAATCGTCGGATGCCAATGGAATCTTTGTTGGAACATGTGCGGCTAAACAAAGAGACGATGATCCGATGTGAAAATGTGCTAATTGGTTTTAGCTAGGTTACTGGGAAGTGGTGTTTATGGCATCGCTAGTAAGGGTACGTATTGAATATCCATTTGCATTGTTTATGCTTGGATTTCAATTGATGCCAAGGGACGCGGAATGCGCATTTGCTTTGGGTTGCACATTGTGCGAGTTAGGGAATTTTATTGCTGGGAGAAAAACGTCGCCAGCTAAATGTATACATAAAGAAATTTATCGTATACATGAATGAAGCTGGGAATAGGCGACGCAATGATAATTATCCCTGGCTGGAATGGTTACATGATATGTGAACCGAGGGTTTTTCTTTTCAGGAATTTGTCTGGTACCGAATTGGTTTAGAATACCAAATAAGCAATCAAAGAAATCTTACGGAAAAGTGTATGCGAAGGGATGCATGAAGGTAAGTTTTCTTTATAGGGATTTTATGATTACAGATGGTGATCTATATAAAGCGTGAAGCATTTACAGGTACTAATACCGTTGCATTAGCGAACTTAAGGACGTTGGGTAGTAATTATGGGGGGTTTTAGGTAAGTGTACCGTAGGTTTTGGCGGTACCGCTACAAGCTTTCAAGTCTGTGCTCTCCACCCGGCGAAGGCCAGGACGACCCTTGTCCCTGTTCAATCCAAGTTGACATGCAGTCTCCACGTGACACCCCTGGATAGCTACTTTGGCACCCGCCAAGTAGTGAACCAATGCATGCAGCGACATCCTGAGAAAGGTTGGTGCAAGGCTAATAACCATGCCCGTAAAAATGAATTATTATGACAAATTTAACAAGCCTCGGACATGGACCGGATACACGACGACGACCACGGGGACGAAAATGGCTAAACGATTTAAACATTTTTTTATGGAACGTCCGCTCACTATATAGAGCTGGAGCTGCACAGCAGCTAGCCAACGCCCTGTCCGAATATATGGCTGACATAACAGCATTACTGGCGCAAGACTAATGACCTTGTCCGAAAAAAAACAAATCATTATGGAAAATTTAACAAGCCTCAGGACTTGCTAAATAAGGCCAAGACCAGTTCCCGGTTGTATAGCCGATGATGATGATGATAACAGCATTACAAGTCATAAGATGGACGGGGAGTGGTGTTATTCAAAGAAGCGAGTATGACAGTTATCATGTAAAACATCATGTGCTCAGGGTAGGCTTTCTTGTCAGCCAAAAACTGAAGCCTGCCATCATCAGCTTTAATGCAATCAAACGAAAGGCTATGCACTCTTCGCGTGCGAGGCAAGTGTAAGAATATAAGCCTCATAAACGTCCACGGACCTATAGAGGAGTCCCCTGACGAGGAAAAGGAAGAATACTACGAGAAAGTCGAACGGGCCCTCAGTGCCTGCCCAAGATACGATGTGAAAATCGTTCTTAGTGATTTGAATGCGAAAATAGGTCGGGAGCCGATTTTCAGGTTCCCATAGTTTGCATGAGACCACTAATGACAATGGACTACGAGTCATCGAACTGGCAACATCAAAGAACTTGGTCGTTGCGAGTACCAGGTTTCCCCGTAAAGATATCCACAAAGCCACCTGGGTATTACCTGATGGAGCTACTCGCAACCGAATTGACCACGTGTTGATAGATCGCCGTCACGCCTGGAGCCTGATGACGGTACGACCGTACTGAGGTGTCAACGTCGACTCGGATCACTATCTTCTTGGTACAGTTTTCCGAGCGCGGATTGCCTTACGGAGAGGTATTGTATTCGCGGATCATGTTCGAATCAACACGGCTGCCATACGCAATAAGAATACCAGTAACACCTTTGGTCATGCGCTAAGACTCGCCCTCGAAGAGCTCGATGGAGGGAGAGTAAGTCCTGGGGCCAGAATACCGAGCGTAGAAGAGAAATGGACACGCCTTAAGAATACTGTCATTAGTACTGCCTACTCCATCTTAGGCAGTAGTCGTAGAGATCGGAGCGACTGGTTTGATGATGAGTGCAAATTAGCGACTGAACGTAAGAATGCTGCATACCGGACAATGCAGCAGTCTCATAGGACGCGGGTGCGCGACGGGAAATACAAAGAGCTCAGAAGATCTGAAAAAAAGGCTTCACAGACAAAAAAAAAGTGCCCGAGAAAAAAACCTTGTCTGTGAAATAGAGAAAAGTAGAGAGCGAGGTCCGTACCAGGCGCGGAAGTTCTACCAAATAAGCCGCAGTATGACGCGGTACACATCAGGCTGCGCTTACTGCAAGGATAAAGAGGATAATCTGATCACCGACCCTGAATGCATTCTGGGGCGATGGGAAGTGCACTTCAATGAATTGCTAAATGGTCAGCTCACAGAAGAATTGGAGGCTCTACCAATGCAAGACCAAATGATGCCGCCACCAAGCATTGAGGAAACATTAAAAGCCATTAGACAGCTCAAATCAAATAAAGCCCCTGGAGCTGATGGCATGCCAGCTGAGCTGATCAAACAAGGAGCGACAGCGTTACATCACGCAGTTCATGAGATCGTGGTGCACGTATGGGAGCAAGAGGAGATGCCGGAAGATTGGCGTCGTGGTATAAATTGCCCCATACATAAGAAGGGAGATTCACACTGTGCAGCAACTATAGGGGTATAACATTGCTGAGTACCGCCTATAAGATACTCTCCAGTATCCTACAAGATCGGATAGTCCCATACGCTAAAGTCATCATTGGTCAATATCAGTGTGGCTTCATACCAGGCAAATCAGCGATTGATCAGATATTCACCCTTAGGCAGACGATGAAAAAATGTTTGGAATTTAAGATTCTATTGTATCATCTATTTACAGACTTTAAGGCCGCCTACGACAGCATAGTCAGGGTAGAACTATATAATGCCATGAGAGAGTTCGGCATTCCAAACAAATTGATACGACTTTGTAGGTTGACCAACATGGCCAACGTCACTAGTCAAGTAAAAATAGCGGGATTGCTGTCCCAACCAATAAACATATTTAATGGACTCCGACAAGGGGACGGTCTGGCCTGCCTCCTCTACAACCTGGCGTTGGGAAAGGCAACCCGTGACTCTGGCGTTACAACAAGAGGGACTATTGTCACCAAGTTCAGTCAGATACTTGCCTACGCAGATGACATCGGCATCATCGGTAGAAACGAATCGGCTGTACAGGAATCCTTCACCCAGATCGAACAGACGGCACAAAAACTGGGACTGCACATTAATGAGGGAAAAACTAAGTACATGGTGGCAACTTCTGCGAAGAAAAGACCTAACGTTCCTCAAACTATTAGGGTAGTGGAGCACGAATTTGGAGTAGTGCAATCCTTTAATTACCTTGGGTCAATAGTATCAGCCGATAACAATATGGAAGAAGAAATACGCGAACGGCTGATCAAATCCAACAAAGCCTACTATGGTCTATCAAGGCTCTTTAAATCCCGAAATTTATCCAGAACATCCAAGCTACTACTGTACTAGACCATGGTCTTATCAGTACTCATGTATGGGTTCGAGACCTGGGTTAGAAACGCAACAGCTTAATTGCTATTTTAGCAGGAATGGTAATATATTTTCTGGAAAAAAGCCCAAATTTCGCCTGTGAAAAACAATAAACTCTGGTCTTTTTGATCGATTTCGAGCTTGGTTGTAACGCATAAGTTGGTAAACAAAAGTTCTTAAAAAACAGTGCAGACATTCTGGAGTGATGATAAACATATTTTTGTTTTACGCAGCGAGGAGGGAGTTATAGGTTATAGGAGAAATAAACGATCTGGGAGACTAACAAAATTTTCGCCGACGTTAAATTTAGCCGTACTATGTCAAATGTCCAAAGCAGAAGCTTCTTACTCCCAAAAGGTTCGACGTTTTAATTTGGACTGCGATCCTAGCCTCATTAGAAAATGGGCAATAGCCTCAAGCAACTTTAAGTGTCGAATGTGCTTGTGAAGACCACGACTCAAACAGCGACATAAGGAAGCACGCATTGAATTCGTGAAACACACATCCAACACAGTGAAATGTGGTCGCATGTGATCTTCAGTGATGTGAAAAAATTTAATCTGGGCGGGCCCGACGGCTTCAAGTAATATTGGCATGATCTCGGGAAAGAAAGCATTACCGTGGCACGCTTGCCTTTAGGAGGAGGATAAGTTATGGTGTGGGCAGCTTTCATTGGAAATCTGAAAACAAAAATTGTTTTTATTTCTGGAAGAATGGAGCCCAAAAAGTACCAAGAAATGTTAGAAGAGCATCTTCTTCCTTTAATAACCTTAACAGAGGACGAAGATGTCATATTTCAACGGGACAAGGCTCCTATCCATACAGCACGAACAAGAACAGGGTGGTTTCAAGAGCATGGAATTAAACTTTTACGGTGGCCAGAGGTTCAGAAGTCCAAACATAAGACATAAACCCAATTGAGAACCTGTGCGGGATCCTGGCAAGGGCAGATTACGATCAGGAAAAACCAGAAATTCAAAACGTGGAAACAACTCACAGAAAAAATTGTTGAAGCATGGCATAATATACCGGACAATACTTTAAACAATCTGTTAAATTATGTGATGTGCCGTGGTGTGAATGGACCGTATTTTTACACTTTTGTAGACACTTCTAATGGCTGGCGAAGTATTAGACACCTTCCGTAGGTTTTCTAAGATTGTCGGAACACGACTCCAGCTCTTCGACACAGACAATGTAGATGGACAAAGATTTCTTTGTCGATTAAGGACGGATACAAATTCAAGAAGTAAATAACAGCTCTGAACCTGAAGCTAAAAAATATTTTATTTCCTTTTGACGATAATTCACTACTTATCTATGTGCCTTTGCAATGACGGTGTTCGATTATTCGGTTAGTTGTTTTGTCCAATTGGTCGCGGTTAAATCCACAAATAAACGGTGTCGTCCCATGCTTGAAGCAAGTTGATGTAGAATCAATAATCACCACTTGAATCGATGAGTCCTACCCTGGTGCCAGGCGTAAGTACTCCGTAAAGGATCCAGTATCCGGCTCCTCTGGGTGCGTACATCTGCGGCGGTGATGGTACGAAAGAGCGGACCTACGAGACCGAAAACTGGAGATATTTCTATTTATTTCCTTCGCCGGGCACGACTACCCGATTCAGCACTGATTAGTTACTTTTGGTTTGTTGAACAACCGCTGTTAAATGAATTTGTGCTTATTACACCCGAAAAGCAATGACCGGGGCCACACAAATTCACAAAAAGCCGAAACCACATTTTAATAATAATTCTCACTTTTTTGTTCGATCTCCGTTTATTCCTTTTTTCGATCAGTTGTTTTGTTGTCTTCGCTCGCCGCTAACTTCCTTTGTTCTTCATTCACGTTATATCGTTCTTCTTCACTCCACGGCTTTTGTGATGTTTTCGATCAAGACCAGTACTGTTGTACTGTTCTCTCGCATTCGCCCCATTATTCCTTGTGTCACAGTTCGCCGTAATCAAAACTGAGCTAATTGGTTATGACACAAGCTAACACCTGGAGTGTAGAGTGTGGAGAGTTATTTTAAATCCACGTTATTATAGAGGGCCCTCATCATCACTGGTTGCAACGTGCAACACAATGTTATTTCCAGTCTACCACGAAGATTGTTACCTATTTTAAGAAATAACGGACAAAGCATTACATATTAAATAAATTATTGTACAAAAAACTAAAATATAAATGTACTGAGTTTAGAGTTTTGTACATCGGGAAATTTGGGTTTTTTCAGAAATTAATTACCATTCTTGGTAAAAAAGCAATTAAGCCATTAAAGGGTTTTCCCTGAGTTGATTTAGTTGACAATATTTTGTCATAAAAGTTTATTACTCATTCCAAGAAAACTGAAAATTTACGTTTGAGTATTATTTTTTACAGCACTGTATATATACATGGATAATATTAAATATTAATTGAGAAAATATTGTACGCCCAAAAGGCAAAACAAAACAAAAAGACTTTGTACTATTCAGTTGAGAAGGGCCAGTAAGTTAATTAAGGAAAGTAACTGTAAATATGATAGCATTTAGTTTTAAGTGGAAAATGTAATTATTTTTTTTCGTAAAATATTTGCGGAATTTAATGTAAAAAAACGGCACTTTTAAAATCCGATTCATCAGAGCCACTAATATTTACACACAGAGCAGGCCGATGGTCTAGCCTTAACTAAGCCTCAAATTGACTTGTCAACCAACTTAACACTAGAAAGACCAAAAGATAGCATATATCTACATTGCCAAAAAGCACCCAAAATGACTGCTTTGTGAAAGTATAACTAATACATAAAATAAATTATTTAAAATTAATTTTTAATATTCTTTTACATTATTTCCGCCGCTTGGTAGAAACCCTGACGTGATGCGTGGGCTTAAACTACAATGAATCACTCAGGCTATGCTGACGGAAGCATACGCTTCCAGTAGGGTCACCCATGTCAGACAGGCTAGCGAGGAGTAACGCATAAAGATCTACCACCCCTAATCCGGGGTGTTACGCGTCACCGTGCCCATTGGATGGTTTGCAGCCAAAGGTACCGGCTGTAATATAACGGTGCCTCTCTGACACCGAATCAGAGCAGTAAGCAGACCTTATCATATCAAAGCGGGGCTCCGATATGGCGGACTATTTGAAACAAGTCTTGGTCGTGGGAACAAAAGATGAATAACCAAAATACACAAAACAATCCCACGAACAGCCCGGTAGGCGTATGTGTAATAAGCCTGTGGCGTTTCTAACAGATACACACACAATACACAAGCAAATAGTGAAGAAATTCGAATAAGCAAAGCATCAGAGCCCTATATCATAGCGATAACATAACAATTCCACATCAGTTGAGGGTATTTGAGTTTAGAAATCGAATTCGTACACGCGGCAGTGGACTGATGTGCTAAGCCTTGGTTCAATCAAACTGTCACAGCGTCAATTCGAATCACACGTTCTTCACTATCATCGCAAACGATATAAGACGACACTATCATAAGGGAACAAATTATCAAGAAAACACCGACTCGGCAAAACGAGGACGTAGGGAAAAACGGAAAAAGCGGGATACACGCGTCGGCACGTGGAATGTTCGAACGGCATATAAACCAGCCGAGATACAGACGGTTATAGAAAACGCGAAACAATATAAACTTGACATCGTCGCGCTTCAGGAAGTCCGACTCCCACATCAACTTATCGAAACCAACGGGTTTACACTGGCGTGTGAAAGTACCGATACGCATAACCTCGGAACCGGCTTGGCCATAAGTAAGAAGATTACGCCCCATCTAGAAGATTTGAAATTTATTAATGACCGAATGCCGGTGCTAAAAATACAGGGCCCATGGTACAATTATTTATTTATAAACGTACACGGCCCAACAGAATCTACGGACGAAGAAACGAAGGACACATTCTACGAGACCCTAGAGGACGTATCGGGGACCTCAACGCGACGATTGGAAAGGAAGATATCTTCCAACCAACTATAGGTAAAGAAAGCCTACACGACGTTTCAAATGATAATGGAATTCGAATTATTACGTTTGCAGCGTGAAAAGATCTGGCAGTGAAAAGCACGATGTTCGAGCACAAGCAAATCCATAAAGCCACGTGGATATCACCCGACGACGTTACGCGTAACCAAATAGACAACTTCCTCATAAACAAAAGCACCACTCGAACATCCTTGACGTAAGATCATATACAGCAGCAGATTGCGACTCCGGTCAACTTCTAGTGATGGGCAAAGTTAGAAGTCGGCTTGCAACAAACCCACAAGGGCAATCACGGTAGACGAGCAAAAAGTTCGACATTGATAATCTAAAAGACCTGCGCAAAAGGGCTGAATATCAAGACGAACTAACGAATCGATTTAGCAGAGGAAGCCAATGGTGTGGACATTAAACGGACATCGATCAGAGACGCAATCAAATAAGCAGCCCAAAAGGTATTAGGATTTAAGAGAACAATTAAGTCCAAACCTTGGTTTGACGATGAGGGCAGGCCGAAGATCGAAGAACATAAACGCCTCAGAGTGATCCACTTACAAAAATATGATGAAGTCAACGCAGAAAGATACGCGACAATTCGGAAAGAGACAATGAGACTCTTCAAACGCAAACAACGCGAATGGGAGAAGACTCGGATCGAAAAAATCCTAGAAAATTCCAGGGCAAAGAATATCAGAGGTTTGTATGCCGGCATAAATTCAATTAGAAATGGCTACCGAGGGAGATCCAAAATAGTTTGAGACGCAAACGGTTGTCTGGTGACAGAAAGAAGCAATATCGTGACTAGATGGAAGCAGTACTTTGAAAACCTGCTCAATGTGCGCACCCATCAACCACAAATAAACGCACCAGACGTACATACAACCGAGCCTCAGATCCCAGAGCCTTCTTTCAACGAAGTTGTAGACGCAACAAATAAATTGAAAAACAACAAGGCTCCCAGAGTCGACTGCATGCCGGCAGAGCTTGTGAAGCATGGAGGGGAGGCAACCACTCGAAAGATCCACCAACTGATTCAAACAATATGGGATAAGGAAGTCACTCCGGAAGAGTGGAAAACTTCAATAGTCGGCCCCATTTTCAAAAAAGGCGAGAGATCTACCTGCGAAAACTACAGAGGAATATCATTGCTCCCAACCATATACAAAATATTAACAAATGTCATACTGGCGAGAATCACACCGTACGCTGAAGAAATACTGGGAGACTACCAGTGCGGATTCCATAGGAACAAGTCAACGCGCGACCAAATGCTCACAGTAAGGCAATTGTTGGAAAAGAAGTGGGAATACGGGGAGACGGTTCACCAACTGTTCGTTGACTTTAAAAAAGCCTACGACTCAGTCGGAAGGCAAAGACTTTACCATATTGTAGTTGAGCTGGGAATGCCGAAAAAATATGCCGCCCTCATTCAAATTTGCATGAACGAAAACAAAGAGCGAGTTAAAATAGAAAACCACCTCTCAGAACCATTTGAATTCCGGGACGGACTAAAACAGAAGGATGGCCTCTCACCATGCCTTTTTAATCTTGGTCTTGAGTATGTCATCAGAAAGGTACAAAACGACAACATGGCCGGATCATGCCTGAACGAGGTCACACAAATGCTCACATATGCGGATAATATCGCCTTTTTGGGCGGCAACTTAGAAACTGTAAGTAAAAACAGTGAAATCATCATACAAGCGGCAGAAGTTGTGGGCTTAGAAATAAATGAAAACAAAACAAAATACATGATTATGGCGAGAGCAGGTGGAACACATATACCATAAACGTCAGAGGCAAGATATTTGAAAAAGCTAAAGAATTTAAATATCTAGGAACAATACTGACGGCTAGTAATTAAATGTCGAAGGAAATTAACAAAAGACTACACTCCGGCAACGCTAGTTGGTACGCAGTCAGTAAACTCCTGAAATCCAAACTGCTATTACGTAATATAAAGCTCCATGTTTATAGAACCATAATCGTGTCGATTGTTCTATACGGATGCGAAACATGGGCTCTCACAAAACGGGAAGTAAACAAATTCCGCGTATTCGAGAATAATGTTTTAAGGGGTATCTTTGGCGGTAAATATGACGACGAGGCAGGACAATGGAGGAAACTCCACACCGACGAATTGGAAGAGCTATACCGCAAACCTACAATAGTCGGAGAAATCAGGTAGCGAAGATTAAGATGGGCCGAACGATAACACCGTGCGTAGAATTCTTGACGGTAGACCAACGGGGAAGAGACCGACAGGACGGCCGCCGTGGAAATCATCATCATCATCGGCACTACAACCGGGAACCGGTCTTGGCCTTATTTAGCAAATCCTGAGGATTGTTAAATTTTTTTTTTTCATAATAATTTGTTTTTTTTCGGGCAAGGTCATTAGCCGTGGAAATGGGAGGGATAATATTAGGCTTGACCTTGAGGAGATCGGATCTGATGGTCAATCGTGGAAGGAGAGCGCACGGGACAGGGAACGATGGCGGACTCGAGTCGGCGAGGGCATGAACTTCCGGGTTCCTACAGGCCAATAAATAGTATAGTAGTACTTTTACATTATTTGAAGTTTTATAATATGTTATTAGTAAATATTGAGTAATATAAACAATTTACTGCTTTTGGAAAACAACACAAAAAATACTTCAGTGATGCGTGCACATTTTTTTTCAACAAATGTGGGCATTTTTTTGCAAACTAATGTGCACATTTTTTCATACGTAGATTTTCCACAAACATGCTTTTTACATTTTTCACAAATATTATTTGTTTTGTTATTGTGACAAAGTTGTACTTGATAAATTCTGCGTTTGAAAGGATGTTGCAGCTGACCTTTGTGGCTGGTCAGGGTCTGGTGTAAATTTCTGTCTTGCATTTATATATTCGATGGAAAGTTTTTCTGCTAATTGAAACCAGAACTCTTTTCGTTGTTTTAACTCTTGTCGTTTCTTTGTAAAGGATCCAAGCTTTTATAGCAGCCAAATCTAAAATCTTGAAAAGTAGGAACCATCTACGAGAAGTTGGTTTTATTGTATATTTTCTGGACATTTGATCGGCCATATCAACTCCATGTTTTGCGCTATTATCAAAATAAATAGAATCCGGTAAAAGGTTTTTTAATTATTTTTATCAGTTTTCACAAATTTATGGTTAGAACTTAGAACATATAATATATATTTTAAGAACACCGTTTTTTTTTTTTTTTTGTTTAGCTGGTTTTGGTAGTTCATTTTTGTTTCCTGTAATAGTTTCAACTAGAGTTGTGCCAGTAGCCAATAATTTTATCGCTTGCGACATGCTAGTGAATAGGTGATCAGTCGTAATATGTCATCCACATCTTGTAGATAACTGGATGAGTTCAGAACAACGTATTTACGTTCAAGCATTAACGATGGTTGTTGTTCATTTTTCCCCAAATAAGGAAAACCATTCAAAACATATTTGCTGCTGGTATCTGCTGCAAACCAGAATTTGTTGACAAATTTATTGGGTTTATATTGGCATATACTACGTAAACAAGCACCTCGCTTTTGAAGGAAATAATTACTCGTCAACTGTTATATATTGCCCTGGTTTATGGCAAGCCTGACTGTTTTCAATGAACTTATTCCATATTTCTCTCCACACAATACCATCAGCAGCTGTTTCGATCCTTTGCGAGGTGTTTTCAGTTTCTTCATCAGTGGTTGATTGTTAATCGCTATCTTCAGTTCCCGATACTTCAGTTTGAATGTGAATCGTTTCGCCTTCAGATAATAGTTCAGAACGCATTGCATCCGATTCTATATGGGAAATACTTCACATTATTTTTGTTTCGCCAGCAGTCAAAATGATTGCTTTTGGGGGGCAATACAGGTGTAAGACACACATATATCATAAATGAAGGGGCAGGGTGTAAATAAAACCATGCATTTATATCATGTATAAAAAGTCTCAGAATCTGAAGAAATTTTATCATTATAAATATAATTTTTTTATTAATTGAAATTAAAAAGCAATTAATTTGAGTTTTTTGGACAATCTAGTATTAACACATCTTCGTTGTCCCGGTTGAGATTTACATCCAAAATTTCGTTTTTGAGTGTGGAGTATGCGCCTTCACCCAATCTTATTCAGCTTCCCAAAGGGAAGGAACTTAAGAGTCCAATAACTTGGACATCATTTGAATGAATATCGAGGCCCCCGAAAATTTCTTTATTGTCTTTACCGCTTTTAAAATGATGCTGTCAATCTTCGAAATTTCTCGGTTAAACCACGGTTTGGAAAAAAATGTTAATAGATACACAGCGACAAAAACGATCGCATGCAAACAATGACGTTCTAATCCCAAAGAGCTCAACGGAACGAATTTCTTCAGAGTCAGAAACGCATGTAATCTTAAGAAGCTTCAGAGCCCAATAACTTGGACATTACTTGCATGAAGATCGTTTTACGAGGTTCCGGAAAATGTCTGTATTGTGTTTACCGCTCTTCAAATGACGCTGCCAGTCTTCGAAACATCTCAGATACACCTCCGTTTGGGAAAAAATGTGAATAGATACACAGCGACAAAAATTATCGCATGTAGACAATGACATTCTAATCCCAAAGAGCTCAACAGAACGCATTTGATCAGAGTCAGAAACGCATGTAACCAGACGATTGATACCACGAAGAAGGTTCGCAACGACAACTGGTCCGCGCTCCTTCCTTTCCTCCCAAGAAGCACGAACCACTAAGAACAAAGTCAAAAGATAAGGCCAATGTCTTCGCGAATTTCACCTTATATGCTAATACTTGTATCGCGACGGTACAATATTCAATGCTGGAAAATCACCCGAATTCAACCAACTCCAAAGAAAGGCAAAGAGTATTCCTATCAAAAATTACCGACTGATAGCATTACTGTATATATTGCTCAAAGTAATGGAAATTAGCAACTGTGACGAGCTGATTAAATACTTGGACCGCAACGGACTCCTAAATGATAGCCGATACGGTTTCCTTATCAGTTGATCCATACGACATCTTTTGGTCTTTGTAACTGATATCTGACCATCTGGAGTTGAGGGACCTGGTGAGTCAAGGGCTATATCATCTTGAAGATATCGAAGTTCCTTCGCAATTACAAGCTTTAGCAGAAAGATATCTCTTGTTTTAAATACTCGGCGGAGAGGATACAATTTGTTCTTCACAATAATAGGTGGTGATTCATCTACTGCAAAAATATCTTACATAGACATTAGTTGTAAGCCCTGAGGCCCGATCGATTTTTTGTCTAATTATTAACTGTTAAAGTTTACTTGGGAAGTAAAAACTTTTGTCAAGTCATTCTAATTGTGAAGTACGCATAAGAAAAAGATTGCAGGGAAATTAATTAATAAAATATATTGAATAAAGAAAAATGGTTTATTGATCGAGTTAAGATTAATAAATTATTTATCAAATGTAATATTTTCTTGTTTATTATGTAAAAGAATCATCATCATCATCGGCACTACAACCGAGATCCGGTCTTGGCCTAATTTAGCAAGTCCTGAGGCTTGTTAAATTTTCCATAATAATTTATTTTTACAGGCAAGGTTATTAGCCTTGCGCCATAATGTTAAGGAATCACACAACTTTTTTCTGTGGATACAAATCAAGAACTCATGCGATATAATATTCTACCCCCCCCCCCCCCCCCGTGACGAAAGAAGAACCTAGGGCGCTGAAACAATGTTTTAAAATAGAAGATTTTAGCGGTCCTTGATAACACTTGTTATTGCATTCTCAATCTCAATCACAAATCAATAGATAAAACTCCCTACGAATCACGCAATGAAATCGACTCAGTACTGATGCCCTTTGATACTAAATTCGGAAACTATGCCGAACCTCCAAGGTCTCATGGAAATTATTAAGTATTCACGTCTAGCATTTGATTATTATTAGTTAACCATTATACGCTGAGTCAAACCTCGTTTATGTATTACTTACATCTTAAAGGTAATACACAACCTCCAAGGCCCTTTAGGTTTTGCAATACCCGAACCCGAATTTTAAAACTAGTCACGGTTTCAAAAGTCATAACAACTGTAATTAAACTTTATATCGCCGAACCCTTTTCAAGGTTAGTGTATACCAACACTCATGAAAGTAGTACATACAATGCTAACCGTGGTTGTTCAAGCATTTTTAAGCTGTACATACATATCGCCCTTATTGATCCCAATCACTGATAATTCTTCATTTCATAAGTTCTAAAAAGAAAGTCTTTTATGATCTCTAGAACTTACACACCTCCAAGTGTGATCATAGATAAAAATAGATTCGCATGCTGTAGGCGAATTGAAAGAACTAATAAGAAGGAAGTAAGTTTCCCACGACACGGCATGCCTAGTCATGGCAACCGCCCAAGGTTCGTCATTTCAATTAAAACACAAATTAAGACAGATTTCAAAATTCCAACAATATCCAAACCAAACCATCGCGTCGTACCGTGCGGCAATTCAATTGTGAATACAGATTAAAAACCTCCTACTGAACGCATAAATTCTTAAGGTAATTCGAATAGATACCAGTCGTGTACTTAACGAACATTTAACTTTTTTAAATGCGGAGACTCATGTAAAAGATCCGCCGCATGGTCATATGAACTGGGAAGGAAGTTCAAACATAACTCGCAACTCAGCGTCAATTAAATAACTTAGTCAACTGCGAAACCAGATTTTTAAGAATTCTACAAACGTCTCCTATGATGGCCTAAGCTCTAGAAGTAATCCACTCGGCGGCTCGTTCAAAAATTAGCATCTGGAAAGTTATTCTTCTGACTTCCTGATCTCTCGTCTCTTTTCCAAGGTAACACCGAAGAGCATGTGACCATGAACATAACAAAAAACCAGAATGCTGCTATCAGCACGTATTTATGTGACTTTAAAAAAAAAATAAAAACCAATTCTATTTCTATTTCAATTTTCAACTTACTGCGCTCTAGAGACACGTCAAGAGGAAATATCTGAAACGAAAAAGAAGAAAACCGACGTTAGATAGAGTATTCACGCAATCAACCCACGAATGCTCAAAATTATTTTAATCTGCACCCTGATGATTGTTGTCTCGCCCGTCAGCATGCCCTTCATAGGTAGGGACACAAACATGTCACCACTCCCCAGCCACCGTCATCATGTAAGATTCATTTTGGACCTCGTAGACTCTACGTCCCGTCTCGTCTCCCACCACCGAATGCCTTTCTTTCTAGATACTTTTTGAAATCTGTAAATTCTGTCAAATGCCCGAGCACGCCCAGACAGCACCACCTCCTCATCTGAAAATAGATCCACGGTATCTAGGTCGCATGATAACAATGTGCCCGCTCGCAGCAGCACACCCATAAAGTCTTTCTATTCGGTGACCACTAATACCCCAGAGGCGCGACATAATCACATCAGAATTGTCATCCCTGCACATACTCTCGGTAATTAATGGGAGGACCCCAAATACATGTCAAACGGACTTAACAAGCCCGTTGCCAACCACCAGTTTGTCCAGTCTTCTTTTCTGGCGCCGTTTAGAGGTCAACCAGCTCTGTGCTCGCTATGGGAATCGAAGCCATGATGATCAGAAAAAGGAAAACAAAAATATATAACCCAAGAGACAATGCAGTAAAATAACAAGACGAAGAATCGTCAAACAATTATAAGTGAAATATCAAATAACCAAAAGACATCGCCAACACCGCGATCGCTCACCAAACCAATTTGAGAGTCAAATCTGCCGACAACTCCGCGACCGTAATACCACCGCCATATTCCGTCGCATTACCATCGCAGATTGGCGTGGTTAACCAACTATGAGCTCCACCGGCCAGCGAGTGTGCAAAGTCGTGTTTCTTAAACTGGTTTGAAGGTCAAACCACCAGCTCTTGCAGCGACGCCGTGTTTTATTTGGTAACGGAGGCGACGCCGATGGCAGGTATGCGAGGTGAATCCTACCAACTCCCAGCAAGTTCAATTGATGGACGCAAAACACGTTCAGCTGGTTGTTCACTTTCACTGAGAACCTTCGATTTCGATGGGTTTGTTAGCACGAGGAGCTGCTTAGGCGTAAACACCCCAAGACCAATAAATTAAAGTCGATGCTCGTTTCGTCCGGTTTCCTTAATAGAATTCGTTTTGATTCATCCATATCTCCTTTTCCGGACGAGGACATGTATCATTGTTCCATATACTCTGAAAGAACTATACTTTACTTGGGGAAAAGCATTACTACCAACAACTGACAGTATGCCTTTAATCACCATATAATCAGTATAATCACTCCTTACCAAGTGTCTTTCAGGTTCTACAACTTGCCTTATTTCGCTGATAGATGTTTCTTGTCAATTTATTGCCAAATCATCGTACCACGCAGTCAATGAGAATTCAATGGTATACTACTTTGTCGGCTTTAGCGACTATACGCATCATAAGATTGCTTGTACCAGCAAATACTAGGGTAATGCATGCATGCATTGAAAACTTAGGAGTAGAAATGAATAAATAAGAGTATTTGATTAACGGGAAACAGACGATCAGTCCTTAAATGATCTTTCTTTATAAATCCGTGAGGTTTCTACCTGTCTTGTCTGATTTCGTAGTGTACTATTAGTCCTTGACTACACTTCTTACCAACTGCATGTCAGAATTTCAAATGCGTCTTCTGCTGCCATTGGCTCTCTCCAATGTTACCGATTTTCGTCTAAAAAAATACAAGACATTTCGAATAATTCTCAACCACACTATATTCTTCACTCTGCAGTATTATTCTTCCTTTTCTTGTTCATATCATAAGGATGCAAGGAAATTAATTATCTTTTCGGTGAGAGAGTTCTATCATTTTGGCAATTTTGAGCAATACTTCGTTTCCTAACGTAATCCTCGCCTCAAACTGAGCGAAAACGTCACTTCAAAATGCTCAATGACAGAAAATTATAATTCGCTCCGTAACGGCAATAAGGTCCCCTGGGGTAAGGATGAACAATAAAACATGCCTAAGCCTTCTGGAATCCATAACATTTCAAATATTATTCAGTGGTGCATCCCACTCCTAAAAGAGGGAAGAGCGGAAGCAATCCAGCAAATCAATCCAATTTCCGTTTTTCAAGTTTACTTGCGAATATCAGTTCGTGTTCGAAAGGCTAATCCAAAAATCACTGATGAACAGGACTGAGGATAATAGGTTTGTTCAGGATAACCAATTTGGCTTTCGAATCCGCCATGAGACAATATAACTTAGGTATACATCTATCTATTCAATAAAAATATTTTCTCCGGGCGACAAAAAGCTACATATTCTACGGGAGTATTGAAGGAAGGTGTTATTGACACATATGGCGCGCATTTTTATCACCAAACTGTAAATTCTAAAACAGATTGCGGACAGAATATGCACTGTTCCGGAACGACTCAAAAATTTAGATGCGTTTTTCTTATATAATGGTGTGTACAATTTTCCTTCAATTTTTTTTTTTTCAAATTCGAGGATTTACTATAAAAAGCTGGGTATACATTTCTCATTCAGGGTAGTGTCTAACACTAACCACTACCTTCCATAAGCATAAGAATCTCGTGTCTAAAAAACTAGTCATCTTCAGGCTTTTAAAATCTTGAATACTCGGTATGCCTGTCGACGTGGAAGCATGGCCGTGAACTCCCCACGTTTTTCGGCATTTATGGTTATAGTAATAAACCCTTTTTTAGTCCCATTCTGCGATGCAGAAGTTCCATTCGTCTTTGTGTTTCAAGGACCTGTACGCAGTGAAACAAATACAATTTCACATCTCTCGAGTTCAATTTACAGTACAGAATCAACTTGCTCCTAAACCATTCGCATGGTTGTTAGGCATTTTATAATTGTTTGTTATGTCATTCCCGCCATCCCAAACAGCATCATCATCATTATCGGCACTACAACCGTGATCCAGTCTTGGCCTTATTTAGCAAGTTTCGAGGCTTGTTAAATTTTCCATAATAATTTATTTTTACGAGCAAGGTTATTAGCTTCCCGATCATGCCGATAATTGTAAGTCCTGATCAAGTAATGCCTCCAATTCTGCATCTTAACAAACCTTCTCCATTTCGTCGATATGTCGGTTTTCAACGTCAAAATAACCGTTTTTGAAGTGTTGAAACTAGGCTCTACAAGATTTTTCAATAACAGCCATGTCACCATATATTTCTGAGAGCTTTCTTTTTGTTTTCTTTTTTTTATTACACTTCTCTCGAGAGAGGCGAACCTATAGCGCCGAGTGGGCGCCCCGGGATGCCATCAAATAATTGTTGCAGTTCTTTTTGAACAGTTGCAGGTTGTAACGCTCTGGGAACACTCGAGTGGGAAGAAAGTTCCACAGCTTCCCCGCTCTGTAACGGAACGAGTTCTGATGCAGGGATGTTCGCGCCGTCGGGAGATCAGCCGCTAACTGGTGCAATCCGTCGGCTTGTCTTGTGGAGCGCGTATAAGCCGAATTGCGTGGAACAGTACCACGAATCTTGAAGAACAGCACCCCTGATAATATCTGTAAAACAGACAGAGGTCGGCTACGCGCCTTCGGTGTGATAGCGACTGTAGTCCCGACGTCAGCGCCGAGTCCCCGATCAGGCGGATCGCTCGTCTCTGTATGCTCTCAAGTATGTCGAGGGTATGTTTAGGAGCCGAGCTCCAAATATGAGAGCAATATTCGGATCTAATTTGGGATTTATATAGGAGAAGAAGTTGGGCCGGAGTAAAATAGTTCTTGGCTCTAAAAAGATAGCTCAGTTTACCTGAGGCTGACCTGGCGATGCTCGACACGTGTTTATGCCACT
The DNA here is from genome assembly GCA_963931805.1 of Microdon myrmicae. Lineage (NCBI taxonomy): Eukaryota > Metazoa > Arthropoda > Insecta > Diptera > Syrphidae > Microdon > Microdon myrmicae. Next base: position 11,078,893 of record OZ007497.1, read on the forward strand.
ATACATTCCCCCAGACCATGGCGCTGAGCAAATTCAAACTTTCCTCAGATCCTAGGGCCTGCCCATTCATCATCAGCTGTGGAACCGATGATTCTTTTGTGAATGTTGTAAATTGTGTCTTCGGTGCATTGAAGTCTACGAGATTGGCCCTTCCCCACTGCAGGACCTTATCTAGATCCTGATTCAGAGAGTCGATCTGTCAACGTACGTGGTAGGTTCTATGGTTTTGTATGTGGTAGGATATGATTTTGTTGAGGCTGCCAATTAAGACCAAGTGTACAAAGTAATACATCTATAGATAGCGACCATGAGATAAAACTGAATCAGAAATTGCTTCATATTAAAGCAGAAAATTAAAACCTCCCGCAAATGAAGTGAATTTGGGTCGTACTCTGTGAGAATAACTTTATTATGCGGACACAAGCCGAGTTAATGTTTCTATGAGGTCATGTTGATAGATATCCAAGTTTATTATATGTTATGACATCTATGATATTTTTTTTCGATCAGCGTTTACTCCGTAAGCTATTTAAATCAAATCAATGGACGCAAAACTCCGCACCTAATGCATGAAAAATAAATTTATAACAGGGGAACATTTTGCATTTCAGAAGCAGAAATGCAAAATGTCCTAATATTATTAAAGTTCATTGCACACCTTACATTTAGCATGAAATGAAAGTGATGCTGTATGTTTAGTGGATCCTCGAGGTAATAACTCAGTTTAAGATATACCAAATGGCGGAACAATTAATGCGAAGTATTGTCGGCAATTAACTAAACTAGTCTAAGCAATCAAAGTAACACGTCCAATTTTGGCCCATCGCAAAAAGAGCATCTTTATTGAATTTGCCATATAAACTATTCAGATCATGCAAGAGGTTAAAAGGGAAATGGTACCACACTTGTTGTACTTTCCGAACCCAGGACCATACGATTATTACTTGTCCCGATAGCTTAAAAACGATTTAAATATAATAAACGTTTACGCCATCAAGACATCGTCGTCTTCGGAGATTTTAATCTTCTACAACTCAATTGGGCTTTATACCTATGACGATCAATCACACTTAACCTCCCACCCCACCGCTGTTTAGGCAAGTCTCTTCATCAATCACCTAGGCGATTCTTCTCTCTGTCAGGTCAGCAACGTTCAAAACCTCTTGGGTAGGCAACTAGATCTCATCTTTACAACAGACCCTATCAATACATCTGTCTCACCCAGGTCCCCCGTTATTACATGTATAGACCACTACCACTTCCTCTTCTCGTGGCCGGCTTTCGAGTGCCACCCACTCCTCCACACGCCTACAATTTCTATAAAACTAACTTTCGCTTCATCAACTCCGCCACCTAGGCCGTCTTTGGTTCAACTACGACCATCTCCCCCTTTTATATATCGAAATCCTTCACCCTATTTCCCTGTTCGTTCCCTACTCTAGACAAAGTACATCCCTTCCATGGTACAATAACAAGCTTCGTTCCCTGCGTAACAAAACGAATAAGTAATGGGTCACCTTTTCTCGGAATCGAACTATACCCGACTACTCCAACTTTCTTAGCTGTTACCTCCAATTCACGGAACTTTTCAATACCCTTGTGGCGGTCCTGCTAACCTCACAAATCACTGTGGGGTTAAATAGCTTTTCGCCCAACTAAGGGGGTCATACATACTGGTGTCCTCAACCCCCCACATTACACCAAAAACAAAGCTATTTGGCAAGCAATTAGCTGGGTAAACACAAGTGGCCCGGCGCGACAGAGCCAGACGCCGACAGCCATCAAAAACCCCACGCGATAAAAATACGGTCAAGAGAATAAGCAATATTTATGATCTTCTCTTTAGCCAACCGCAATTTGGTTTTCCCTTATCGAAAGGACTATTCTGGGAACATAAGCAAAACAATAAACCAACCAATATTGTTCCTACAAAAAGATAAAAACCTTTTACAAATCTAGCAGCCGAAGATAACGACGTCGGTGGAGGAAATCACCAAGGCCATAAACCGAAGGCGGATGAATTACACGAAGGGATGCTCAGATGTCCAAAAGCCTAATGATCCTCGGCATATCTCCGGCGGCATGGCCAGCAACGTTCGCGTCTGTGTGTGTGGGTGCATCCACACAGTAACTCTGCGAACGACGTGGAATCCGAGAACAAGATAGGGTGCAATCTCCTGCAAAGGAGAAATCCCCTGGAAAAGAGCGGATACCAAGTGAAGGTGGATTTAAGAGAAGAGAAAGAACAGCCGGGTGAGTTTCCTTTCCTTCGGAAAAGTTTTAATTAGTCAGTCCAGTGATAACATTCGCCGGGTGAGGATCGGCAGTAGAAAGAAAATGGTCAAGAATGTGTCGGGGCGAGTGTTCAAAAAAAAAAAAAAAAAAAAAAAAATAAATAAAAAAAATAAATCCCAGAAAACAAAATAATGAGTGACTTTTATTTCGTGGACAGTGTTCGGCGGAACACATCGACTAAAACCCGCCAAACCCTTTATCGCAACTATCTTACCAAAACTCAGACCAATTTCAAAAATGACCCCAAAATCTTCTTCCAGTTAATCAGTCATAAACGTAGATCCGATGGTTACCCCATATCGTTTACATTAAACTCCCATACTTCATCTCATCAAACTCGCATACATCCTGTTACTATTGCCAACTTCTTCGCCACTCACTTCTATCAGTCATTCACTAATGACACCTTTCTTCCTGACTCGTTATACTTCAACTACCTACCTAACTTTTCCCTCGGGCCCCTTCTTCTCAACTCTTTTGATTCGACCTTAATTGAATCCAAGCTATTGCAACTCAAAGATGAGTTTATACCGGGCCCTGGTGGTATTCCTGCAATCCTCCTCAAGAAATGCTCAACCATTTTTTCTGGTCCCCTCTCACTGATTTTCAATCTGTCTCTCTGGCAAGAACAACATTTGGAAACCCCCCGCATCACCCCCACCTACAAGAGGGACCCAAAAATGATGTCGCGAATTACCTCCCTATCGCCAAATCGACCCACTTATCCAAGATTTTCGAAAGCAGTTTACACGAATCTCTTAGTTTTCGTTACAAATCTTTTATTTCAAGGCCACGTGGTTTTCTCAATGGCCGATCAACTACAACCGGCCTTGTTGAGTTCACTTCCTTTACACTCTCAGCACTAGAGCATGGTAACGAAGTCGATATGGTCTCAACCGACCTCAGTAAAGCATTCGACGAAATCTCCCACAATCTAATCCTCTTCAAATTATCCACCCACAGCTTCGACCATGGATTGCAGAAATGGATTTGTTCCTATCTAAAGGATAGACTTTATTTCGTTCGGTTCAGGTCCATGATATCCAACCCCTTCCTTGCCGCCTCTGGGGTCCCTCAAGGTAGCCGCCTGGATCCTCCCCTATTTATACTTGCTGCTAATGACATTGATAAGGTCATTATGAGTTCTAGCTTGTCCCTTTACGCTGATGATATCAAGATATACAAGATCATCGAGTCACCGCTTGATTATGCATTGCTGCAATCAGACCTTGACAACTTCTCGACTTCATCATCATCGGCACTACAACCCGGTTCCGGTCTTGGCCATATTTAGCAAGTCTCTCCACCGGTATCCGGTCCATATCCGAGACTTGTTAAATTGTCCATAATAATTTGTTTCTCCGGGCAAGGTTATTAGCATTGCGCCCAAAACTTCTCGACTTGGTGTGATAAAAATTGCATTGTACTTATCATCGCCAAATACCAATCTATAACCTTTTCCCGAAAGCGTATTCACTCATCCCTACGTCCCTATTCCCGTCATAACCAATCCGTGACCATTGCCCAATCTATTCGAAATCTTGAGATCCGTTGCGACAGGGAGCTTAACTTTCTCTCTCACATTGATGAGACGATCCGGAAAGCCAACTCTGCCCTCGGATTCGTGAAACGATGGTCTAAAGATTCTCCGACTCCTATGTAACTCGATCCCATTACCTTACCTTTGTCCGTTCAATGCTTGAATATGCTAGCCGGGTATGGTTTCCTTATCACAATATTCATATACGTAGAATCAAAAGTATTCAACGTCGGTTCATTCAATTCGCTCTCTGAAGACTAGGATGGCAAAACTCCTTAATCATTCCCCCATATATTAACCATCTCAAATTAATCAACCTCAGAACCCTTGAAGAGAGGAGGGCCCTGGCTGACATAGTGTTCATTCATCCGGTCCCGCCTCGGTCGACTGCGCCTAACTCCTCAACTTAATTCTTCTGGTCACAAACCGTAGAAATACGCGTAATCTCCGCTTGCCCGACATTCCCCCTCATCGTACATCTTATGGTCTCAACGAACCCCTTTCGCGGATGCTGAAAAATGTCAACTCCAATTCCACCTTGTTCGACTTCGACTTCTCTACTCATAGTCGCAAGCACTGCTATTCTCACCACCAATCTCAAGCAGCGCTATCTACACTTTCCTCTCTAACCTGCCCCCACTTCACGCCCCGACTCTCGGCTTCTTAATTTGTCCTGGTTACCCTAGGTTAAGCTTAGTTGAGATAGTTGTTAAGCTCTTTAGTTTGTTAGTTATATATACTTTAGTTGTAGGTAATTATGTTGCTTGAATCAACCCAATAAATGGAGTGGTAGCCCCATTAAACTAAACTCTGCTAGTTCATGAGTTCCACACGGTTATACGTATCGAAACCTCTTCCTATTTTTCATATGATGTTTCTGGACCAATCTAGGCACATTTCGGATTTTTATTGACTAAAACTACCACCAACACGCATTCGCACGTATTACGCTTCAACATTTAAGGATCGATGAAAATTGATGAAAAATACGCAGAGTCGAACATTCAAAGACCAAAGTTATACAATGATTATGAAACCATTCGTAAAATAACGTTTTCAGTAGAGACCTGTGGCGCACAATCCACTATAGGTTGAGATATCGTCGTTCCACCAAGGAACATAGTCACCTATATCCATTACACGTGCCCACAGACACGTTCCTCCAAAGTCTTTTTTTCCACCTAAAAGAAAAGGTAACATTCCATGTACCCAACATTGAATTCAATGGTCAAAACCAATCGAACTAAAGGTTCAAAATTTCCTAATATTGAATTCAATCCATCCATTCAATTCAATTCAATGCACTTCCCCCATTTACTCAATTCAACCAATTAAACGCATTTCTCTAAAAGCAAACAGAATAATGCATATCTCCTCATGTAGCTAATAGCAATTGGCACCTCTAAATTCCTTGCAAGATCCCAAAACCAAGAAGCGCACATGTGCAAACAAAGGCATAGCGATTCGCTCGCCGACACACAATTCTGGCAATCATAAACATCTTAACGCATATCTCACGCCAGATGTTTTATGACTTGGAAAAGCGATATAGGAACCGACATCCAAATCTCACGGTTCCTTTGTTACCCATCTGAAGCGCACGAAAACTCTTGTTGTCTTAAGCCGGATGGGTAACGCAAACAAACCCCATGAAAGGATCGAGAAATAAGTGGCGGTACGTTTGATCCTTCGAAATAATATATCGATAAGAAGTTGGAAATGAGCATCGCAATGTAAAATTTCTCTTACAGATAAGAGAACGGGAATTATGATTATGAGGATGAGAAGGAAAAATAATGATGGGAAATTTGTTTTTCAGATGACGGGAAGAGAATGGCAGATGGATAGAAAAAATAGATTAGAACAGTCAGAGAACCCTACCGAGGAAGCCGATCCGCGCCACACCTTATAGTTGAAAGTAACGACGTTCAACGCACACTAAGGGACGCGAGTAACTAAAGTCATTTTACCGAACTGCCACCGACAGCAAATATCACAAACACAACGCGCGCCGACCCGTGATCCTCGCGCAGGACATCGAAATTGTGTTTTACGGTTAATTACGTTGTGTGCAAAAATAATTAAGTGCGATTCGAGTTTTCATATTTGTTGTCGCATACAATGTGTTTTAGAAACGATAAGCACATTCCCTTTTTCGAATAATTACTCGTCACTTATTTTATAAGAAAACCAGCGAAACTTGTAACGCGATATGTCACATTAGGTGCATGTCCTTCAACAAAAAAAAAGGAACATTAAAAAGATCAAAATAAACAACCATAACTCCATGTTTTATTTGCAATCGAATTCGCTCCGCGTTCCAGGTGTTCCTTTTGGTGTGTGGACAGTGTTTGGCAGAATACTTTGACAACATCCGCTAAGGACCTCTTATAAAGCGGCAAAGTAGTTAAATTCACAGGAGCCGAATCCGAACCCAAAAAAGGACTCACACAGAAAAGCCATGTAAATAATTGATTCCTGGTGGGCTCCTCAATGGTAAGCTCCCCGACTACATAGGGAAGATCGTTCGCAAATTATTGGCCTCAAAAATGATCATAATTTCAGATTACCCATCGCATTCACCAGATTAGATTTAGCTCCAGTAGATTATTGATCCTCCTCTAATTGAAGAGACACCGTTACGGTGTTATTAAGGAGATCCGACGAATGTTTGTAAGCCGAAAGGCATAAAAAAAGATATTGTATAATTTAAAGTGCTTGCGAAGAGCCAGTAAGTAAATATAAGAACGATACATATAAAGTAGAATTTAACATTTAGTTTTAAGTAAAATCTGTAAATGTATTGTAAATAAATGTCGATTTAAAATAACACAACATTCGACGAATGTCAGACACGGGAATGTTATAATTCTCGTACATTCGTATATTGCTGAAGCTCCAAGGACCCAAATGCCGCAACTGTCCACAAAACAACAGTGAAGTGTGAACCTTCTTCAAACAAGCAATACCATCCGAACTGGAACACACCACATATACAAGAAGCTTTGTAAAATAGTACGTCTAACGTTATATCTAATTACCAGGTGGCAAAACGTGAAACCGCCACACCTGCTTCCGAATAATGCTGCCGAAAAAGGGAATCTACCAAAAAAACCAATTAGATTAGGTCAGAAAGATGACATCACGAGATTCGTTGATGGGAATACCGATCAGTTTCCTTCCTCGTTTCGTTTCGTTGCCTTGGACAACATTCAATGTGACTGAAATGTTAAATAAACTAAACGATCTGTACAACACCGTATTTAAGCGAAGGTAGGAGAAAAGCGAAGGGCGGAAAAATCCGAAGGTCAAAGAATCCAATAAGCACAATGAATCCGACCAATGAGCCCGAAATGAAAAACTACATTTCAACAGCCCTTTGTTGTGGCAAATGGATGTGGGTAGGGCCCACGGGGGTCGGTCTACACTTTATAGCCATTTGTCACTTTATTAGGGCTTCTGTTTAGGTATATTTTACGGTTTTTCTTCACGGTGTTTATGATGTTGTGATCGGGTTGACATCATATGGAAGCCTTGGGTATACCTAACAGCTGCAACCTGGATGTACCCCGGTGGCAATTACTATCTAGTGTTTCTAAAAACTGCGGATGCCATTCCGTAGTTCAACAGAGCCTCGAATTTGGGAATATCTTTAGGATTCGAAACGTATCAGAAGGCGAATATTTATTATTGACCGTAAATCGATGTGATAACAAAGTTCTACTGGTACATGCAGCAGAACGCATGGAACGTACCTTCACCTACAACTAGCGAGTGAGAGAGATTCTACACGGAATTACAATAGATAAGTCAAAGTGGGCAAAAAATTAAAATAGTATAAACAAATGAATGCAAGGTGCGTCCAGAGAATGTTCATTGCCTAGACTTGTAACTAGATTCAGGTGTAAGATCATGATACAGATGGGTGGAAATCTAATTAAGTTAATTGCATCGATTTACATTTTCTAAGAGCTGGGCATCAAAGGCAAATACATTCAGCTGTTTGTCATGGCAATCTAACAAATTTAATAATCTGTTTACCACTTGCGTCAGAAACTAAATTTAGTACAACTCTTGAATCCGGCTATCAAACATTCAATCAAAGTGAACCCAACTGCCGGTCACCGACAGTCAATCCTGGCCGCACCGGAAATCACAACTTCCAGTGGCAATCTGCCATAATCCTCGGAGGGTATTCAATTCCGCATCGCAATCATTAAAACTGCCTTAACTGCTGTTACCACGGTTGCCACTGCAACTTCTTCTAACCCAGATATACTGAAGCTGCTGCTCTTGAAGCGTTATTGTCATTACCCACCGTCAAGAGGCTCAATCAGCTTTAGGTGCTCCTTTGTCCCTCTTCTGCGCTAATTCATTCTCTTTCACAGAGAACTGCTGCAGCGGTCAATTGTTCTGGAATGTTCTCCTTTTTTTACATCTTTTCTGGCATTTTTTTCTTCGTCAACAATATTGTCCAGTCGAATGTTTTCTTTCGCTCCTCCTTATCGTTGTCATGGAACGGAGTAAGGCTTCCCCGTCAATATTATGGAGCTACAGACGGCAGCGACAACGACGCAGCGATAAGATGTCTTCTGGTTTTGGTTCTTTTATGTAGATCCCGAAACTGAATCTATCTCATAGAGACGTTGACGAAGATCCAATTTGTATGCAGCCAGGACAGTTAGTTGGAGTCACTTAGCGCATATGGCCAGTGGATAGGCCCAGGAGGGGGATGAGGAGGGTATTTTGGGGAAAGAAGCCGAATACCGTCTGCAGTGGTTTATGGTCTTCGTTTTTCGTTCCATCCGGGGGTAATGTCTTCTGGTTGCTGCATTCATCCCTTCGTGCCAGAACAGTTCGCTACTAATCCGAAGATGCCTCATTGTAGTGCACAAGTTGGCTGCTGATGCTGATGCTGGCGATGGTAATGGTGCTGATGAAGTCGGTTCTGGCGTTGGCAGTTCAAAAATTCATTCCATTCTCGCTGTGGGTTCTTTTACACTGCTGATGGTGTGCTGCACAGGGGAGGCTAATGCCCTTTTCGTTCGATGCATCCGTCTAACCTCATGCTGCACTAGCACCACTTTTAGTTGATGAGCTGTGTGATACGGTACCGTGGGTTGTTTTTATTTGTCGATAGCTTAGCACATTTCAAATGCGCAAACGCTGCCTTTTTTCTATTCCTTCGTACTTTGGGCTTGGGTGTTTCTTTTTTTCCATCCGCTCCTACCCGCTCGCCTTAGGTTAGTGGAACATTAACGTCGCCCATAGTTGTGCTTCATGACCGGGGTATAGAATTCCTGAACATTTTTTGCTTTTCCTGCTTCCATCGATGAAGTCTTTCATTTGCAAATGAGAACGTAGCACAGATAGAATTTGCGTACCACACTGCAAGGGATTTCAGATACTTAGTGTCTGTGCGTTCCTCGAGTTATTTTTGTAAGAGAAGACGATGAAGTCACTGTTTAACGTTGGGCAAATGTGAACAAGGATTCGAGCGAGATGCGACGACAGGAAGAAAGGCAAGAATGGAACGCCGAAGGTCGAAGGCTCCAACAGTCATGTTGCCGTGTGCATGTAGAAATAATATATTGTGAAGCAAGGATGCTTCTAACGAATTCCATTTGAGAGTGACGTTCATAAAATCACATCTTTTGCAAAGGATTGTCGGTTGGTCCGAATTACTGATCATAAGAGTTTGCAAATCAAGAGAACAAGTGGTTTTGTAGAGGAGTAAAAGTCATGGCTTCCGAACTCGATACCGAGAGAAATCACAGACAGAAATTCATACAAGAGATAGGTTTGATAAAAACAAATAAGTTTTTACTAAAAATGGTAATCGAATGTTATATCGAATCAATAAAGTGTGCATATAGAATAGCAAATGAGGCCTATGGTTCCAAAAACTTAGTTGGTACATACGTACTTTTTATTCCAAATTTTCTATAATCGTTTCGCATGAGTGTCGCGCAAATCACTCTTTAGCTGTTCGCATAGGACTTAAGAGTTCAAGAACACCACAAGAAACAAATCGAACGCCTTCAAATTGAATGACCTGGGCGGCCAAGTCTGATCACATAAACGAGATATTACACGGCCAAGAAATATCAATCGAACCATTGCTGTCAGGCGGGAATTTTATTAATTTATAATTCACTGTTTGTTTGTACAAGCTGTGCACCAATGTTGCTTTATTAGGTTCGGACTCAATACAAAATGTCGCTGGGAATAATTTTAATGATCGGATAGAGCGAAATTTTTTTTTGTCGCCAGTTCCTTTTTTTATTTTTCTTTTTTTTCCTTTTTCTTTTTTTTTCCTTTTTCTTTTTTTTCCTTTTTCTTTTTTTTCCTTTTTCTTTTTTTTTTCTTTTTCTTTTTATTTATTTTTTTTTTCTTTGACAATGTTGAGGAGAGTGGAGCAATTATATATGTATAGGGGAGGCAGTTATGTTTTATAACTATTGGAATTTTTGCATATTACCTTACATATTATATGACAGTTAGAATTTTAGAAGTAATTGTTGACTTAACCGCCAGCAAAAAGCGCAGGAACAAAACAGAGAAATTATATCAAAAGTTTATTTCAGAAGTTTTAAACTTTTAGTCAAGATTATTGAAGTGAATCGAAATGGATTCGATTTTGAAAAGAATACATTAAAGCCATATACTGTGTTGGAGCGTAGCGACACAAGTAGCTGTAAGGTAGCAAGCTGTTGGTTTATTATGACAGGTTCGCCATGTAAGATAGAATGCTGGGATAGTCGCTTTGTGAGGATTCGTGGATCGCCAAGCAGGATAATGCAAAAATCTGACGTATAAGATCAAGCGTATTTTTCAAATTTATAGAGGCCAAGGCAGTGTTGTCTTTTTTTCACAAACGCGCGCACAAAGGGGGATTCTGGAGTGCCCTTAAATGTCAGAACACAGAGCGAGCTAGCTTTTATTGCCGAGTGCTGCTATCTTCACGTTGAGGTCGGAAACTTTCCAAACCACCCTCATACGTCTTCTTTTTGCCGAGTCGGTGTTTTCTTGATTAATTTTTCCCTTATGGCAGTGGTAGTAGGTGGAGGTCGCTACTTGCTAAAAGTCATAAGGATTTGTATTAATGATCATCATCATCATCATCATCATCATCATCATCATCATCATCATCATCATCATCATCGGCACTACAACCGGGATCCGGTCTTGGCCTTATTTAGCAAGTCTCTCCACCGGTATCCGGTCCATATCCGAGACTTGTTAAAATGTTCATAATAGTTTGTTTTTCCGGGCAAGGTTATTAGCCTTGCGCCACAGACCAATACATAGTAATAGTAATTATATAACTACCTTCAAACCATAAGTGTTAATATTTCAAAACATTTCAAACATTATTCACTAAGTAACAGCTGTTTTAGTGACGTTACTTTTGTTAGTTTCGGAATAATGAATGAATAAATTTGAACTTTAAGTATTACTTCCAGATGGGCAAAATACTGTCGAAGCAAACCAATGACTCGATAAGTGTTATTCGGACTCTGTTCCGTTGAAAACAAAGAGGTGGTCTGCTGACTTAAAGGTGGTCGTACAAGCACTAATGATGCCGAGCGCCCGAATTATGTTGTCCCAGAAAACATCGAAAAAGTCCACAAAATCGTTTTGACCCATCGTAGATTGAAATTGCGTGAGATGGAGAAGGATATTAGAAGGCACTGTATTTACTATCTTGCATGAACTTTTGTCAAAGAAAAATGGGTATTCAAGCTGAGTGTTGCTGTTGGATCACAGTCGATCGAAAATAACAACGCGTCGACGATTCAGAGCATAAGTGTTATGTCTGCCCCTGTTTCAGCGCAATAAACATGAGTTTTTGCATCGATATAGCACAGTGGATGAGACATGATTCCACCACTCCACTCTGGAGTCAAATCGGCAACCAACTGAATGGACAGCAGAAAGTGAAACCGTCAAAAGCAACCAAAAGACGCAAGCATCAACTGGCAAGGTTGTGGCCTCCGGAATTTGGGATGCGCAAGGTGTTTTGTTCAACAATTAACTTGAGAAAGGTAGAACTACCTATCGCCAATATTATATTACATTACTGGTGCGTTTGAAGGAAGAAATTCCAAAAAAGGGTTACAAGCGAACAAGAAAAAAGTCGTCCTTCAGCAATAGAGTGCACTGTGTCACAAGTCTATCGCAACGATGGTAAAACTACATGGACGACAGTTCGAATTACTTCCGTCACCCCCATATTCTCCAGATCTGGCCCCCAGCGATATCTGGCTGTTTACACATCTCAGAATATGTCAGGGATGCATTTTCAGCAATGAAGAAATAAAATTGGAAGCTCTGACCTACTTTAAGAGCAAAGACAAATAGTTCTACAAAAAAGGCATCGAATTGTTTGAAAAGCTTTGGAATTGGTATCAGTGTTTCACCCTAGAAGGAGACTATCGTAATGAATAAAGTCGAATTTTATCTTAAAGTTGTTGTATTATTAGTTCGGCTTACAGACTGATGTGTTAATAAATATTCAGTGATTGGTAGGATATTATATTTCCTACCAGGTGTACCTGTGTGAAGTGAGCGTCAAAATACAAATGTATAATTATTTGGTTGCTATGACATCTGTCAAACATATTTAGTATGCATCAAGTCATTGTACAAACATCTTTTTTTTTTTTTAATCCTGTTAAATATGTCGAATTTAGTAGGAGAAAATGATGATTTGCGTAAAGCATTAATGTTTTGTTTTCATTTGAAGAAAAGTGCTGCAGAGTCACATCGAATGCTTGTCGTGGCTTATGGTGATCATGCTCTATCGGAAGCAACATGCAAAAGATGGCTTTAGCGGTTCAAGGATAATGATTTTGATGTGCGAAATGAAGAACGTAGAAGACCACCAAAAAAAAGTTTGAAGACGCCGAATTGCAAGCAATATTGGATCAAGATGACACTTTAAGTTCAAAACAAATAGCACAAATGTTAAATGTTGCACAACAAACAATTTCTGACCGTTTAAAAGCTATGGGAAAGATCCAAAAGTGTGTGCCACATGACAAACTGGGTGCCACATGAATTGAATGACAGGCAGATGGAAAAGCGAAACACCACATGTGGAACGTTGCTTCTACGATACGAAAGGAAGTCAATATTGCATCGAATTGTGACTGCTGATGAAAAATGGATTTATTTTAAAAATCCTAAACGCAAAAAATCATGGGTACATCCAGGAGAAGCGTCAACATCGATTGCAAAGCCTGATCGGTTCGGAAAGAAGACAATACTCTGTGTTTGGTGGGGCCAGAAGGGAGTGGTGTATTATGAACTTCTAAAACCTGGCGAAACTGTTGATGCGCAACGCTACCGACAACAAATGATAAATTTGAACCATGTATTGATCGAAAAACGACCAGAATGGACCACAAGACACGAAAAGGTAATTTTGTTGCATGATAATGCTCCGAGTTATACAGCAAAACCCGTCATAGAAACAATAAAAGCTCTCGGCTGGAAAGTGTTACCCCACCCGCCGTATTCACCAGACTTGGCTCCTTCCGACGACCATTTGTTTTCATCGATGGGACACGCATTGGCTGAGCAGCATTTCAATTCCTACGAAGAAATCGAAAATTGGGTATCCGAATGGTCTGCCTCAAAAGCGACCGGTTTTATTGGTATGGTCTCCACAAATTGCCAGAAAGGTGGTCGAAATGTGTAGAAAAAAACGCTCACTTCAAACCGGTACACCTGGTATATTTCCTGCTTTTTATTTTTTCCCTCCTTTTTTTATTTTTCTGTTTAGTGCCGCCTTGTTCTTATTGTCACTCTTGCTATTTGATTTTTCTTAATATTGTAGTTCTAGTTGTAGTTCATCTACAACGACGACCGCCGGAAACGATGAATATTGTAAATACTTTAGATGTAGGTAATTATGTTGCTTGAATTAAGCCCATAAATGGGGTGGTAGCCCCACTAAACTAAAACTAAAAACCAAACTAAAGTTAATTCAAATTATGATTTTTGGTTTTGTATGACTACTAGCTGAAATTCAATTTTCAATCACATCTTACTTCACTTCCTTCGCTTCAGTCAGTATATGATTTTTCTCGACAATTATTAACACTACAGTCTCGATAAACTGCAAACTTCCCACCGAAAGTACATAGTCATTCAAGTGCAGGCTATCCGTCACCTTTTTTCTTTGTACTCCAACACAATCAATGATCTCATACAGACATGTTTTATTATTATCCTTTCATGTTCATACATTTTTGACTAAGGACTGTCCCAGAAGGTTTCTGCCATTTTTAAGCATATCTGTATTAACTGAATGGCTTACGGGAACGTGGATTTTGAGTAAAAGGAGTTTCTGTGATAAATTTGTTTTGGTACTGAATTACTAACAAGCATTTAAATTAACCATTTCTTGTCCTTTCTGTCCAATACAATCTGCAAATCCCTTCATTTTATGTAAGTCATAGTCTACCCCGTCCCAACAATAGACTAGTTTCGTTTCCGACCTACCGTGCTTCAGAGGCTTGAATCAGTAATACCACCCCTACTTATTTGGTCCATTTTGCATCTAGACATATCCCTCCCACAACCTTATGCTCCCCACTCAGCAGTTCCAAAAAGGCAACACTATGCACCAATGAGTTCATGGTAAACTACTATCCCGTGAAGAAGACACAAATTATCAAGAACACCTCACCTGCAGCTTCTCTATTGAAATTAATGTATCTTCTTGATTCAAAAGACAAAACAAGCATCTATTTTCGAGCCTTTATCAATATCCCTTAGTTTTTGACATATCATTCGTTGTCTTATGCGGACACCATCGCAATGCTCTGCCATGGATTTCATTTCTGCATGCTATGTCCCAATAAGAAGTCCTTCGACAGAGCCTTCTCCTTTTTTTCTTTCACGTTCCATACCTATGATCATCAATTTTCCATTTATATTGTGATTAAGAAAATCGCACCAAGCATGGCAAAAACCCGCTCAGGTAAAGTGTCGTGATCCACCAAGACCGGAGTATTGAAGGTGATCAGCTTAACTTCAAGAGCTGTCCCGCGCTGTGACATAGTGGATGCCGATGTTTGTCATCTTGTTCTGCTGGTTGTGTTCGGTTGCTCGACGACGACGGCTGGTTGTGTCAGTTATTAATACCACGATTACGACTGGCTGCTCATGACGATAGTGACCATGGCGGCTCCATCCATATCACAATTCACGGAACCCACACATCATCAACCATCATGATAGCTTGCCATATATTTGTGCAGATGCTTTAAGTAAGATATACCTCACGGCGACCCTGTCTGACGACTTCCATCAGAACTGTTTTTCAATAGTATACAATAGGCTGGCCAAACGCCGTTTTTCAAGTGGAACGTCTAACGTGGAGGCACAGACATGCTACCCGTGGGCGAGCAATGAAACTTTCGGTATTGGTCATCAGTCTAGAGTTTTCACAGGTATTCATAGAACTTCATCATGTGACATCTAGGCAATTCTCCAAACACATACATAAAATCGTTTTCTGAAGGGATCAAAATGATTGCGACTGTATACTTACTGAACTCCCACAGGGCATAATCTCAATTCATTTGCACACCTTCGGATATAACTACCACGGCGAACGAAGCCCAAGAAGTAATCAGCAAAATGTAAAATGAATGCACAGCCCATTTGAACTTGTCAGAGAAACACACGTCGGAATGGTCGGGGAATGGATAGCCAATCCAACAAGACCCACCACTCTATCCACACAACGAAAACTTCAGAACGAAATCGAAAGTACAGCGAATGCTGTCCTCTGCCAGTTTTACGTGGAAAGAATAAACGATTCTTATACTATGGAGGCACTTGTTACACGGCCTACGATGGTATCTGCACAGAACGCTAATGAAGTGTCATACCGACTGCCCTTTCTTCCCTATGAGCCTCGTCTTCCTTACCAGATCCACTTTGTTGGCATCAACGACTCGATGTCTTGCTTGGACAACCAACCGGGACTATGCCTTACGCACTCCTTTTAGACTCTTACGGTTATATGTGTACAACTTGCCATGCAGTTGGCAGGTATAAGTGCCTATAACGGGGCTCTGTGTAGAAGGTTCAAAGCTGGTTGTTCCCCATGTGTCCAATTTCATTCTCTCTTCACTTTCCTACCACTTTTCCTTTTCTTTCATGCAAGCAATGGAATACAGGTTATACACCATCGCCATTGACTTGTGTTTGCAATTCGGGCCTGAGGGGAATTCTAAGTAAGTCGCTGACTTCTTAGTCGTGCTCATGTGCGGACGAGCCTTTGAGGTATCCATCGCCAAGTGAAGAACAACTTCACGGTGGTGTTACGTACACACGTTTACATGCATTATAGACGGCGAAGTTTATTGCTCAGAAAATAGAGAATTATATGAGTTAAATAGAAAATATCCAACAGCTGAGTCTTTGTTTGTATTCTAGAGAAATTTTCTACATATTGGAAATTAACTACGGGAAAATTATGGAAAAGTAAGTTAATCAAAGGTAAAGATTCCAATCAATGAATAAGATTCGCCTCGGAAGTTTTTGTCAATGCGCATTAAAACAAAATGAGAGCTAACTGAATTACACAGCCCACATAAAACCAGAGCCTACTGAAATGCAACACTTAATTTTACAGGAATACATAACAAACGAAAACAGCACAAGTATGCCTGAATACACCTTTACTATCCACTAAAGATAAAATGATATGAGAAGCTTATAAAGTAAGGTAGGTGGTGTACGTAGCCTAGGCACTTGCTAATTTTGCACGATAGATTGAGCCCGCAGACGAATCCTACATTAAAGTGTTATGGCTAAAGGAAAATCGTTTCCACTTTAAAGGAAAATGTCGTCAACCTGTCAGGAAGACGTTTTCCGCGTTGTAATATAATCCAGCGTTTAATAATTTTCCATCTTGTGTGGAAGCGCTAAAATATTCCTTGCATCTTAAGAAACTCTAAACATTTTCCTCTATTTTTGGTAGCTGTGAACATGTGATAATTCCAGTTAAGGATTGAATTGATTATGGGGCGAAGGGAGCGCACATACAAGGCAAAGTTACAGATTGCTTTCAACCCAGCGAAAGCCACGGCGATCCTTGTCCCCGTTCAATCCAAGTTGACATGCTGTCTCCACGTGACACCCCTGGATAACTACATTGGCACCCGTCGAGTAGTGAACGAATTCATGCAGCGCCATCCTGAGAAAGGTTGGTGCAAGGCTAATACCCATGCCCGTAAAAATTAATTATTATGGCAAATTTAACATGCCTGTGATATGGACCGACGACGACCACGGAAACGAAAATGGCTAAACGATTTAAGAATTTTCTCATGGAATGTCCGCTCAATATACAGAGCTCGAGCTGCACAGCAGCTAGCCGATGCCCTGACCGAATATAAGGCTGACATAACAGCATTACAAGAAATAAGATGGACGGGGAGTGGTGTTATTCAAAGAAATGAGTATGACATTTATTACAGCTGTCATGCAAAACACCATGTGCTCGGGGTAGGGTCTCTAGTCAGCCAAAAACTGAAGCCTGCCATCATCGGCTTTTATGTAATAAACGAAAGGCTATGCACTCTTCGCGTGCGAGGCAAGTTTAAGAACATAAGCCTCATACACGTTCACGGACCTCCAGAGGAGTCCCCTGACGACGAAAAAGAAGAATACTACGAGACCGTCGAACGGGCCCCCCAATGCCTGCTCAAGATACGATGTGAAAAACGTTCTTGATGATTTGAATGCAAAATAGGTCGGGAGCCGGATTTCAGGCACTACACAGGTTCTCATGGTCGTTGCAAGTACCAGGTTTCCACGTAAAGATATCCACAAAGCCACTTGGGTATCACCTGATGAAGCCACTCGCAACCAAATTGACCACGTGTTGATAGATCGCCGCCACTCCTCGAGCCTGATGACGGTACGAACGTACCGAGGTGCCAACGTCGCCTCCGATCACTATCTTGTTGGTACAGTTTTCCGAGCGCGGATTGCCTTACCGACCTTATTGCATCCGCGGATCAGATTCGGATCAACACGGCTGCCTTACGCAATTAGAATACCAGTAACAGCGTTGGCCATGCGCTAAGACTCGCCCTCGAAGAGCTCGACGGAGTGAGAGTAAGTCCTGGGACCAGAATGCCGGGCGTAGAAGAGAAATGGACATGCCTTAAGAATATTGTCATTAGTACTGCCAACTCCATCTTAGACAGTAGTCGTAGAGATGGGAGCGACGGGTTTGATAATAAGTGCAAACTAACGATTGGACCTAAGAATGCTGCATACCGGACAATGCAGCAGTCTCATAGGACGCAGGTGCGCGAGGAGAAATACAAAGAGCTCAGCAGATCTGAAACAAGGCTTCACAGACAAAAGAAAAGTGCCTGGGAAAAAAACCTTGTCTGTGAAATAGAGAAAAGTAGAGAGCGCGGTCCGTACCAGGCGCGGAAGTTCTACCAAATAAGCCGCAGTATGACGCGGTACACACCACGCTGCACTTACTGCAAGGATACAGAGGGTAGTCTGATCACCGATCCTGAAGGCATTCTGGAGCGATGGGAAGTGCACTTCAATGAATTGCTAAATGGTCAGCTCACAGAAGAATTGGAGGCTCCACCAATGCAAGATCAAGACCAAATGCTGCCGCCACCAAGCATTGAGGAAACGTTAAAAGCCATTAGACAGCTCAAATCAAATAAAGCCCCTGCAGCTGATGGCATACCAGCTGAGCTGATCAAACAAGGAGGGACAGCGTTACATCACGCAATTCATGAGATCGTGGTGCACGTATGGGAGCAAGAGCAGATGCTAGAAGATTGGCGTCGTGGTATAATTTGCCCCATACATAAGAAGGGCGACATCACACTGTGCAGCAACTATAGGGGTATAACATTGCTGAGTACCACCTATAAAATACTCTTATCTATCCTACAAGATCGGATAGCCCCATGCGCTAAAGTCATCATTGGTAGGCGATGGAAAAATGTCAGAAATTTAAGATTCCTTTATATCATCTATTTATAGACTTTAAGGCCGCCTACGACAGCATAGCCAGGGTAGAACTATATTATGCCATGAGAGTTCGGCATTCCAAACAAATTGATACGACTTTGTAGGTTGACCATGACCAACGTAACTAGTTAAGTAAAAATAGCGGGATTGCTGTCCAAACCAATTAACATCTTTAATGGACTCCGACAAGGGGACGGTCTGGCCTGCCTCCTCTTCAACCTGGCGTTGGAGAAAGCAACCCGTGACTCTGGCGTTACAACTAGAGGGACTATTATCACCAAGTCCAGCCAGATACTTGCCTACGCAGATGACATTGACATCATCGGTAGAACCGAATCGGCTGTACAGGACTCCTTCACCCAGATCGAGCAGGCGGCACAAAAACTGGGACTGCACATTAATGAGGGGAAAACTAAGTGGCAACTTCTGCGAAAAGAAAACCTAACGTTGGTCAAGCTATCAGGCTACTATGGTCAAGGCTCTTTAAATCCCGAAATTTATCCAGAAAATCCAAGCTGCTATTGTACAAGACCATGGTCTTACCAGTACTCATATATGTATCTGAGACCTGGGTGGTAAAATAAAAGGCACTCTGAACTTAAAGCTGCGTTCGAGAGGAAGGTCTTAAGGAGAATTGTTGGCCCCGTATGTGAGGGAGTTGTACGCAATCTACCTTGAAGCTAATGTTGTAAGAAACATCAAGCTCGGTAGACTCTAGCAATGCACATGTTCCTGTCTCAAAATCCTTCTTACGGAAAAATGCTGTCGCTTTTTTTCGCTAAAATTAAGTAAGTAAAGTACATTACGGAAAAGCTGTGCCCTGAGTTTCCACATGGATGTGTGGGTGTCCGCACAAAAGGTCGTACACTCCGTATCTCTCGCACAGCAAAATTGTATTGTACATTGGTAGCCAGGCGTAAAGAATGTCAAGATAGCAAACCTGAATTTGAAGTGGTCCCTCTAGTGAAAAGAGGCGCAGTGATCCGTGCATTTAATCGAATAAATTCGGAAGATCGACCTGACAGATTCATAACACGTCAAAACAGTTATAACATCACCTGTAGGGATCGCTGTCACTTATCCGTAACTAATCTCCGCTTCCTATACTTTTGTACCCAGCCGTTAAAATGGCACGAGCCATTTTCTTGTTGACC
This sequence comes from Microdon myrmicae, assembly GCA_963931805.1. Taxonomy (NCBI): domain Eukaryota; kingdom Metazoa; phylum Arthropoda; class Insecta; order Diptera; family Syrphidae; genus Microdon; species Microdon myrmicae. The sequence goes on from OZ007497.1 coordinate 11,098,921, forward strand.
AGGACAGCATTCCTAGGGGAAGGTTCAATTTGTCCTCCGTTTTGCACTAATCACAAACCTGAAATTCTCGTATAGCGTTTTGCGACGATAATAAAGATAATTCAACTCGAAATAACGCTATGACTTTTAGGATTATATCAAAAAATTTAACCAAAGCTTCAAGGCATCAGATTTATTATTCTCCATTACCATTTATTGCTGTGGCATACTATGCAAATTGCTGGGATATACTTGCTCTGATAATTTCATTTTTCACGTATAACGTTCTTCATTATGACTTTTGTGTGTTCGCTGGTGTGTAATGATCTTAGAGTCGCGCAATCAGTTGGGGTTAGTTCGTAACAGGCTAAGTGTGCTCCAAGTAACAACTGATACCAATGTTTCGAATTCCAATTTGCTTGGTTATGATATAATGCTTCTCCACATTAAATGTGGGATCAGTTTGCCAAACTTGGTGGTCTTTTGTGGGGCGCTGTCGTAATGGCAGAAGAGTTTCGCTTCGATCAATGCAACATCCGAGGCTTAAAGCGTAAATTCTCTGAAGTTTCTGTTCAGATACACAACTAACAAATCCGCAATTCTTGCACGAAGCGGGACTCAAGAAATAAAGAATACTTATATTTTAGATGTAGTCGTGTTTCTATATTTCCCATACTTACGAAGGGATATTGTTTAATAGCTTCTGCCACCTCTTCCTCACAGCCCGGAATATAACTTCTCGTAGCTAAAACCCCATACTTCTTACATATCGTACAATGTTGTTACCTGTATACGAGGTTGAACTTGGATAGAAAAAGACCCTTCACTAATTCGATGCTCTATCCGACTTCAGCGATAAAAACTTGACCTTATACTACCGCATTAAAATCATTAATGCGGGTATTAATTGTCTCACGATTCTATTTGTCTCACGAACCTTAGACAGTATGTGTATAGTCTTCCATCGCTTCTAATAATTTAACTTAAAATCCACACGTTTAGTAGCTATACTATGGTTTCGCTAGCAGTCCTGGTCATCCGCCCTAATACGTACACTAATAACAAACGATGTAATGATATAAGGGTTTTTTCTTGTAGTTTTCTCTTAATTATTTATTATTTATTAAAATTGTACTATTTTCATTATAGAGATTTAAGATTATAGTTGTAAAGGAATTGCTGTCCTAAATCACTAAAAAAACTAGTTGCAAATTCTTAAATTGTAATTGTACTATCTACTTTAATAAAAGTAATGATGCGTAGTATGCTCCTGTAATGGTTTTTCCTTTTTGAAGATAATCGATTCTACTTGAAAATAATATGGCTCTGTGAGAAAGCCTTCTGGGGTGGTCTAAACTGCTGCTTTGGGAAGTTGAATTGGTCATTATTCTTCCTGAAGAACGATGTTAACGTTAGTGTTGACGCGGACTTTTCCTTGCAACGTAAAAAGTGTCAAATCGAAGAGGAATAAGTAGACCAATTACGTGGTCTTAGTGCAGGTCTTAGGGATTAATACATATGAAAATAGGAGAAGATTCAATAGGAATACATACTTGCAAGGCAAAATCATCATCATCGGCACTATAACCGATGAATCCGGTTTTGGATTTATTTAGCAAGTCTCCCCCCGGTATCCGGTCCTTGTTCGAGATTTGTTAAATTGTCCATAATAATTTGTTTTTCTGGGCAAGGTTATTAGCCTTACGCCAACCTTTCTCAGGAAGTCGCTGCATGCGTTGGTTCACTACTTGGCGGGTGCCAAAGTAGCTATCCAGGGGCGTCACGTGGAGACTGCATGTCAACTTGGATTGAACAGGGACAAGGATCGTCCTGGCCTTTGCTGGGCTGAAAGCAGAGACTTTTTCCCGTAGAGTAAGGAAATTTAATAGAGGTCAGTTCTTATACCATGTACAAAGAGTACGGATCTCTTTAATCAGTGGTCCTTCGAGCAAAGTAATGCTAACCATTGTCAAGCCTTTCTTTTGTTTCCTAGTGTGAGACTGCACTAGGGTGGTTATAAACTATCATATAAAAGTAATAGTTTATTTCAAAATAAAAAGTTAAAATAGAACCAGAGAAATTGTTAGCTCTACCTCAACGCCCAATAACCCCAGGGAATGCAGAGACTATATTAGTATACATGCATTACACTAAAGGACGAATTTCCAATCTCAAAAGAAACAAGATAAATGGAGAACAGATCATGGCCTATTTAAACCGTCGAGGCTTTGATCCTTATAAACGGGGCAGATTGAACGATTGAGACACAACGTATTATCCTTTCTTATAGGCATTACCACGGTCTTTGCTCAACTGTGCTTCCTCAATGTATTCTACCTCTACAATCATGCTTCCTCTGTACCCGTCAAAGAGAAAATTTGCATTACGTTGAATTCATCTTCCAACGTACAAATATACGCGATGAACCACAAGAATCTAGGATGTGGAATGCCCTTATTTTCTCGTCGTTACAATATTCTCGGCATCTCGGGGCGCCCACTAGGCGCTATAGGTTCGCCTCTCCCGAGAAAATTCTAAGACAAAAAAAAAAAAAAAAAAAAAAATTGTATGTTCAGGCACTTAAAACCAATCCATCGATACCTCCCTCCCTTTGCCTCCCCCTCCTCTACCTCACACTGTGCTTGACGTTCATGGTGCAAAATTCAATTATATCTTTAAAGTGGTAGACCGGAAACACCTAGATGTAGATCCGCTCAAGAGAGCGTAACTTTTACAGATGTCAAAGGATGATCAATAAAATGTGATGGAAATGTCAATAACAGATGTATCTAACAATACAAAGTGAGCTCAATTCAGGTAGCTGGGAGTGCCACCTGTTGGTAGTTTCGGGAACTTTTTGCGCAAAGTATTATTCAACTTATCAATCTTCAAATATCCGACCAATTCCCAAAAACGGCTACCCATCATCCTCCTCAATACAAAGTGAGCTCAATAAAGGTAGCTGAGAGTGCCACCTGTTGGTAGTTTCGGGAACTTTTTGCGCAAAGTATTATTCAACTTATCAATCTTCAAATATCCGACCAATTCCCAAAAACGGCTACCCATCATCCTCCTCAATACAAAGTGAGCTCAATAAAGGTAGCTGAGAGTGCCACCTGTTGGTAGTTTCGAGAACTTTTTGCTCGAAGTATTATTCAACTTATCAATCTTCAAATATCCGACCAATTCCCAAAAAACGGCGACCCATCATCCTCCTTTTACTATCGAATCATAACTCAAACCTCTACTCTGAGGAAGGTGATGGAGGCATCGATTAACTAGCCGATCAATAAACGTTCGACCCTCTTCATGATCCCCAATATGGATTTTACACCAATAAACCTGATGATAAAGCATACCGAAAAAGGGAGTTACTCCATCTACTGTTTCGGTGAAAACAAGGTTGTCCCTCAAGATATCTCAAAAGCGTTAACAAAGTTTGGTATCCAGTGCTATTGTGGAGACTGATTTCCTATAGTTGAGGTGAGTATACACTGTATCAATTGATAAAATATAGTAGATCTAGATGGTGCCAAATCTGCCTCCCAACATTACTCCGTGCCCATCTGCCTTAGTTTCATATACCTCTCTTATTTATTAGTAACAACGCGATGCATTCGTTTGTTGACGACAGCACAACTAGTTTCTCTCACTTATTCGCACATGTTCGACCATATCTTCAACCCCGTTGTCAAACAGTACGATATGCTCAACTCATCGAACTCCGACCTCAATAAGACAACCACTAATAAGGATTACATAACTGAATTAAATTTGTTGCCTTTCAAACCCGGTGCTCTCTTAAGAACACGTATAACAGCGCTCCAAGGGCCCGCTAGTATACAACATAAGCAGTGAAACTCATGGGTACCCATGCGCAAATTTTTCAATTCCGTCATTAGAACATAGGCTCAAAGAAATGTACCTATTTATTTTCTACTTGAGCTTGGAGATTGCATTCCACATTTCCAAGTGATTGCATTTCTACTTGAGGTTGATGATTACATTCCACCTTACCAAGTGATTGTAATTCCACCTTTCCAAGTACGTTGCCATAATTCACGTCAATCAGAAAGTCTACATCAGTTTACTAAAAGTACAAATACAGGCACACAATCGTTCCTTAGCCGAACTACACACAGTTGGAACACGCTATGCCAGTTCATATATTTTCTGTCACTATAATCTTCATTCGAAACCACTGAACTTTGATACCACTCAAAACCAATGCTTTTTGGCACCCTTCTCCTGCTTCCGCGCCCTCTTCTTCTGGCCGCACTGGGACTGACATTTAAGGATAACGTAAAAGTGTTTCATGTAAAAACCAGAGAAAACCAAGGGTGGAGCCCATCACCATCACCAGGGGTATTTTCTGATCATTTACGGCCTTGTCAACTATAACTAGCATTATGTTTGTTTTCGACCTACGTCGATCAGTAAATGAATACGTTACGAAGAGGAACTCCCACTAAAGAATGACTGTTGTTCAACAAAACAATATCGCATAAGGACCAGAGAGCCGTTAATAAACAGTACCAGAAGATCTTGTGATTGAATGTCAACTAAAGCATTGTTTGCCAAAATAAGAAGAGTTAATTTTATCAACTTGGGGGGATGGGAGCGAGCATATAGGGCAAAGTCTCTGCTTTCAACCCAGCAAAGGCCAGGACGATCCTTGTCCCTGTTCAATCCAAGTTGACATGCAGTCTCCACGTGACGCCCCTGGATAGCTACTTTGGCACCCGCCAAGTAAGGCTAATAACCTTGCCCAGAAAAACAAATTATAATGGACAATTCAACAAGTCTCGGATAAGGACCGGATACCGGTGGAGAGTCTTGCCAAATTAGGCCAGGACCGGATCCCGGTTGTAGTGCCGACGATGATAATGAATTTTATCAACTTGCATATATATGACTTTGTGGCAACTCTAACAACAGATACACACAATTCACAGGCAAAAATAGTGAAGAACACGAACGAAAAAAATCGAATAAGAAGAATACATCAGAACCGTATACCAAGCGATAAATAATAAAAAGTAATTCACATCAGAGGAATATAATCGAGTTTGGAAATCAAATTCAAAACACGGTCAGTAGTCTTATGCTTCACTGCGTCGCTTTTCAATCGTCTCATCGTGTGTTCAATTCACCTTCTTCACTATCCTTGCTTAACGCTATAACTTTCCTACGTATAGGCTTTCTAGGTTTGGGGTTGAATGTTTAGATTTAAAAACAGAAAGTTGGGTAAAGGTAGAAATATAAGCTTCAGTTAGCTTCAGCGAAAAAACCTAAAAAATCGTAATGTTTATTTGTATCTAAGTTTTTCTTGTCATTACAAGGAAAACATGAATTGTGTATGAGTAAGACCAAAAGGAAAAAATGACGTAATTATTTTATTACTATTATTTATTGTATATTGGCCTGTAGGAAGCCGGAAGTTCATGACCCCACTGACTCGGCTGTGCCATCGTTGCCCGTTGTTGTGGTCCGGCGCCGTGCTTCCTCGGTTGAGGGAAGAGCGGGGACCTTTTATTTTATCTTTAGTTCTGTTTCTTTCATCAATTCTCGTTTCATTGTTGAGTAGCTCCGATAGAATCAATGGTCAAAGAAAAACTTTTCCTTCTCTCTTGATATTAGTTACGTATTTATTTTAAACACTAAAAACTTAACTGCTTTTACAATTCTTAATTAAAACTTCTTCTTACGATATTCCACTTATAAATCAAACTTCCTTCTCAAACTTGCAATCTCAACTGAACTTTATGAACTGAACTTTTTTCTCTTCTATTTTTTCTTTTTGACTTTTCACATTCAATTCGGACGAAAATCCAAGTTGCTATGTTTTCAATAAATAAAAAGGTGCAGGTTATTAAGTGTGCTGTAACTGGTAATATTGTGAATGTTTATGAATGGTATGTATTAAGTGAGAATGTAATATATGTTAAGTGAAGTTTTTAAGGATGTGTTAGGAGATTCAGTGTTAAATTTAATAAGGGTGGTATTCTGGAATACAACATCCCACCCTTCTTCGAGAAAGAAAATTATCCTTGAAGAGAATAATTTTCTAGTAACTATATATTAAATTAAGATTAATTAAAAACTTGGATTTTCGTTCAATTACATTACAAAGGTTTTCAAAATTAATCTTTCATCAAAGGTTACAATAATCAAAAAGTTCTTAATACTAGAAAATTAATCTATTTACATTATATATTAACTAAATTTTTCCAATACTCAAAAAGTTCTTAACACTAGAAAAATAGTCCAAAATAGTCTATTTACATTATATATTAACTAAATTTAAATATTTCTCCTTGGAACCTTTTCTTTTCTTATCTAAAAATCATTATTACTTATTATATTAAATATATAATATTAATATTATTGTTTCAAAATTCTCATTTCATCATTCATCATTCATTCAGTATATATATTAATTCCAAAATTTCCAATATATATATTACCAATAAAATTTTCTTTCTTTCCTTTTCCGTTCGAATATATATAAATTCTAAAATTTCCAATATATATTACCTCTAAAATTTTCTTTCTTTCGTCCCCCTCATTAACTTTTTTTTTTTTTTTTTTTTTTTTTCCTTTCCGTCATTTCCTACAATTGTTAGATTATTTCATATATATTGAATAATAAAACAAAGGCCATTTGTTATGTGTTTATCTTTTCCTTAAATTTATGGAAAAGTTTCCAAAACCTTTCTGGGCCTATTACTATGATGATTGAATAAAGATGATTATTACCAAAAATCTTCTTGAAAAATGATCTTAAATAATTTAAATGACGGTGTAACCTTTTATTTTTTTGTATTTTGCATTGGAATAAATTTTTTTTGTTGAAAAAAAAGACTTGTAATGTATTTATATAGTTACTCTTTACAATACCTATTTTAGTTAAATTATTATTTTCATTTTTTATTATTTCGTGTTTGAGTAAGTGTTTGTGTTTGTTTTCGTTGTTTAAAATATTTATTGTTTTCGGCTTAGTGTTGTCATTGTCCATAGCTTTAACTGCTGTCGGAACGTCTACCTTTTCAGTCTTACTGCTGATGGATCGTTTAGTTTCTCAGTCTCATTTACTGATTCGAATAGTTCTTCAGACTTATTAGCTGTTAGAACATCTTGGTTCCCAGTCCTATTTGCTGTTTGAACTATTTCTTCAGTTATATCTGCTGTAGAAACATTTAATCCGTCAGTCTTTGCTGCAGAAAAGATTTGTTCATCAGTATTAGCTGCTGAACTGACTTGGGTTTCGACTTTTATTGCAACTATTGGGTCTTCAGTCTTTAACACTGCTGAATTTTCAGTCTTTGTTGCTGAAGTGCCGTGGTTGTCTATTGGGATAGCCGGAATATTAGGGGTTTCTGTTTGTATATTTTGTGCAGGATCCGAATTTTCAGTCTTTAATACTGCTGAGTTTTCAGTCTTGGTTGCTGAAGTGTCTGCGTTGTCAATAGGGATATCTGAGATATTAGCGATTTCAGTCTTTAATACTGCTGAAAATTTCGGATTTTCAGTCTGTGTTGCTGAATTGTTTTCCAGAATGGGAGTATGAATCGGAGTCTTTATATTAGGGACAGGGTTATCTTCGTTTATATGGCTTGGTTTATAGGAGTATGTGGGCTCAGGGTAAATTTGGCTAGGAGCTTCATTAAAATGGTCGTTATCTATTTCCAAAGATCTAATGCTGTAAATAGAAAACTTTGGTCTGTCTTCCATCAATTTTGGTTGGCGTCAGGCCTCGTTTTCCGACTCTTGCACCCGAGAAAAGTGAACATTTTGTCTATCGTTTTGTCTATTGGTGGTCCTAGAATTTTCACCAAAACGATTTTCAGAGTTTGTAGGATTGTTTCGGAATGGGTTACGCGTTGTTGTACCTTGTTGGTAATTTGTTGAAGGCGCTCCATTCCTAGATATCTTGTATCTACACTCATTCTCTGTGTGATTATTCCGTGCACAGAAATTACATACAATGTTATATTCCCTTTTTATGGGTTGTCTATTCGGAAAAAAGTTGGATTGCATGTTCCGATAACATGTGTCCTGTGTATGCCCTGGCTTACCACAGGTTTGGCAGACTATACTATTGAATGTAGGTTTTTCGTTATATTGATATGACCTGGGAGAGTTGTCCATTCGAGCACCATGTGATACTACATGTGCAATCGACTGTTTTAAATTATTTCCCCCATGGACTTTAGCTAGTATCTTTAGCTGTTCGTTCATTAGTCCATCTTCAAATGTTTGTACGGCCAATTTTTTGTTTTCTTCTATTAAATATTCCCTAACCACCGCGTCTGCTGTTATTTCACACGTGGCAGAGTTTAAAGTCCTTAGAGCATTCGCGACTCTATCGCCGTATTCCCGGACGGTTTCTCTGTAGCGTTGTTTCAGAGAAATCAACTCATTGTGTGCCGTCGACCGAGATTGCTCCTCTTTATATTCCGATTCGAGTTTATCTTTTAAATCCTCCCACTTAGCGATTTGGCTATACCTAATCAGATCGTAAGCATGACCCTCTAGTCTATTTTTGACTAGCTCTAAAAACGTCTCGTATATATCCGGGTCTGCCTTTATGGATCTAAATAAAATGTCTCCCCCGGAAATAAATTTACCTAAAACGCAGGGTTTCCCGTCAAAGGTAGGGACGATTCTGAAAACATCAGAAATTCCGACAGACAGAGCCATTTCAGGGGTTTTACTGAGTATCTGTTGATAGTGGAATTGTTCTTCCCCCTGCCTAGCCGCCTGTCTCGTGTAATATGGACTCGTAATATTGAAAATTTGAATTAAAGTATGGCGAAAATTTGTTATCAATTCTTAAAAATATGGTTTATGAAAAAATGGCCTTTATGTTATTATTCAATATATATATATATGGAAACGATATGGTTTGGACCCAAAACTGAAAAGAAAGAAAATTTTCGACGAGAAGGAAAAGAAACGGAAATGTCGTCGAAAAACTGAAAAGAGAATTTTCAAAGAATATAGATAGAAATTTCTATCGAAAAAAATGTATGTTAGTAAAAAGGAAAGCTTCCAAGTAGAAAATATTCCTAAAAAATTTAGAGAGAAAAAACAAAATATTGAAAAAATTTCTTACTACTCTAGATGTTGATAGAAGTCTTGTTGAATTTCTTATTGTTGTCCCTTTTTTTCTTCTTTGTTGTGTCGTAGAGTTCCTCTTTGTGTTCCTTTCTTTATTTTATATTATTTTGTTATTCTTGCCAGGCAGACTTCACGCCCTAGAAGTTGAATATCCTGGTCTTTTGCTGGATTTTTTTTTTCGTTGTTTTATGTTTTTTTTTCTTCGTTGTTTTATGTTTTTTTTTTTTCGTAGTTTTGTCTGGTTTTTTTTTTTTTCTTGAAAAATTTTTTTCTTCTTCTTATTTGGTTATTTCTCTTGTGTTCACTTTAATTTTTTTTTTGTTTTAAATTTTTTTGTTTACTTTGTTTTTCGTTGTTTTATGTTTACTTTTTTCTTCTTCTTATAAACAATTTTTTTGTTGTTTTAAATTTTGTTTTGTTTAAAAAAAAATTTTTTTTTCTTGTTTTTTTTTTCTTCTTATTTTCTTCTTTTTATTTGGGATCCTTTGGTTGTATCCCACCGCTGCCACCAGTGTTGTGGTCCGGCGCCGTGCTTCCTCGGTTGAGGGAAGAGCGGGGACCTTTTATTTTATCTTTAGTTCTGTTTCTTTCATCAATTCTCGTTTCATTGTTGAGTAGCTCCGATAGAATCAATGGTCAAAGAAAAACTTTTCCTTCTCTCTTGATATTAGTTACGTATTTATTTTAAACACTAAAAACTTAACTGCTTTTACAATTCTTAATTAAAACTTCTTCTTACGATATTCCACTTATAAATCAAACTTCCTTCTCAAACTTGCAATCTCAACTGAACTTTATGAACTGAACTTTTTTCTCTTCTATTTTTTCTTTTTGACTTTTCACATTCAATTCGGACGAAAATCCAAGTTGCTATGTTTTCAATAAATAAAAAGGTGCAGGTTATTAAGTGTGCTGTAACTGGTAATATTGTGAATGTTTATGAATGGTATGTATTAAGTGAGAATGTAATATATGTTAAGTGAAGTTTTTAAGGATGTGTTAGGAGATTCAGTGTTAAATTTAATAAGGGTGGTATTCTGGAATACAACACCGTCCTGTGCATTCTTTTTCCACGCTTCGCCTTTTAATCCGAGCTCTTCAAGGTCGCGCCTTATATTGACCTCCCCTCTTCGTCGCGGTCTTCCCGCCGGTTTTTTTCTTGTTAGTCTCCCGTCAAGAATTCTACGTACGGTTCTGTCGTTGCCCATTCTCGCTACATGCCCGGCCCACCTTAATCTTCACGATCTGATTATTATTATTACGTTAGTCAAGTTATCATTGACTTAGGGCGTTCGGGTGTGATCAGTTAATTAGGATTTAGATTAAGTTACTAAGAGTTTAAGCACTTTTTGTCGAACTAGCAAGTTCGAAAAGTTTAAGAATAAATAAAAAGGGAAATAGTAGTAAAAATAAAAATTAAACTTGGTGTGAGAAAAATTAACTTGTTTAACAATTTATGCTAAAAGTGTATTGAAGTAACGAATTAATTAAATCGGTTGTAGCCATTTTAAGTAATTGCTTTACATAAACTAAATTCCTAAATATTTAGTAGCATATGTGTCAACCCTGACAGACCAGTGTGGATAAGTATAGAAAACCGCCGTAATGAATGATGTATAGAGCTCATTTGTCAGGCGGGAGTGAGGTTTATAAACTAACCTCTAAAACTGTATGAGCAGGTGGGCTAGGGTAAGCCTTGACCCGAGTTGTAAGGTCCGGGAAGCAAATAATTAAGATGAAAAATAAATCCAAGGAGACGTCCAATATCACATTTGTCGGTACGCCTATTAGTTCGCCCAGACTCTCAGTGCAGTAATACCCATATAAATTGTCGCGGCTTACTTTGAATATTTAATTTAAATCGATTTCACTCCTCCTGCAATTATTTTAGTGATTAGCCACTTTTGCTAGTAAAGCTTTTAGTGATACACTTCCTTCCACAGCGGCCTTACGGTTTCCACTACCAATCGTCTGTATTGAGGGAATAGGAATGAAATACCCTCTGGTTAGTTCGTGATACGAGTTATAACCACATCGGCTTTTTATGATAACTCTGCAAAAAATATTTTTTACCTATTCCATCAAATTGGACCTTTAAACTCTGACTCTGTCACTTAACTTTACCTTAAGCTTACTTAGTCAGTTAGTCGTTAAGTTTTTCCAATGTCTTGTAATTAAACAAATTGCTTCCTAGAAGCTCTAGCACTTCGTTAATTACACACCTTATCTCGCAAGCCAACATCTAAGCCCGGACTCCTCATCGTAGAGCAAAATCGCACTTCCTCTCGGCCTAACTGCGCTGCAGTGCCCATTTAGCAGTCACCACCCGTATCGCTATGTTTGAAGCTATACAAGGAAGTCCACACATTCGCATGCTAATGCGCCTAAGCTCCACAGACGATCTTTGGACCCTTTGCTCTATATTCATCCCTGGTTGGGCCAAATAAGGGGTGGTTCTCTCAAACGAACACGAAATCATTACCAACTTCTACTCGGATAGTTCAAGGCCGACCCAGAGCTCACAAAGTCCTTGGGCGACTTTCCTAACAGAGAGCTACTGCGGTGTACGGATTGATTTACCTTGAATTCAAGTAATTAATTCATCATTGGTTAGTTGGAAGCAATCAACAGGTGTGACCATGTGCCTGGAAGAAACACTCGTGCCTGCAATGCATAGAACCTGAAAGCGTTGAATTTCGCGCTTTGTTGACGCATTTGTTAGGAATCTCTCGTGTGAATTTCATTGGAATTAGACTCATAAACGCGGCAGATTTTAATGTATTAGATTCACATTTGAGCAAGAGGGGACAACGCCGGCCTTTATCGTAATGCAGATATGGGAGGAAATGGTGGTGCAGTCTGAGAACGAGCGCTGCACCCTTACATAACAAACATCCACTGGATTTGCATGCTCATTCAATTTAGATTTTAGTGCGGTCGGATGATGGCGAGTGCTGCTTGCCGAGCAAACTGTTGAAGTGGGAAATGACTTGACGCCTTTGGTTAACTGACTGAAATGAGCAGAACTGCGGGAGAAGAATTTTCCCAGCATCAAACATGAAGCGATTTAAAGAAAGACATTTGTGTTTCATTAATTTTTATGACACGATGCTAAGAGTAAAGAGCAGGTTTCCGCCTAGCGTAATAGGCCACGTTCAGAAGGTATTAACTACTTATTGGTACATAAAAAGAGTGACGGTGGGATGGGCAGAAAGGGATCTATACAATGGTACTATATACTTTTAGGCATACATAGAATCTACGACATTTACCTAAGTCAGGACAAGAATGCAAGAGAGTTTGTGGGGGTGAAGAGGTATTGCACCAAGACACGGGCACACGGTTCACTTTCTTCCCCACAACATCACTTGATAAATAATATCAAAAAATCCAAACACAAAGGAAAGAGCAGGAGAAATTAGAAGGCACTGATTTAATTTAGTTGTTCGTTTTTTTTCTTTATTTGTTAATATAATGATTTCTTTTATTTTACATTAAAATAAATTATCACTAGATTTAAATGGAAGGACTTGTATTTGTATTTACACAGGAAGGGATCACGACACAATGTAACTATTGTAAAAGTACGATTTGGCCAATAATACACAAGGAACTAAAAACATTTTGAGAGTACTGCGGCGAGTGTGTTGGATGGCGTTTCAGATACTTGTGGGCGGCGTGACCTTGCACGATGGTGACTGAGTAACGACTGACTGAATTAGGGATGAAAAATCAATTTTGAATTCGTGCAGCTATTAGCCAATCATCATTGCGCTCTTTTCATGAATCTTCTCATTTGCATGTCTCAGGAGGTGAATAATATTCGCGCATCATTCGACAGTCGCTGGACATGCGAAGGATGAAAAGAACAAAAGAAAGAGCGCAATAAGTTCGGGGTTGGCTTAGCTTGTGCGCTTGTACCAAATGCAGTCCCTGAGAAGGACCTACTGCCCCAGTGTTATGGCTGTGGTGATCTCAGAGTGCATGGAACTGCTGAGAGACAGAATTATGGAGAAGAGGAAATGTGGCCGGCGCTATTCACCTGCGAAACGAGATCATTGATCCCAAGTGAATGCATGATCTGCGGAAAAGCCGAAGTGAAGCTAAATTGGGTAGGGTAATTTATCGTGAGAACTAATTAAATATTTTGATAAATTCCCCAGCGGTTGCATGATTATGCAACAGTGTCGTCTGCTTCGACTTGTTGTTGCTAACTGACATGATGTGATTTCCGATGGAAATCTCATGGGCTAGCAAAAATGGAGTTGCCGTATGGCAAAAAGGTAGCTGAATTCAATTATGCATTATCTGCATAGAAGAATGAATTCAGCTATGCGTCCATTTGGAAAACATGACATTTCTGGTGAATAGCATGAACGGTGGAATAGGGGTTGATGTAAAATGTCCAAGCATGGCGACGTCGAACTCAGGCAAATTAGATACTGCGAAACACCCCGAGAAATTTGGTTGAAACTGGAAGCAATTTTCGAAACGAAAGGACTGGCGAAAAAGGCATCATTGTGGAAACGGCTAATGAATCATCGACTCAACGAACGCGGAGATGTACAACGACAGGTGGACGAATTCTCCGGTATGGTTGACAAAATGTCCGAATTATCCGTACAAGTCAGCATTAAATTACAATCGACCATTCTTTTACACAGTCTGCCGGAGAGCTACAAGAATTTTAGATGCGCCATCGATCGAGAGACGAGTTACCTTCGGCGGAACATCTGAAAATTAAAATCCTCGACGAAAGCGCGACGAGAAGACAACGCAGCCAAGCCGAAGACCAAGCAATGTTCGCGAGAAAGGAACGCCGAATTGGAAAAAGACTACGAACAAAGCATCGAACAAGTCAGTCGATAAATTGGGTGATCAACGTACCGGCGGACCATTCAAATACAAATGCCATAGATTTTGCCAAATCGTTCACAAGGCCATAAAGTGTCCGGAGAGGGCCGAACGAAACGCGAAACATCCCGAAAACAAAGAAAAAGCCGCCATCGGCAAAGACATTTCCTTCCTAACCTCCCACACAGACGCAGATTCTTGCTTTGCAGCGAACGTTCAGAAAAACGATACGTGGTGTCTTGATAGTGGATGCACATCACACCTATGCCACGACAAGGACGTATTCGAATAAATCGCAAGTGCTGGAAATTTAAAGATTAATCTGGCAAATCATGGCTCCACCCACGTAAAAGCGAAAGGAACCGTAAAAATGGCGGCATCTGACGGAGACACGGCTCGGCTCATACGTCTGGAAAACGCACTGGTCGGGTACGTACCTGCGTAACAATCTCGTCTCGGTCGCGAAGATCACGGACGGCGGAAACAGCGTGACGTTCACGCGCGAAGGAGCTACAATCAAAAGCAACCACGGATCTACGATCGCAGTAGCAGATCGGAAAGGAGATCACCATTTTCTCCGCGAATCCGGAAAAGAATCAATCTGTGCTCTGTCGACGGGAACGCGTAAGCCTTTAATAACCGTTTGGCACGAGAGATTCGGTCCCCTTTACTGGCGCGGTCTCTTGGAGATGAGCAAAAGGGGGATAGTGTCCGGACTTGACCTAGAAGACGACGGAACCACAAATACGTGCGAGATTTGTTCGGAAGGGAAGATTACCGCGCTGCCCTTCGGAAAGAAATCGCACCGAAGCGGAAAATTATTGGATATCGTCCATGCCGACGTATGCGGACCGATGAGAGGCGAATCAAGGGGCAAAGCTAGGTACTTCCTCACGCTAACTGACGACTACTCTCGTTGGACAGAAGTAAGGTTTTTGCAAAAGAAAAGCGACGTCTTGAAGGCTCTAGTCGAAAATCAATCAGGACGAAAAATTAAATGTATGCAATCCGACAACGTACGAGAGTTCTGTAACGAAGAATTCGACAGATTGTTGAAGGGAGAGGGAATTGCGCGAAAACTCACGACGCCATACACTCCCCAGTTAAATGGAGTAGCGGAAAGGAAAAATCGCACGCTCTTGGAAATGGCGCGTTGCATGTTAGCGCAATCGAAGCTCTCAACCTCGTTTTTGGCAGGAGCGATCGCCACGGCAAACTTCGTAAGAAATCGATGCATTACGAAGACACTAGAAGGTAAAACTCCTTACGAATTATGGCACGGAAAACGCCCGAACGTGAAGAACATGCGAACTTTCGGAGAGACAGCATATATGTTGGATAAAACTCCCGGAATGGGGAAGCTGGAACCGTGAGGTATGAAATGCATTTTCCTCGGATACGACGAATCGACTCAAGGCTATCGAATGTGGGTATCAAACAAACGAAGGGTTACCACGACACGAGACATCAAATTTACTGACACCGATACAAAAACGGAATGCACAACGAATCGTCATCGTCTTCGTCAAATCTGAATCGAGATTCGATTCAGTGTCACTGGCGAATTTCTTTGAACCTCATCTAGGTGGGGACCGCGACGAGGAATCGAGAAATGAATCGCAGGAACACGACGACCCGACGGGAGAAAGGGACGAGATCACCGAAACGATCAGAAGAGCGCCGGGTAGACCTAGAAAGATTCTCACTGGACGACCCGGTCGCCCGCGAAAATTGTATCGAATCACGCAAAAAGACGAAGATCCTCGTGGATTGAGCGGGGATGAGATCGACTGAACTCTCGACGACGAGGAGTCGTACATCTCGGACGGCTTGGAAGCAAATTTAGCCAGTCTTCACTCGGAGGTCCCGTATCGACAAGCATTGAACGGACCGGACAAAGAAGAATGGTTGGACGCCATCGTCGAAGAAGTCAAATGCTTAATCAAGAACGATACATGGCGTATCGTGAATCGACCAAAGAATCGCAACGTGGTCGGATGTCGAAAGGTTCTCAGGAACAAGTACGACTCGGGCGGCAAGGTCGAGAGAAGAAAAGCACGACTCGTGGCGAGGGGGTTCGCGCAGCGACCCGGGATCGATTTTCACGACACCTACGCTCCGGTCGCTCGCCTGGGATCCATGCGTATGCTACTTGCATTGGCAGTCAAGCACGACCTTAAGGTGCATCAGAGGGACATCACGGCCGCCTACCTAAACGGCACGATCGAGAGGAAACATACATGGAATTACCCGATTTACTCGCAGGATGTTTGAAGAAATTCGTCGCGACACAAGGCAAATCCGATATCGAGAGCCGCGCCGAGGAAATGCTGAAACAGCTTCAGTGTGGTGAAAAGCTTTGTCGTTTGAAAAGGGCTTTGTACGGCCTACGACTGAATGGGAAACTCGAAGAATTAAATATGACACCGACGAGCGCGGATCCGTGCGTTTATCGCCTCAAACGAGGGGGAGAACCGTTGATAATACTGGTCTACGTTGATGACATTTTGATATTCAATCGAGACCAGAAGGAACTTGATTTCGTTCGAAAAGGTTTGTCGCAGGAATTCGAGGCGAGAGATCTGGGAATAGCTCGGTATTGTTTGGGGATCGAAATCGCCAGGAGCAGAAATCAGATTACCATTTCTCAACCAAATTACGTTCGGGAACTACTATCTCGATTTCGGATGGAGGACTGTAACACCGTCAGTACTCCCGTTGAATCGGGTTCGAGGCTCGAAAAGGACGTTGAAGAAGAAGGATCAGCAGGAGGAAATCGGCCCTATCGCGACCTTGTCGGAGCACTGAATTACTTGGCGATTGCCATAAGACCGGACATTTCGCATATTGTCAGTTGTCTCAGTCAATTCAACACTTGTCACGGCGAGGCACACTGGAAGGGGGCGAAACGCGTCCTGAGATATCTGAAGGGGACCGCCGAATTCGGAATCACGTACACGAAGGGCATGGAAACCTTGGAAGGGTTTGTTGACGCCGATTGGGCTGGGTACCCGGTAGATCGAAGGTCGTATACCGGATACGTCTTTAACCTGACCAGTGCCGCCATCAGCTGGGAGTCGAGGAAACAGCGCACCGTCACGCTTTCGTCCACTGAGGCGGAGTACACGGCATTAACTGAAGCCGCGAGAGAAACCCTATACATACAGGGATTCTTGTCGGAGCTCAAGCTGTTCGAGTGTGAAAGAGTTCTGGTGATGACCGACAACCGAGGAGTACAACTACTGACCCAGAATCACACGTTTCACGGGAGATCGAAACACATCGACATCAGGCATCATTTCGTCTGAGATGTCTTGCGCGAGGTCGACTGGATATTAAGCACCTTCCTTCGGATAAGATGCCCGCGGACTTTCTCACTAAGTGATTGACAAAAGAAAAACATCGGAAGTGTCTGGATTTGATCGGCGTCGGGGGTTCTTCGGAGGTTCGACCTAGCACTACAATCGAGGAAGAGTGCTGTGGATCCGCCCTAAGCTGCGTGCTCTATGCGATTGAGCGCCGGACCGGGCGTTACAAGTAAAATGCAAATGAATTCACGCCTTAATGCGCTCGCTCTACTTCTGACAGTTATACCACACCGAACGCGCCTTCTGCTTCAACATGACGTAACACTTGAATTGTCTTTATACTAATCATTTTTACGTTCCCTTTTAATAAATAATATCTTTTGTACGAGGAGTTGCCCATTCATTTCATATCCTGCTACAACAAACCTGTCGCTGATTGGTCAGCTGGTCGGAACCATTTTTCTTCGCTGTGAGAGAAATTTATAATAAGATTATTATGCCATTGTAGTTTTTGATTTAAAACTCGTCCCAATACTGAATCAATGTTAATGGAAATGAAAAACTATCTATCTGAACTTGAGCATCAGAATCCAAAATGCTCTTCAAATGTTTACTTATAAAGGAAATATCTCAACTCCAGATGCAAAATACCAACCTGACAAAGCAATACTTTAATTCTATACAGTGACATACTACTTCTGTCTTCTGCTTGATCATGAACGCCCTATAAGAAACAAAAAAAAATTCTGACGCCATTTATTAATGTCATTCGTTTAATGTATTTGGTCACTTGGCTGTCAGCAATCCAAATTTTAACAGTCGTGACCCAGGCAACCGCAAAATACCAAAAAGAAAAATGTACTAAAAAGATAGATCGGCTTGTGGATCCAAGTTTATCTGCTCGTTGTAAGAGACTTATTACAACAATCAATCGCCACAAGCACAACCACAACAGCGCCAGTAAGAACGACGACGAAATATAATTGCTTCCATTGGATGTGGCCATGAAAACCACCAAACAAATCACCCAACAGACTCGTTCAACAATTATTACATAATCTCTCAGCAACCAAAAGCTATCAAGTTCGACAACAACAACTTCTACAACAAGAATAGTAACACAAGCAAAAAGAATACTTTTACAACCACAATTTACGTCGCGAGCACCGTCAGAAGAAAAGTTTTAAGCGAAAAGAGATCCTCTTATCGATACCAACTGCTAACAGATAAGCTACTACTAGATACTTCTATTAGCGCATGCCAAAACTAGTTCAGGTTATCGTAATGATTCTCCCGCAAACCCTCGATTACGTTAAATACAAGTACTGCGTACTCTCAGACGGCACAGAAAATATTCATATTTCAGATGCTGCAGATACAGAGTCGTTCCACGACTGTATGAAGTCAAAACGCCCTGATGTTCTGGATCGAAGTGGAACTATAAACTGAGATGTAACGAAATAACGCCCAGAAATGTCACACCCTGACTGATTAGATTATGTGAACTATCATCGTTACGGTTCCAAAAGTGAGATTATTGTCTTCAAGACTAAATGTGGTCGGAAGAAGACGATCTAGCTCTTGGGTATCAGTGGTCGTATCGAATTAGATTCACAGTCAACTTTTCGATGCTTCCGCAGACAGAGGCAGGAAATAACTCTTAAATACACCTTCGCCCTGAGGAGAATCTGTAAAGATCAAAATTTGTAATTCAAGATCCGATGGAGTAGAAACGTTTACCACGTAAATTAATTTAACGTTGTAATTCTTTTTTGAAAAGAGGGAAGGAGAAAAAGAAAGAGAGTGTAAGGGACAAAAAGAGAAAGAAAAGATTTTGTAAAGAGGGGGTTGAAAAGTAAGGGTAGCCTCGAAAGAGAGAAAGAGCATAGAAAATATCGTAAAAGTTGACATAAATGAATAAACAAAACAAATTATGGGATCAATCGATGACATTCAAATAAATGGGTCGCTTTTGGAACCAGTAACATTGATCTACTAGGGCTGTACAAAATTTGTTAGAGTTCCATTTTTCCAAATACAATAAACAGATTAACAGCACGTGAATCCCAAAAAGTGGCCATTACCTTTCCAGTTTTTTCATTGGGTACAATCTACTATTTTGTTTGAATTTTGGATTGAGGAGTACTTAAATGGATCCAGATTTCACTCACAAACGCAGGCCTTTATAAAAATTCACTAGAACTGCGCTTAAAAATGTCCAAATACTGTTTTAATATATTTACGGAATGCCCTCTTTGAAAGATCTTACGGCACCTACCTCGATGCCAGTTTCCTCATCCTCTAGTGTTCGTGTAATGTATTAAGACGTTTGCTTTAAAAACTCTGCATTTATTTTACAAGATTATGTAAGAGATTTGTTGAAATTTGAACTTTGCAGATGTAATAGGTGTGCAAGTAAAAACTCGGTTTTTTTTTTGTCAAATTCAACTTTATAGCAAAAGATCTTTACACAAACATTGATTGATATTGCTTGGTGTGATACTCCTAACTGTTCTGACAAGCTCTTCTTGAGTTTGACATGTATTTTCGATCAGTAAAACTTTAAGTTCTTCGTCGTTAAATGTGTTTACTGCACCTGGACGTGGAGCGGCCTCAAGACTAAAATTTCCTTCACTCACAGCATGTTCACCCAAAGTCGAATTAATCGATTCCATAGCTTGAGCGGCATTTTTTTTTTTTTTTTCATTTGAAAACAGAATAGAATACAACGGCGTAAATACTGCTTATCGGCATCCATCTCTTATACAAGCGATTCACACGGAATGACAGCTTGTAAATGACTAAAACGTTGTCATAAAAACAGCAATGACTATGCTACAAATATCCAAAATGGCGAACGAATTAGATGCGTTCAAGTATGTTATCAATGCAACCAACTTCAGAGCCAAGTTTTTACTTGCACACCTACTACACTTTCTTTTAATCTTCAATGAACGAGTTTTATCAAATTAGAGGCAGAAATTAATACGAATTCTCCTATGAAAGTCGCGCTCCTTTCAAACAGTTCTCAAACATATCGTGTTATTATATTCTGATATATTTATATCGAGAGCCGAGCAGAAAACACCCGCATTTGAAATGTACTTACAATTTTTGCAATATATTTCTCAACATAACCTCTTTTTAAATCCATATATTTTTTTCAACAGTTTCCATTAAAATGGTTTCTCAATGTTGTGAAATATACTTTTGTCTCAATGTAAGTGACACAGCCCTCGATTCCACAACCGGCCAATTCCTAAAAGATACATAAACCGTGGAAGGTCAATTCCCCGACAGGCGCTACAAAAAACAACAGTTTGTCATGCAGAAACGAGTATAATAGGCGAGTTAATTTGTGGATCACTTGAGTTATAGTCGGCGGAAAATCAGACTCAACCCAGTCCAAAAGTTGTCAAAATTCTGAGTAGGAAATACTCCTACCCACTTTTGAATACTCACGGCATCATCATCATCATCGGCATTACAGCCGGGATCCGGTCTTGGCCATATTTAACAAATCTCTCCACCGGTACCGATTTCGAGCCGATGTCATCTAGTTTGGCACTCCTGGTCCTAGTTTACGCCATCCCTCCATCGCAGACAAGGGCTGTCGGGCTGTCTCCTTCCATGCATGCAAAGGTCTTTCCGGGCAGGGTTGTGGCGTCTCTAACAGATACACACACAAATACACAAGCAAATAGTGAAAAACACAGAACGAAAATCGAACAAGATAATGCATCAGAGCCGTATCCCATAGCGATAAAATATCAATTCACATCAGTGGAATATGCTTGCGTTTAAAAATCGAATTCTACGCACGACCAGTAGCCTGATGTGTTACGCATTGGTTCAATTTTTGGTGATTCTAACTGTCATAGCGTCAGTTCGCATCACACGTTCTTCACTATCTTTCCAAAAACGCTATAGGCTCCTCTTCGCTCATTCCAGCTAGGTGTCCCACCCACCGGAGTCTACCGAGCTTGATTTTTCTTACAACATTAGCTTCACGGTAGATCGCGTACAACTAATGGTTGTAGCGTCTCCGGAATCGTCCGCCCTCACATGCGGGGCCAAAAATTCTCCTTCGACCTTCCTCTCGAACGCTGCTAAGAGTTCAGAGTGCCTTTTATTTACCACCCAGGTCTCGGAACCAAACATGAGACCATGGTCTTGTACAGTAGTAGCTTGGATGTTCTGGATAAATTTCTGGATTTAAGGAGCCTTGATAGACCATAGTAGGCTTTGTTGGATTTGATCAGCCGTTCGCGTATTTCTGCTTCCATATTGTTATCGGCTGATACTATTGACCCAAGGTAATTAAAGGATTGCACTACTTCAAATTCATGCTCCACTACCCTGATAGTTTGACCACCGTTTGGTGTATGTACTTAGTTTTGCCCTCATTAATGTGCAGTCCCAGTTTTTGTGCCGCCTGCTCGATCTGGGTGAACGATTCCTGTACCGCCGATTCGGTTCTACCGATGATGTCGATGTCATCTGCGTAGACAAGTATCTGGTTGGACTTGGTGATAATAGTCCCTCAAGTTGTAAGGTCAGAGTCACAGATTGCTTTTTCCAACGCCAGGTTGAAGAGGAGGCAGGCCAGACCGACCCCTTGTCGGAGTCTATTAAAGATGTTAATTGCTTTGGACAGCAATCCCGCTAATTTTGCTTTACTAGTTACATTGGTCATGATCAACCTACAAACTCATATCAATTTGTTTGGAATGCCGAACTCTCTCATGGCATTATATAGTTCTACCCTGGCTATGCTGTCGTAGGCGACCTTAACGTCTATAAATAGATGATATAATGGAATCATAAATTCCTGACATTTTTCCATCGCCTGCCTGAGGCTGATTTGCATGGGATGAAACCACACTGATATTGACCAATGATGGCTTTAGCGTATGGGACTATCCGATCTTGTAGGATAGTGGAGAGTATCTTATAGGCGATTCTCAGCAATGTTATACCCCTATAGTTGCTGCACAGTGTGATATCTCCCTTCTTATGTATGGGGCAAATTATACCACGGCGACAATCTTTCGGCATCTCGCCTTGCTCCCATACGTACACCACGATCTCATGAACTGCGTGATGTAACGCTGTCCCTCCTTGTTTGAGCAGCTCAGCTGGTATGCCATCAGCTCCAAGGGCCTTATTTGATTTGAGCTGTTATATGGTGAGCCTCCGGCGCAAGACTAATGAACTTGCCAAAAAAAAAAAAAAACAAAAAAACCAATCATTATGGAAAATTTAACAAGCCACAGGACTTGCTAAATAAGGCCAAGACCGGTTCCCGGTTGTAGTGCCGATGATGATGATGATGATGATGATGATGATGATGATGATGATGATGATGATGATGATGATGATGATGATGATGATGATGATGATGATGGTGATGATGATGATGATGATGATGATGATGCTGATAATGAGGATGTTATATGGCTTTTAATATTTCCTCAATGCTTGGTAGCTGCAGCATTTGGTCTTGGTTTACATTGGTGGAGCCTCCAATTCTTCTGTGAGTTGACCATTTAGCAATTCATTGAAGTGCATTAACTTCGCTCCAGAATGCCTTCAGGATCGATGATCAGATTACCCTCTTTATCCTTGCAGTAAGTCCAGTGTGGTGTGTACCCCGGATTATTTGGTAGCACTTCCGCGCTTGGTGCGGACCCCGCTCTCTACTTTTCTCTATTTCACAGACAAGCACTTTTCTTTTGTCTGTAAAGCCTTTTTTCAGATCTTCTGAGCTCTTTGTATTTCACCCGGCATAATCGAGTACAAATAGGAGCTACTAGGATTAGTCCTCAGGACAAGATGAAGCAGCTTCAGGTCATTTATATCCCAAAGACGAGTTTTTTTTTATGAGACTTCTCCCGAGAGAGGCTGTTGTTGTTGTTGTTGGTGAATAACGTATTTATTGTACAATAATTTAACAAATGTTGACTTAGGACTAAACTGCTAAATCCTACTTTACAATATTTTCTTATTCTTAAAATAATTTACTGGCTCTACACGAGCACTCTAAATTACACGATATAATTTTGTGTAATGCCTTTCGGCGTACAATAATATTTTTATATTGTTATATATTTCCTGTTAACCTGTAACCTGTAACTCTGTATTTTTTTTTTTTTTTTTTTTTAAATAATTACATAAGATAAGATAAGAAAAAGTTTCCAAAAAAATTATTAACAAAAATGTTAACATAAAGAAATTTTAAAACGAAAAGGAATCTAAATGAAAAATGGAAATGAAAAGGAAGAATAAATAAATATGAAAAGGGAAAGGAAGGGAATATCTCGGGAGAGGCCAACCGCACCGAATGGGCGCACCGAGATGCCACCAAATAACTGTTGCAGTTCTTTTTGAACAGTCGCAGATTGTAACGCATGTGGTCCACATCATTCAGTATTAGGTGGCCTAGGCAACAGCATAACATCTTGAAGTGAAATAGCAAGATTGACACTAAGTCAAACTCCTGTACTATTACCAGATTATTCGGACTGGAGAGTTATAAGCTTTTCCAATATGAACGTGTGTATGCCTTCGGCTCAAATAGAAGGAAAAAAAGAAAGAAACATAGAAAAAGGAAGGGAGAGTATTTGAGGTGGTTATTAACTACTCTAGCAAGCCTGATTGCCCTTAACGTCACCCATATGAAGGTCCTCTAGATTAATACAGGTTACAATTAGCATATAAGTACTTCACACCCATTCCGAATAAAGAGAACCTAATTGTATACGGTTTTTTTCGAATCAGACCACCACAGTACTTCCTTTAGTGTAAACTAGAAGAAAACATCCTCCCCAACATTTCCCTCTATAAGAGGATTCTTGGACACATTTCTTAAGGTCTACCATTGATTTATCACATACACACACGAGCATTACAAGATGACGCAAATACACCCGGACCCACCAAAACCCAATTTATCAAACCCCGTAGACCGACCGATTTTATATGATTTCCTTCTGAAAATCATGACATCTGTATAGTTACAGACCTCATGTATTAACCCAGTAGAAATGATCACCATAGATAACCCTTTCCCTTTTTAAATATCTCAAGACCGAACCTAATGTTCTCATGAATGTGGGTAATTCCTATGGTCACAAGACATTCACTTGTCTTGGAAGTCGGCAGTCCTCTTTTTTACAGAACTCTACTACAGTTCTGTTTTGATATCTCTGAGATGTACAGAACTTCGTCTTTCACTTCCAGTTTCACTTTACTTCATTAGGTTCGCTAACAAAAATTAAGATTTTCATAAAAGAATTTGTAAAGCAAAAACTTTTAAAACGTACGAGGAATGTTCAAAAATGGTTTTACATGTATTTTGTTAAACAATCTTCTTGTCTCTTTCAAAGTAATCGCCGTCAGATATAATATTAATTTTGTAAAATAATCCTCTTGTCTCTTTCAAAGTAATCTCCCTCAGATATAATACGTATGTACCATGTTTATTGGCCTGTAGGAACCCGGAAGTTCATGACCTCACCGACTCGACACCGCCATCGTTCTCTGCCCTGTGCACTCTCCTTCCACGCTTGACCATCTGATCCGATCTCATTAAGGTCAAACCTTACATTGTCCTCCCATCTTCGTCGCGGGCGTCCTCTCGGTCTCTTTCCCGTTGACCTGCCATCAAGAATTCTACGCACGGTCCTATCGTTGCCTATTCGCGCCACATGTCCGGCCCACCTCAATCTTCGCGACTTGATTACTCTCACTATTGTAGGTTTGCGGTATAGCTCTTCCAATTCGTGGTTGTGGAGTTTCCTCCATTGTCCTGCCCCCTCGTCATATTTACCGACAAAGATACCACTTAAAACTTTATTCTCGAATACGCGGAATTTGTTTTCCTCTCGGTTTGTGAGAGCCCATGTTTTGCATCCGTATAGCGCAATCGGTATGATTATGGTTCTATAAACACGGAGCTTTATGTTACATGACAGCAGTTTGGATTTCAGCAGTTTACTGACTGCGTGCCAACTAGGGTTGTCGGAATGCAGTCTTTTATTAATTTCCTTCGACATTTCGTTACTGGCCGTCAGTATCATTCCCAGATATATAAATTCTTTAACTTTTTCGAATAACTTGCCTCTGACGTTTATATGTGTTCGCTGAGGTCCACTTCCTCTCGCCGTAATGATGTATTTTGTTTTGTCTTCATTTATTTCTAGGCCCACCTCTTCTGCCGCTTGTATGATGATTTCACGTATAGTACGTACGTGCCAAGGTTTTTTCCAATGTAGAAACCACTCAATTCATGGTTGCAAAATGATGTCCTTTCAGGGCTTTATCAACTTCGGGAATCACGGGGAATACGTCTCGCGAATACGATGGCCAAGACATAATGATTGTTTTGTTTTTCACCAAAAAGTCACAGATAAGCTGTGATGTTTGAGCGAAACTATTATAAAAATTTACCGAGCACACTTAACGAGTCTGTGAGATTCGAATATTATTGTTACCTTTTGAACACACCTTGTATTAATATCAAGAACGGCCATCTTAACATATTGCGGTGGGTCGGCACCCGGAGATGTTTTTCGACCGGTTCCAATCTATCTCGAAAAGATAGTCAAAGACTTCTCCCTATCATTTTACGGAGCCTATAACTCATTGGAGTGGTATTTCACTATACGTCTCAGCAAGGGACCCGAACTACCGCTCAGTTATTCTATCGGCCCCCCGGAATAAGAATAGGTCATGTGAACCTAGATATGGGCAATCAAATGCTTGACAAAGCTTCCTTACTAACTCAGTCATGTATTACGAAATATAACTTTTTTGGTATTATTAAATAAAATTTGACAGATTATTATGTTTTTCAAAACCATTAGCCATAGAGGGATACGGTTTCGAGTTCCGCCAATTTGTAAGTTTCCGGCCATTTTAGGACATCCTTTGGCCAGCTAGCGCTGAAATAAATGTGTATTTTTTTTACTTCTAGAGTCGACTGGAAGAAGTCTGATATGCCGTTCACAATACCCGGCGTTAACTTCCTTGCTTAAGTATGTTAATATTAGGAAAAAAAATTACACAGAATATCTCCACAAATGCGTTGGATACCACAGGAATTCATGGCGCTCTATACGCTAACCTTTCACCGTCAGCAAATGCGGCACCCATCGGGCCGACACTTTTCTCACATTTGATTTATGTAAAATATTAATTTCCGGAAAGGAAAACACTATTGATGATAATCAAATTTGATAGCTGGAGGTAAACGACCAAATCGCGGTCCGAAAAAACAATGCAGCGACAAAACAACTCGTTGCTGAGCCGTAGTCGTCATTGAAAACAAAACTGCTCAATTTTATACTATATTTATTATGCTACGATTTCTCTCCGCCAGCTACTGTATCTTATTTCTTTCATCAAAGTCTGGATGCGTCGCTCCTTATTACAGATCCCTTTCTGAGGTTTGTTTGTGTTATCCATCTGGCTAATGCAAACAAGAGTTTACATACACTTCAGATCGGGGGCAAAGTCCATGGGAATTGGATGGGACTTTGGGTTTATTTACATGTCATAAAATATCTGGTTACAATGCATATGGAGATATGCATTGTGATGTTTATATTGCGCGATTGTATGCATGCGATCCAATTGGCATTTGGTTCATTTAATATGTTTCGATTGGAGATACATATGAAGATATGCATTGTGGTGTTAAGTTTTTAGGAATTTTGTGTGTGCATGACAAACGATCATTTGGTTCGTTTATCGCGTATTTGTTTTAGCCTTTGCATTTTGGGAATCGATAATTGAACATACAATGCATATAAAGGTATGCGTTGTGATGTTTGAATTCTAAGGAACTGAATCCAATGTGCGACAATTGAACGTTTGGTTCACTTTGTTCAACATTGCATTTTGTGTGTGCATGATAAACGAACATTTGGTTCGCTTATTACGTATTTGTTTTAGCCTTTGCATTTTGGGAATTAATAATTGAACATACAATGCATATAAAGGTATGCGTTGTGATGTTTGAATTCTAAGGAATTGAATCCAAAGTGCGACAATTGAAAGTTCGGTTCACACTGTTCAACATTGGATTCAACGTTGATTCAGGGACATGTATTAGGGGGTAATGTGTATGTGGGAGGGATGTAGGTTTTCTTGGAGCACTACACAGCACCCACCTGGGCGCATACAGCTCATACACCAACTCTGTGGAATCTAAAGAACAGGAAACAAGAGAATCTGTGGGGCCTACAGAACGAAGTTCACCACACGCCGAGGTAGAATTTCTTATGTCCCAATGCCTGTCAGGACATTAGTGCTTTGGACAATATCTGCATAGATTCAAGAAAAAGCAAAACGTACACTGCGAGTCCTACAAGGAATGTATAGAATACGCCTAACATGTGCCTAACGAATGCAGTAGATTATAGGAGGACCGTAGCAAGCTTGCTGAGCAAACCAACGGTGCAGAAGACGCATCCAACATAAAAGCGCTAACGCTAAGCTCAAACAACGGATGGGAACTCATCAAAGTAAGGTTAGACAACATTATGCAAAAGTTCCGCAGACCACAAGAACTTTAACAACTTTAGAGACGTTATACAACTTTAGCGGCTTTATTTTTGTTCTTTACGTCGACTGTTGAGGGCTGCGGTGTTCCGCCGAACAACGTCCGCAATAAAAGGAATTAAACCAACCGGAACACGGAGACGATCACACAAATGAAACACTGCGAAATGTTTTGTTTTAATTTTTAGTTTATTTTTGAATTACTTGTTGTAAAAGTTTAAGGATTTAATACACACATTTTTTAACGTTTTGTTTTCACAACGACTTTACAGAATCAAAACGAATATATATTTTCTTTAAAAATACGAATCTCACATATCACGTTACTACTCAACACCGTTAAACTCGACTTTTTGTTTTTCGAATCGCGGATACCTCCTCGGTGGGGTTCTGTAACTGGACTATTCGTTTCTCCCCATCCATTTTCAAGTCTATTTATCATCCCTTTATCTGCAAAAGAAAATTTCTCATCATATCTGTAAAGAAAATTTCCCATCATAATTATCATTCTCATTTCTGTCTTCTTATCGGAATCTTTGTTCGAAGGATTGAGCGTACCGCCACTTGTTTCTCGATCCTATCATGGGCTTTGTTACCTTATCCATCTGGCTTCCGATGGGTAACAAAGGAACCGTGGGATTTGGTTCGTTTCTAATTGCATTTCCAAATAATAAACATCTAGTGTGCGATCTACGTTAAGATGTTTATGATTGCATGACTGTTGGTCCGCGGCGAATCGCTATCCTTTGTTTGCACAAGTGTGCCTTTTAGGTTTTGGGTCATGCTAGGAATTTAGGTGCTAATTGCTATTAGCTACCAGAGGAGATATTCGTTGTTCGGTTTGTTTACCGAAAATTGCATTTAATGGGTCCAGTGCATTGATGCCTTGAATGGGTGTGTTGGCTTGGATGCGTTGAATTGGCGCGTCGAATTGGCTGCGTTGGATTGGATGCCTTGCATGGATGCGGTGAATTCAATATTAAAGACTTTTGAACGTTTAGTTCGATTGATTTCTGCTATTGAATTCAATGTTGTTGTCTGAAATGTTACCTATTGTTTCAGGTGGGAGTATGGACTTTTGGGACACGTGTCTGTGGGCACGTGTAATGGACAAAGCTGAGTATGTTCATGGTGGAAAGGATATCTCAACCTATATTGGGTTGTGTAGTTCGTAGAACCGCCACAAATCGACCCTAGCTCGGCTAGCAATGCCGAGAGACGATAGCCGGGGGAACGATTAGCAAAGTGGGGATTTAGCCGGTAGATGTTGGCGGATAGTCGAGAACGGAGTAAATGTAGTCAAGTGGAGTTTGGCCAGGGGTATTTTCTGAAGATGACCAAATAGAATTTAAGTAGCATTCCACATTCGTGTGGTTCGGACAAGAAACAATTTTCAGTGTTTATCCTTACTTCTGAAAGTAATTCCCAACGCTCTCAGTGGGCTTGTATGGAAGGGGCTGAAACCATCGAGGACAAAAACACTAGCCTCTATCCCTTGGCCGGCTTTCAATCTCTACCTAAACGGGACTTTTTCTCCCTAAGACCAGTCGGATGAGTGATTCAATGGCGCCTTCTACAATCGTACACATATTTGATACAGGCCAACTATCTTAACTTCAAGTCGCGCCGCGGCAATCGTATACATATTGTGGCGACTCTAACAGATACACACACAATTCACAAGCAAAATAGTGAAGAGCACCGAACGAAAAATCGAATAAGATAATACATCAGAGCCGTATTCCAAGCAATTCACACCCGTGGAGTTCAGTCGAGTTTAAAAATCAAATTCTAAAACTCGGCTAGTAGCCTGATGGGTAACGCTTAGGTAAATTTTTGGTGATTCAAACTGCCATAGCGTCAGTTCGAATCACACGTTCTTCTTCACTATTATTTCAGACGTAATAATTGGTGACCCCGACGTGATCTGTACACACAGCATACACTTTCCCATAGTAAACAGAACTTCACACACGGTCACGACTTCCGCATAGAGCCCAGCCTCCGACGTTCTCTCGTTCGTCCGTCGTTCGCATACGAATCTGATCGTAACGAAGTTACTAGGGAGGGAGTGGTGTGGCGACTCTAACAGATACACACACAATTCACAAGCAAAATAGTGAAGAGCACCGAACGAAAAATCGAATAAGATAATACATCACAGCCGTATACCAAGCAATTCACATCAGTGGAGTATAGTCGAGTTTAAAAATCAAATTCTAAAAGTCGGCCAGTAGCCTGATGGGTAACACTTAGGTAAATTTTTGGTGATTCAAACTGTCATAGCGTCAGTTCGAATCACACGTTCTTCTTCACTATTATTTCAAACGCAATAATATAATTAAAGGCGGATTAACAGAATCAAGAAAACCACTGAATTCGTTAAAGCATAGGTGCCTGCCCAGGTCCTGGCATCTGTAAATTAAACTATAACTGCTTATGTTCTCATGACCCTTTTACATATCAAAAAATCTCTTAGGGGTCGCCCACAAACCGTCATTTTTGCCATTAGTACCAATTTTTGCTAAAGAACGCCGAATTGTTTTTTTTTGTTCAACCCTATATCTATCTACATTATCAAAGAGTTGCTATTATAGAGTGCAAAAGATTCTCAAAAGCCGTGACAATCGACCGATTTGAATTGAGTAGCCCCCTGATAGAGCGAGGATGACTCGAAACATTTTGTTCAGAAACAATAACTCAGAATTAAAGGAAGATCTGTTGTATAAGCAAAGAGATGCCTAATAATCTATAGGATAGTGCTAGAAGGTATGAGGTTTCCCATCTGTTTGTCTCTAAGAAAATGATACCAAATATACCACCTT
This sequence comes from Microdon myrmicae, assembly GCA_963931805.1. Lineage (NCBI taxonomy): Eukaryota > Metazoa > Arthropoda > Insecta > Diptera > Syrphidae > Microdon > Microdon myrmicae. The sequence continues at coordinate 11,129,576 of OZ007497.1, forward strand.
CATAAAAGTGATATCAAGCCAAAATGTTTTCCAACTTTTGTGACATAAACTTCTTTTTGTTTCCCAAATATTTTTTGAATACGACTTCTTATTTACTTTAATATTTTAAATGCAATTTTCTAAATTAATAAGATTTCTGAGGAAATACATTTGGCTATATTCTTCGACATTTTTTAATGAACCACCATTCGAATTTGAGGTGTTAGTATGTTGTAGAAATAAACTTTGTTGAATCGCAATATAAATATCAACAGTAGTGTTACCTAATAGGTTTACCTCTTAAATCAAATTGATAGTCTGATACAGTGGGCAAGACGACCAATCGCGTTGAATGTTCAATCAAATTCCATTCGCATTTTCATTCATTCATTCATAAATATTGCAATACTATTGTCGGAATGTGGACAGACAATCTACAAGCTTGCTTTAAATATGCTTCTGTTTATCCAGCTAGCTTAAATGAATACACACTATCAGATGAGTAGCTGAGTGAGTTAATAGAGGACAACCTCTCCGTCTCTAGTCAAGGCAAAAATAAATATACAAAATTACTAGAACTTCAGTAGTAGTATGGCACTGGGGTTGCGTGTGCGTATCGTTTCCCATCAATTTTCTCAAATTATGTGGAATTAGTGAGGTATATGTAGCTCCGAGAACAATTTCAATCTCCCGTGTGTGATGAACGAAAGATATCTCGTTAGTCTTTCTATCATCGTCATCACCATTGGCGTCATTGTCGTTTGGCAATGTGGGAGTGAGAGTGTGTCTGTTTGTTATTTTGTGCTATTTGACTTTTTTAATGGTCCAAAAAGGTTAGAAAAAACTTGACTAGAGTTTGACATTGAAAAGTGCCGTGGAAAAAAGTAATTACTTCTTTCTACGCTCCACGAATATAGATAGCAAACAGCACAATATTACATTTACCCCCTCACACTGAGTTACTTTTATGACCCGTTGCCTTGGTGCTCTACTCCTGCATATCAGATTGCCCCCCTTAAAATTACATCGACTGTCCGTCGTCTGATTACAGATACATAAGACTGTCAAAGATAAATACCCACCGTCGGTTGGAAAATTAAATGTTTCCATCACGCGAGTTAAAAAAATGTTTTTTTTTTTTTTTTTCAAATTTGAACTTGAAACTGCCAATGAAATAGCAAGCATATGAGTAAAGAAGAAGATAACCGCCAATCGGAAAGGTTATATAAGTTTCTAGATACAATTGTTAGTTAGTGTGCTATGCGATCACTAGAGAACCGGGGCGATAGCGGCGCAAGCGCGTGCAACTAACTATAGGCCACGGCGCACGCAGACCCCATGCAAATGATGTGTGATGGCAGTGACAGTGGCAGAGCCTGCGCTGCCAGCCAAGTCACGGTATAAAGTTTACTTCGCGTTGGTTTCTGGTATTACATCCACGTAACCTGTGCATGTCATGCAATACCCAGTCTATAATACACGCGGTTGCGGTACGACTAGTATGCCAATTGCTAATCAAAATTGACAGTGGACCTTGATAAAGAAAATTTCAATGTAACTCTCTGATTCATAGAGCGCCTGAACTACTGCGAAACTTCTGAGCCGGGTTAATCTATGACTTGCCACCCCCACTCACATCCCCTCGACCGGGGGTTGAGGTCTATTCCGAAAAGTTATTGGTAACGCGGTTTTCAGACCACCTGATGCGTATCGAATATCAAAAATGTTCATTTTATGACAAAAATAAAACAAAACAAAAATGTCGAGAACCTAAACGTCTCTTTTGTAGGTTTTTTGTGTATGTATCCGATGCACATACATCACATTCGACCCATCGAACGACTGGTTTCTGTGTGACTAATGTTTTAATGAGAGTCGGCGCGCTTTGAGTTAGTCACTTGAAAGTGCGTCGCGTCGTCAGATTCGGGGATAAACACATAATTTTTACTCTCTGCCAATTCGACAGATTTTGATAATCGTGGCAAGAGATGGTATCGGGCTCATCAATTATTGGCGCTGGCAACTGTTGGCATACAAACAATTAATATTGTGAGTTGTGCTTGATTGAAAGACAAAATGAGTAATTGCCGAGAAATTCTACAAGGTTATTCCTTCGGGCCGATGCTTTCTACATATTGTTACCTTTCTGCAAAGATCCATGAATAATTAATTAATAGTTGATTACATAATTATCGTCACATCTGGTTCAGTTCAGGTACAGGTACAGTTCAAGTCTCTTGATCGCACTTTACTAGACATTTTCGATCGCCTACTATATTTAGACAACAGATGTATCAGAGGTGTTAAATCAGTTTCAGAGTAGAATGCATGTAATTGGTTTATTATTATTTATTAGCCTGTAAGAACCGGGAAGTTCATGACCTCACCGACTCGGCTTCGCCATCGTTCCCTGTCCTGGGCACTCTCCTTCCACGCTTGACCATTCGATCCGATCTCCTCAAGGTCAAACCTAACATTGTCCTCCCATCTTCGTCGCGGCCGTCCTACCGGTCTCTTTCCCGTTAGTCTACCGTCAAGAATTCTATGCACGGTCTTATCGTTCCCCATTCGCGCCACGTGTCCAGCCCATCTTAATCTTCGCGACTTGATTACTCTCACTATTGTAGGTTTGCGATATAGCTCTTCAAATTCGTGGTTATGGAGTCTCCTCCATTGTCCTGCCTCCTCGTCATATTTACCTCCAAAGATGCCCCTCAAAACTTTATTCTCGAATACGCGGAATTTGTTTTCTTCCCGTTTTGTGAGAGCCCATGTTTCGCATCCATATAGAACAATCGGCATGATTATGGTTCTATAGACACGGATCTTTATGTTACGTGATAGCAGTCTGGATTTCAGCAGTTTACTGACTGCATGCCAACTCGCGTTGCCGGAATGCAGTCTCTTGTTAATTTCCTTCGACATTTCGTTACTGGCCGTCAGTATCGTTCCCAGATATTTAAATTCTTTAATTTTTCAAATATCTTATCTCTGATATTTATATGTGTTCTCTGAGGTCCACCTGCTCTCGCCGTAATCATGTATTTTGTATTGTCTTCATTTATTTCTAGGCCCACCTCTTCCGCCGATTGCATGATGATTTCACTGTTTTTACTAACAGTTTCTAGATTATCGCCCAGAACGGCGATGTCATCCGCATATGCGAGCACTTGTGTGGCCCCGTTCAGGGATGATCCGGCCATGTTGTCGTCTTGCACGAGGGTTGCCTCTTATGTTTCGGGATTTGGCAACCATAGTGTTGCAATCCGGCAATTGACAGCTCTGTCGTAAAGTTCGACATTTTTGAGGTTATACGCACTCAGAACGTTTTGACATACGAGCGCTATTTGTGTTGTTTACAGTAACTTAAAAGATTCATCTCGGCCCAAAAATGGAATTAAATCGTCAACATTTTCGTGCGATTATTTTTTACAACTTTCGGCGTGGATTAACTCAGCAACAGTGCATGGATGAACTTAATTCAATTTTTGGCAATGAAGCTCCATCAAGGACCAGTGTTTATCGATGGTATGGTGAATTCAATCGTGGTCGTAGTTCACTCCAAGATGAATTTCGTGAAGGTCGCCCAAAATCGCCAGAATGACATTTGTTAATATTTTGTATGTGGTTGGGAGCAATGATATTCCTCTGTAGTTTTCGCAGTCAGATCTGTCGCCTTTTTTGAAAATGAGGATGACTATTGAGGTTTTCCATTCTTCCGGAGTGACTTCCTTATCCCATATTGTTTGGATGAGCTGGTGGATCTTTCGAGCGGTTGCCTCTCCTCCATGCTTCACCGGTATGCAGTCGACTCCGGGAGCCTTGTTGTTTTTCAATCGCTTTATTGCGTTTACAACTTCGTTGAGAGACGGCTCTGGGATCTAAGGCTCGACTGTATGTACGCTTGGTGCATTTATCTGTAGTTGACGGGTGCGTACATTGAGCAGGTTTCCAAAGTACTGCTTCCATCTTATCACGATATTGTTTGTTTCTGTGACCAGACAGCCATTTGCGTCTCGAATTATTTTGACTCTCCCTCGGTAGCCATTTCAAATTGAATTTATGCTGACATGCATACCTCTGATGTTCTTTGCCCTGGAATTTTCTAGGATTTTTTCGATCCGAGTCTTCTCCCATTCGCGTTCTTTGCATTTGAAGAGCCTCATTGTCTCTCGCCGAATTGTCGCGTATCTTTCTGCGTTGACTTCATTATATCTTTCTAAGTGGATCACTCTGAGGCGTTTACGTTCTTCGATCTTCGCCCTGCACTCATCGTCAAACCAAGGTTTGGACTTAATTGTTTTCTTAAATCCTAATACCTTTTGGGCTGTTAGTTTGTCCATTTAGTGGCCACACTATTAGCTTCCTCTTCCTCACTGCTCACATTCTCTAGAATGCTAAATCTATTCGTTAGTTCGTCTTGATATTTAGCCCTTTTGCGTAGGTCTTTCAGTTTATCAGTGTCGAACTTTTTTCTTGCCTCCCGTGACTGCCCATGTGGGATTGCTGCGAGGCGACTCCTGATTTTGCCCATCACTAGAAGATGATCGGAGTCGCAATCTGATTTAATTGGTTTATTCATTACATTTTTGGAAATCGACAACTCCCTAACACCTCTAGTCGTTGCTTCCGTTCAACTATCCCTGGTCCTGACTTGCATCCTTTCCTGAGGCAGTATTGGTTTTCTGTGACGGGCCATTTCAATGGAACGGGAATTTCGGGTCTTGTAACAGTGGCGGCCTAAGATTCAATTTCTCCTTTGTGTCTGCTCATGTTTCAAACCAGAAATGAGGAATCCTCAGACTTAGCGAAAACCGGGAAATAACTAATACAGATATTTCCGATGTCAATCGACCTGGTTATAACTTCGTGCCTCTGCACTTTCCACATCGTGGTCTGGCCATATACATACGTAGCGATATTGCTTATCAGCTTCTGCCAATCCAGAATTTAATTTGGGCTAAAACTTGACGTTCGTAAGAATATCATACATTACTGCTGTTGTACTAATAACTCCTGTTCTCAGGAAGCGAGTCTCCTTTTCCTTGAAAGGACGGGGCATCTCTTAAGACCGCTCGTGGGAAGGCTCGTTGCGGTCGCCGCCGTACTTTCTCAGACCTGAGGGAAGTATAGTGACCGATCGTTCGTGAGACGTCGGCCCAGGAATGGCGTCCCTGCGCCGTGCAATCCGGCGCCTTCTGGTGATGCTCGAAATCGAAAAAGCGGTACCAGGTTGGAAGTTTTCGCCTGTGTTGGAGCAGCCGTAGTTTTTCTACGGTCGCACAATTCCAAATAACAAAAAACCACATTTATTATATTCACTACTCTTTAGATACTTCCTAGATACTTTCTGCCGAAATCACGATACATCTTCTTATCATCATCATCATCATCATCGGCACTACAACCGGGAACCGGTCTTGTCCTTATTTAGCAATACCTGAGGCTTGTTAAAATTTCCATAATGACTTGTTTTTTTTTTCGGGCAAGGTCATTAGTCTTGCGACAGAGGCTCCCCGACGGGGAATCGAACCCCGGTCGCCCGCGTGACAGGTGGGTATACGAACCACTATACTATCAATGAGCCCACATCTCCTTATATATGAGATCAAATCGAGATTTTTGTATCTCGAAGAGATCGAAGAGAAAGCAAAATCTCGAAAATATACTTTGGCTAGAGCCAAGTGTTTGCATTATGAGATAAGAACTCGTTTGGGCGAATTCTCAGAACTGCAGTGCATATAATTGAACATCTGGTTCAATTTGCCATGCGTTTGTTTTGTTTGGATAATTATGGAGAATTGGGAGTATGGAGATAAACCAAAATTTGATTCGTTTATCAGGAATTATATTTGTCAATTTGTATAATGGATTTGAGTTTAGGGTTATGGGGAGTTGTGTGCAAGAGCGATAATTGAACATTCAATTTGTTTATCGCGTATTTAGAATTTAGATGATTGCCTGGGTGTAGGGATTTGGATGCATATATGGGAGAAAGAAAAGATAGGGCTTTTCAGAGCACTACACTGCTTTCTTTACAGAATCCCGCATTTGGATAGAAACGCATCCTTTAACGAATTGTGATTCTATCGATAGGATCTTGACCCTATATCCGCACACTGAAATCGTTATTGCGGATGATTTCAATGTGCATAACTCTCAGTGGCTTCGTCACTCCGGACACACAACACCTGAAGGTCAATATGACCAGTTCTCTGCTGATTAAAATAGTTTAACTCAACTCGTCAATGAGCCAACACGGGTACCAGATATAGATGGTCATTCCACCAACACTGAACCTATATCTCACCTCCCATTCCTCAGTGACTTCGCCACTCCGGACACACAACACCTGAAGGTCTCTATGTCCAGATCTATGCTGATTCAAATAGTTTAACTCTAGTTGTCAATGAGCGACCACGGGCACCAGATATATATGGTCATTCCGCCAACACACTGGACCCGTCTCTAACCTCCCACCCGAATAAATACACAATTGAAATTTCTTCGCCCTTAGGCACTTCAAACCATTGTATCGTGTCAGCTAAAGTTGCTCTAACCAACAGCAACGTTAACGAGAAAACTCCTAAAAGAACGTATTGTGACTCATATGACAATCAGTACTAGAATATTCGAGAAAGTCCGAAATAAAGTACTAGAATATTCTAGAAAGTACTGGAAAACTGGAGACTATGAACAGTAGAACATTCAAGGCTATGGAACGGATGGAAACGAAACGCCGGATCAGAATGAGGAAACGGTATAAATACGTCGCACACAGATCGGGAAGTAAGAAGTAATAAGTGAGAAGTAAGCAGAGTAAGCAAGCGATATGTAAGGAAGCGATAAGCCAAGAAATCGTTAAGTGTACGGTAAAAGTAACGGTTGTTATTAACAGACCAATAAAGTGTTTGCACAGAGAATCGATTTAACGGCTCTTATTTATTAAAATAATTAATCCAGCGAACCCCAAGCTGGCTACAATATGTTTCTATGAGAAAGCTAACTGGGTACGTCCGAACGACTTTTTTGGGAAGTTAAATTGGTCGGTATTTTTTCTCAATAACGATGTTGACATTATATCGGACACAATGACAGGAACCTTTATTCCACACAGGGTAAGGAGTATGGAACCAAATAGCAATATCTGGTTCGATTCTGGGTGCAGAGAAGCCATTAACACTAAAGAGTTGAGCTTCCGGTTGTATAAATCAAACAATACTGAGGAAAAGCGGAAAAAATTCAAGAGAGCTAGAAGTGACTGCAATGCGCATATTCAACGGGCAACATTCTTGCATGTCTAGAGAGTGACACAAAAAATACTACACTCTCCCACAAGTCGTAGAAACTGCTCTCGTCTCTGCTCTCCTCACCCATTACTTCATTTATAATCGATGACAACCCAGTCACCAGTGCAATAGAGAAGGTGAATCTACTTGCTGCACATTTCGCAACGAATTCAAAACTTTTGATCCTAAAAAGGTCGGCCTATACACAAACACAACACGCATGGATGAGCCAAACTTATGTTAGAAGTCAAACTGTTGTCTGAGCAAGGGAACGAAGCATTAACATATTTACCGATTCATTTGAAACTTCTCCCCACAATTCTGTTCTGGTCAACAAACTAATTCCCAAATGAAGAGTCTCTGGCGACAGTTTTACGTTTTTAAAATTGAATAAAAAACGAACTACTTGAATTATATTTTTACTAAAAATATTTTGACATAGAAATTTGTTGCGGATTTTAATTTTTGAAAAGAATACCATCCAACAAAATGCACATACTTTTCGAAAATTCCGTGTTTTTCGCTCTTGCGCTTCAGTAAACTCGGTTAAATGTTGTTAATTTCATGGCGAATATTTTCTTTGGGGTACGGGATGAGGCTACCTTTTTTCGAATTGAAAGTCGAGGAGTTTTTCTCATACTGGATTCCACGATTTCGATGTTTGCATGGCTCCTTAAAAAAACCGACTCCGCCCCAGGGCGAGACGTGTCCATAGTCGAAGCAATTGTAGGAAGTTTCTACACTCATGACTGAATTGAACTAATACTCGGGCGATCACTAATCATCGAACAAAATTTCCCTTTCACATGGTGAATTCCCAGGAATTTCGAAATCCTCTTATATCACCACAATACATAAAAATATACTCAAAAACGGCATATCTAACAATCGTTCTGTGGCGTTTCTAACAGAACACCGAACGAAAATCGAATAAGAACATGTATCGGAGCCGTATACCATATCGATAACATAACAATTCCACATCGGTTGAGTGTACTGAGTTTAGAAATCGAATTTGTACACGCGGCCAGTAGCCCGATGCTTTATTGCTTCACTACTCGCTCGTTTCATCGTGTATTCAATTCCCCTTCTTCATTATCCTTGCTTAGCGCAACAACCCCGGCGTAATCTGTACACACACACTTTCCCATAGTAAACAGAACTTTACGACTACGACCACGACCTCCGCGTAGAGCACAGGCCTACTCGCGTGCTCCGACGTTCTCTCACTCGCTCGTTCCTCGCTCCGTCGTTCGCACACGAAGTTGATCGTAACAAAGTTACTGGGGAGGGAGTAGTCTGGCGGTTCTAACAGACACACACATTACACAAGCAAATGGTGAAGAACACCGAACGAAAATCGAATAAGAAAATGCATCAGAGCCGTATACCATAGCGATAACATAACAATTCCACATCAGTTGAGTGTACTTGAGTTTAGAAATCGAATTCGTAAACGCGGCAGCGGCCCGATGCTGTGACCTTTGGTTCTTTCTTTTAGTGATTCTAACCGTGATAGCGTCGGTTCGAATCGCACGCTCTTCACTATCGTCGCAAACGCTATGGTCGCATCGCCAAACTTTCGCACATTCCGAAACGCTTCGAGAGCATTCTGTATGAAGCATTATGTTTCCGCTGCAAATTCATAATTTCATCCAACCAGCGTGGTTTCCTCACCGGCGGGTCTACCGGGACCAATCTAGTGGAATCCTCTTCACACGTTCTCCTTCCCATTGAGAACTGCTGCGAAGTCGACGTAATGAAAACCGATTTCAGCAAGACCTTCGACAAAGTCTCCCATAATCTCATTCTCTTTAAGCTATCCCCCTGTTGTGATTCGTAATCACAACTCCTTTACCTACGACCTATCCCGAATAACCACTTACCTAAAACCCCCTAACCTATCCCATTCCATACTTACCTTTATCCATACTTACCTTTTCCATCCTCCCATAGCGGGGCATATGTGCGACGGGTGAAACCCAAACCTAATCTGTCGCACATTGACCTAATGACTAACCTTTTATTAGCACAACAATCGAGTCTGTGCTTGGCAAATAAAATACCGCATGTGTGCAATTCTCGATTGGCCACAGTATAAAAAGGGCGGCGCATCTTGGTTTCGGGCAGTCAATAACGAGCTGCCGAAACTGACAGTCGAAATACAGAGGCCGATGGCAGCAATCAAAATCAAGTGAAAATAAATGAAATAACAAAAAAAACCCTAAAACGACTCCGCTCATTTATTGGACCCATTGGAAAGACAAAAGGGGGGTAAGCCTCCACTAATTAATAATAAATAACACCACACCCCCTTGGTTTCCAACCCCTACTTGTTAAGTGGATTTCTTCGTATCTTAATGATCGAACCTACCGTGCCCGATTTAGATCCACCCTCTCCAATCCCTTTCTCCAACGTCAGGGGTTCCACAGGGCATTTATCTTGGTCCCCTCATATTTATTCTTACCATTAACGATAAAGACTCCAGTATCAAGCACGCCTCCATCTTTCTCTACGCTGATGAGGCTACACTCTTCAAGACGACTCGCTCTCCTCTCGAATCTTCACTTCTCTAAACGAATTTCGATAGCTTTTCAACTTGGTGCCAAAACAACTGCCCCGAATTAATAATCGTGAAATGTCATGCAATGACCGTCTCCCGTGACGCTACCCTTCCCCGCCGCGCCTAGTTCTCTCTTAACCACAGATATCCCCTGTACAATCGATTCGTGAACTAGGCATCTTATGCGATAGAGAGCTTAATTTTATTCCACATATTGACGATATAATCCTAAAGGCCAAACTCTGTCCTTGGTTTTGTGAAACGCTGGTCGAAAGAATCCTTACGTTATCCGATCGCTCTACATAGCCTTTGTACGTCCTCTTCTTGAATATGCTAGTCATATGTTTACAAGTATGATACATGATATACGATCACGGGCGGTAACGTCAAAGGCCACCGACGACGAAATAATTGAGCGTCGGAAAAGTGCTGAGTTCGACGAAGTAGCGAACACAGCAGTGAGGCACAATTAATCGTATGATACGATTGGCACACGCGGGCAATGTCCTATAATTGGTTCTCCGCATTGAAAGCAATTAAGTAATTGCGCAATTCATTACCGATGCATTTTAGCAGGGCAAACTTAACAATTACCGAAAATGCAAATAACCTTTGACAGGCGAATAACCTCCGAATAGGTTACACGTTCCAGGTGAGGAAAATGCATCATCTGCATTAACTTACCAATAATAGGGTATAAAAAGAGGTGTACAAATGAGTTGCGGCGCAGTGTAAAGTAATAAACAAGAAGGCTGCGGCCGTCGAAACTGTACAGCAGGTCGTCTTGTTTTAAATAAAGTAAATTACTCTTACTTTTGTAGTGTAAATAAACAGGGGATGGTTATTCCCGATTGAATAAAGTTAAAGTCACAAAGCAGGAAGAAGTCTTTTTATCCAACATGACATAGGATCAACTTAACACAAACAGGTGTTACACGGCTCGAAGGACCAGAAGCCAGCCATCTGGAGAACAAACCCCCTTACGGACTGCCAAAGGAGCAACGCAACACAAACAAGTGAATATAACAAATTAATAACTTCGGAGGAGTATCCCCCGAGAGATAACATAAAATAATAAATGTTAATACCTGGGGTTACGCTCAGGTGTTACATTTAGGCACCTAACGTGGGGCCTAATAAATCCAACCAATTAATAAATAATATAATATCTTGGCCATTTAGCTGCCCGATAACAAAATATTAAATGTCAATCAGAGGTTTACCTTTGGTCTTACATTTTGGCGCCCGAACAGGGACATAATAAAAGAAAATATAACAAACTTAACCAAACATTAATTCTGATAACCAAATATTAAATGTCAACATCAGAGGTTTGCACTTTGGTGTTACATCTTCATCCACCGTCTTCTCTCAAGTTCAATCAACTGCCCAAGCCTATTCTATGTTATTACCATCACACTTCTTACGGCTCTAATGAAGCCATTTCACGAATGTTACGGTGGGCAAACTCTTAATCCACTCTTTATCCTATGATCTCTTCAAAGTCCAAATCATCCCACCCAATGGCCAATCAGAGCCCCACACCCCTTCCAGCAATCATGACTTCATCTTACACTTCCTTTTTCTTTCATTCGAAAATCTCATCGGATGTCATTGTAAACTTCTTTGCCTCCTTCCTCAAGCAATCCTTCACTGACGAATCCTTAGTTTCTGACTGCTGTTACGAGGGTTGCCTTTTATATTTCGGGATTAGAGAACAAAAACAAATATTGATCATCGAAAATCACTTTATTGTTTTTCAAAATATTCCCCATGAAGATCTATACACTTTTGCATGCGTTTGAACCAATTGTCGAAGCACTTTTGCCACTCTGATTGAGGTATCTCCAACACATGCATTCTGAATGCAGCAACCGCTTCTTCAGGTGTCGAAAAACGTTGACCTCTCAGTTTGTTTTTTACGTACGGGAATAAAAAGAAGTCATTCGGTGCCAAGTCAGGACTATACCGCGGATGACCCATCAAATCGATGTTTTGGGTGCTCAAAAATGCAGTTGTCGCAGCCGATGTGTGAGAGCTCGCATTGTGGTGGTGAAGAGTGATCCGTCTTCGGCGGTTGGTTTTCCTGATTTCTTGGAAGGCAACTGGCAAACAAATGGTTGGGTAACACTCAGAATTGACTGTTCTGTGTTGTTCTAGTGGTACGGTTGCGACATGTCCAGTTTTTCCGAAAAAACAGGCGACCATTTGCTAGGAAGTGCTTCGTGCGCGAACAACTTTTGTTGGATTTGGCTCATCTTGAAACACCCAGACAGTCGACTGCTGTTTACTTTCGGGCTCATACGCGTAAATCCACGATTCATCACCTGTCACGATGTCATAGACGTGTTTCGAAGCACCGCGACCGTATTTTTTGAGCATTTCTTTCGACCCATTGACACGAGCCTTTTTTTGGGCGATTGACAAATTGTGTGGGATCCTACGCGAACAAATTTTTTGACAGTCAAATGTTTATGCAATATTGAATGTATGCTGGTCCCTCTAACGCCTAAGGTTGTCTCAATCTCACGATAGGTCACATGACGATCTTCCAATATCAGTTCGCGCACAGCATCAATTGTTTTCGGAACAACAACTGATTTTGGACGGCATTCACGAAATTCATCTTGGAGTGAACTACGACCACGATTGAATTCACCATACCATCGATAAACACTGGTCCTTGATGGAGCTTCATCGCCAAAAATTGAATTAAGTTCATCCATGCATTGTTGCTGAGTTAATCCACGCCGAAAGTTGTAAAAAATAATCGCACGAAAATGTTGACGATTTAATTCCATTTTTGGGCCGAGATGAATCTTTTAAGTTACTGTAAACAACACAAATAGCGCTCGTATGTCAAAACGTTCTGAGTGCGTATAACCTCAAAAATGTCCAACTTTACGACAGAGCTGCCAATTGCCGGATTGCAACGCTAGGGTTGCCACATCCCGAAACATAAGAGGCAACCCTCGTATTTCAGATACTTACCTAATTTCTCCCTTGGTCCATTTGTATCTCATCTTATTGATCCAATTTGCCCTGTGAGTAGGGCGTTAGAATATACTCACAGCTAGGCCAGCTTGTCGTAAGAGGCGACTAAAGGCCGAGTGGTAGCCGGGGTCCCAACGCCCTGTGCGCCCGGTGAAATACCACCCCATCAAGCTATAGGCTCCGTGAAATGGTTGGGAGAAATCCCTGGCCATCTTTCGGGGCTTGGCTGATGGACCGGTTCGAGAAAAGGTTGGTTAGGTGGTAGTCGGTCCCAAGGTGAGATACCACCCCGTCACGCTGTACATTCCGCGATATCGCTGAGAGAAATCTTCGACGGTGTTTCGGATGTGTGGCTGATGGCCCGGACTGGCACGGGGATAAGTCATGATGGTACGTTCTGATATAAAGAATTCCGGAGGTAAACTAGTCTCCCATTCGGATCTCCGGGGGGGACTATGTCAGGGGGAACATCATGCAGATATCATGATAAATAATGGAACTTTGAGAGGTTCGTCATCGCATAACGGGTCTCGCTCTCGAGGCTCGGCCCACGCTCGACTAGTGACGGCATTTTGTAACATCAGGGGCATCGGTTTCACCAATACCAATGTAAACGCCGTCCACCAATATTTACAAACAGCGAAACCTGATATCCTTGCCCTAACTGAGACCCAGGTCGATTCGTCAACTGATTCGACATATCTTCGTTGCTCAGGATACGACTTACATTCGAGATTCCGTTTTAAGGGCGGAGTCTGCGTCTTCGCGCGGTCCAATCTGGCTTGCCAGAGGATGGAGGCGTTGGAACCCAATAATATGGACATCATATGGTTGAGGGTCGTACTGAGGAATTCCGTAAAATTTCTTTGTTGTCTTTACCGCTCCCCGAATGACGATCGACCGGCGACATTTTTCGAACATCTTTCATATACCGTCGACTGGATACAGATCAACCACCCAGCTTCTGAAATTGTTGTCCTTGGTGATTTGAATGTGCATAATTCCGGCTGGTTGTTACATTCTAACAGAACCGACGAGGCTGGGAGGCTAGCGGAGATGTTTGCTGTAAGCCACAACTTGACTCAACTCGTGGGGGAGCCAACGCGAGTGCCGGATGCCCGGTGCGATTATGCGAACACCCTGGATCTGTTTTTGACATCCGAACCGAGTATTTATACCGTAGAGGTTTCCGCGCCACTGGGAAACTCAGATCACTGCTTGGTATCTGTCGCGCAAGCACTTGCATACCAAGCAAGCAACCGGCCTAGGCAGCTTCGTCATGTATGGAAGTATGGGGCCGCTAACTGGGACGATTTGCGAGACTTCTTCGCATCCTTTCCCTGGTCCGAGGTGTGCTTCGGAAACTCCGATGTTAACGCATGCGCGGAGTCGGTATCAGAGATTATTCTTCTGGGGATGGAGATGTATATTCCACATTCCATCAAACGAAGTTCGTCTGATAAACCTTGGTTTGACAAAAAGTGCGAGCTGATCACAGCGGCAAAAAATAGAGCTTTTAAGCAATGGCGCTCCAATCCCACCGATGTTAACAGAACGAATTTTGTTAGAATCAGAAACGTGTGCAACCAGGCGATTGATACCGCGAAGAAGGCTCATAACGACAGGGTGATCAGTAAGCTCCTTCGGTGCCCAACTGGCTCGCGCTCCTTCTGGTCAATGGCAAAAGCTGTCAGCGGTAACTTTGCATCCTCTTCTTTCCCTCCGTTGGTGACAGACAGCGGGACGTTAGTCACGAATTCAAGGGATAAAGCTAATGTATTCGCAAATTTATTTTCGGCGAATTCAAACCTCGATCCCGGCCTTTTGCACCCACCTGTGATCTCGCCGGTACAGTCTTCCATGCGGGATGTGAGATTTCGTCCGCGCACTATTCAACGCATTCTACGTGAACTGGATTGTAGGAAGGCAACCGGCCCGGACGGAATACCAGCAACAGTCCTTAAGAACTGTGCTCCAGAACTATCGCCGGTTCTTGGCAGACTCTTCCGCTTATCTTATGCACGAAGGACCTTTCCTGCCTGCTGGAAAATCGCTCGAGTTCAGCCAATCCCAAAGACGGGAAAAAAGTGTCTCCCACAAAATTACCGTCCGATAGCATTACTCTCTATTTTATCTAAGGTGATGGAAAAAGTCATCAATGCTGAGTTGGTTAAGTATTTGGAGTGCAACAGACTCCTGAATGATCGTCAATACGGATTCCGTGGCAGGCGGTCCACAGGAGACCTTTTGACACTTATAACCGATATATGGACATCTGCGATTGAACGGCATGGTGAGTCAAGGGCGGTCGCATTGGATATTTCCAAGGCTTTTGACCGCGTCTGGCACGGGGCATTGCTGAGCAAACTTCGTTCATATGGACTTTCCCAACAGCTTTGCGACTGGACGAGGAGTTTCCTTGAAAATCGATCGATCCGGGTTGTTGTGGACGGCGAGTGTTCGGATCTGTATCCTGTTAATTCGGGGGTGCCCCAAGGTTCTATTTTGGCTCCAACCTTGTTCTTGCTTCACATAAATGATCTGTTGGAGACAACGGATAACAAAGTGTTCAGTTTTGCGGATGATAGTACGCTTGTTTCCTCCTTTTCGAGTGATCGGCCGATTGGTGCATCTGCGTCACACCAGCTGAGATGTAGACAGATTGATTCTCTGAATCGGGATCTGGATAAAGTCCTGCAGTGGGGAAAGGCCAATCTTGTCGACTTCAATGCAACGAAGACACAGTATACAACATTCACAAAGAAAACTGGATCATCGGTTCCACAGCTGATGATGAATGGCCGAGCCCTCGAGGCTGGGGAAAGTTTGAAATTGCTCGGCGTCACGGTCTGTGGGAATGTATCATGGCATAAACACGTGTCGAACATCGCCAGGTCAGCCTCAGGAAAACTGAGTTATCTTTTTAGAGCCAAGAAATTTTTTACCCCGCCCCAACTTCTCCTCCTATATAAATCCCAAATTAGACCCGCGCTCGAATATTGCTCTCATGTTTGGAGCTCGGCTCCTAAACATACCCTCGACCTACTTGAGAGCATACAGAGACGAGCGATCCGCCTGATCGGGGACTCGGCGCTGACGTCGGGACTACAGTCGCTATCACATCGCTATCACAGATATTATCACGGGTGCTGTTCTTCGGAGATTCGTGGTATTGTTCCGCGCAATTCGGCTTATATGCGCTCCACAAGACAATCCGACGGATCGCACCCGTTTGTGGTTCATCTCCCGACGGCGCGAACATCCCTACATCAGAACTCGTTCCGCTACAGAGCGGGGAAGCTGTGGAACTCCCTTCCCACGCGAGTGTTCCCGGAACGTTACAACCTGCAACTGTTCAAAAAGAACTGCAACAGTTATTTGATGGCATCTCGGGGCGCCCACTCGACGCTATAGGTTCGCCTCTCCCGAGAGAAGTCTAATAAAAAAAAAAAAAAAAAAAAAAAAACCTCAATTGAAGGAAACTAACTCAATTTAAAGATGAATTCACTACCGGCCCGGATGATCTCTTCGCTATTTTCTTTAGGAAATGTGGCTCCATGCCCCCTTTTGTTAATTTTCAATCTGTCACTTGTTCAGGCGGATTCCCTAACATACGGAAAATTTCTTCTTCCGTCTGTGCATAAAAAGGGTCCCAAATATGAGGCATCGCGCTGTCGTTCTATAGCCAAATTATCCTACATTCCTAAACTTTCTGAAAGTATTGTGTATGAGGCATTATCCTTCCGCTGCAAGGGTCTTAGCTCACCAGGCAAAGCCCACATATCCAGAACGGCAACGAAGTCGACGTTATTACTACTGACTTCAGTAAGGCCTTCGACAAAATTTCGCACAAGTTTTTTTTTTTTTAAATGATTCTTCCTGGCTTCGAACCCATATTAACTAAGTGGATTTCTTCATATTTGAGTAATCGGCTCTAGAGTTCGCTTCAGATTCACTCTATCAAGACCTTTTCTCGCCACCCCTGGTGTGTTTAGATTTTAAGTTAGTCTGTAAGGTATTACATTAGTTTATGCTTGGATTAAGGATTAAACCTAATAAATGAGGGTTCTGTCCTCACTAAACTAAAGTAAACATATATATATATATATTCGTCCTTAACTGAAATGCGCTTCCTACATATGGTCCGTGACCGAAAAAAAAACAGCACACATGCTTGGGGGGACATAAAAGCGAACAGCGTGCTCTCAAAAAAAGCTTATTGTCAACTTAGGGACATTTAAGGGTACCTCTTGTAAACATATTTCAAATAAAAAAGTAAATGCAAATCGTACAACTCCGTCATTAGACCATAGGTACCTTGTCTATTTCTTTTGTATTGCTATTATTACGGTCGTGCCCCAAAACGTTTGTTTCCTTATAAAGTAAGATTGTTGTATCAAATAAATTTCTACGAAACAATATCAATGTTAAGAATAACATTCAACAAGAAAGCCAAAGAAACGTTCTAGAGGAGTTTTTCTCTAAATTTAAATGATCCTTACCTCACTGATCGGTAGTTCAATTACACATAATTTTACTTGATATGGGGCTCTATGTCACTTACAGTAAACGACCTTAACCCAAAGGTTCGAAGCCAGGGACAGGGAGATCATAAGGGCCATCCATATCTTTCGTAGAAAAAAAAAACGCATATTCCAATACCCCAACAATCTATCTCATTTACTCTACCTCTCTCCTTCCTCTCTTTCTATCTCATTATCTAATTAGATTTGTTTTCTATGTCCTCCTCTTCTTCTGTGAATCTGTCTCTAACTATCTCACCACCTCTGTCCTCGATATGTCCGCGTACTCACCCCACACTATTAATAGATATTTTGAATCCAACGTAACCTTCATCTGCCTGATTCCAAAGCGGCCAAGCTACCCACACTATTGTTCTCGCTTTAACTCTTATTCTCTCACTCTATTTTCTCGTCGATATATTTTTAAAGCGAAGTTATTAAAGAAAAATTCTTTCACACTTCCATGGCTCGCCATAAAATGATATCCAAATGTTGGGAGTTATATTGGTGGATGGCAATTGAACGCCAAACACGCACTTCCCAAACTATGATTTTCAAACAGTGCGACACTTCAATCCACCTCTCCATTTAACAGTTGCTAATTGTTTTTTGATGAAGACAAATCATCTAATGTAGTGTAAATGTGCGAGTATCTGCGTTTCGGACCTTGCATGGAGACCCCAGTGCCCATCGCACGTATATTCTATTTAAAACTTCAGAGCAACTAAGTTGCCATTTTCGTTGTCAATAGTGACACTGAAACCTCTGATTATAGTCGATTACAGCAATCACACTTTACTGGTGGATAAAAAACGGAATGTTTTTGTTGGAAGCAAAATAACAAACAAGCAGGGCCTTGAAACCGCGCTGAGCTGTCGCATTGATATTGGTCTCGCATACGGGACTGGAGGCGATTAAATGCAACGCCGCACACCATGCGCGCGGAACGCGCTACGCCGAGATCCAAATGAACGGAGAGAATAGTTGGAATATTTTGGGTACGTTTTTTTGCTGTCTGTATTTACTCGCTCGAGAACGTCAATATTCTAAGCGCGATAAGGTTGCTAGTGTGATTAGAAAACTTGATGATACTCATAAGTTCGTGCTACATCTACCGAGCCTTGTGTGCAGCGAAGCGATGTGTATGCATGTGGGCAATTGTGTGATGATGTTTCCCAGGCCTGTCAGAGGACTACAAGGCTGTTGGGTTTTATTTGACATTATCGTTGAGAAATAGCTGCGCAAAGGTACATTCTGCCAAGTTGGTGCATGTATTCAGGAAAAACTAATGAGGTATTTAACGAACTCTTATCAATGAGAATTAGTCGGGGCTTGCATGTGCCTATGCGACTGCTTATCGCCTGCACTTGAACCTCGAATCAGTACGGAGAAAATGGATTAGAATGCACTCTGCGGCGTGTAATGCAACTGCTGGGTATACTACATCTGGCGGTCAGGATTTTAGCAAATTGGGAATAGGGGCGTGGCTTCAACCTGGTTCAATACGTCGAATACTTAGATTTGTTAACTTAATGTCAGAAACGGAAGCGAGATATTTCTCCGATATAAGGAGAAAATTGGGAAGGAAAGTATCAATCCACATTGGTCATGAGTGCCACAATATTGACATAATGAGGACGTACACATAAACAAACAGAGTAATCCCACAATTTGTCTAGTATGTCTTGAAACCGATTTTATATATTTATCCATTCGTCTCCAGAATTAACCTTTAGTGTAGATTAAATTCTTATTTGATACAAGTATACGCCTTATAAATTGTAGCTAGCTTGGACAGAGAACTGAATTTCTAAGACCTCCCATACCAGAATGCAACCTTTGGTTTAAGTCGGTATTTCATTACTAGTCATCACTATTGTTCTTAATTTTTACACATTTTCAAACACCCTTCCCAACTCCCTAGGAAATCATATTAGACATTTGGGCTGGGTGTCACACTCTGTCGAATAGGACAACTTTGTTTTGACTGTCCAGCGGATGGCTGCTCTTTGGGTATGTTATACAATCAGATCTCCTGCGGACATGTTCCTATAAAATCCCTATTGCTGATCATTAAGGACGTCGTTTGATTCCACATATTTCGAAAGTTGACTGTTAATTAATTACTACATAACCTACGACGAAATAGAAGTTAGAACTATAAGTCAAATGGAAGAGTGGGACTGATTAGATATTCACTGATTTTCATCTGTTTGGGAAAGTTTGTCGATTACTCACAATGGAACAAAAAACAGCGATGTGAGGATATTTAAGCGAGTGTTTGGCAAAGTTTCATAGCCATGAAATCGAATTTTTGCATCGATTCATCATCATGGATGAAAAAAGTCAACAGTCGAGACATGTCAATAGGCGAGACATGTCAATTACCTGTAGACAAGGTGATGGCGTCAGCTTACTTGAATGCCCGAGGTATAATTTTCATTAGTTATCTTCAGAAAGTAAAAACAGTTAACAGCCAGTAATATACACCCTTATGCTTCATCAAGATAATGAATCATAATATCTGTCAAAGCGGTGGCCAAAAACATCTAGCTAAACATCCAAGTGTTTCTCATGCACTCTGTTCGCCAAATCTTACCACTTATTCTCTCGCTAAACTTGAAAAATGACTGGATCGTGAAAGATTTGTTAACAATGACGAGGTGGAGTCTACGGTTTGTGGGTATTTTGGTGAATTCCACGATGCTCACTATAACCAGGATTTAAAACCTAAGAACCCTCTTGACCATTCTATCGTTTACTCCCATCGAATCCGACTTCCGTAATACCTTTCCCAGTACAAGATAGAAGAAATCAAAATCTACTCATCTGCTAGGGTCTGTCATTCCACACACAAACTGTAGAATAAGATAATTTGTCCTTGTTAGTAGAGCGTTAGAATATACTCACAGCTAGGCCGGCTTGTCGTAAGAGGAAGACCGAATGCTTGGTGAAATAGTAAGGAGAAATCCCTAGCTATCTTTCGGAACTTGGGTGATGGACCGGTTCGAGAAAAGGTTGGTTTAAAGGGTAAGTCGGTCCCAAGGTGAGACACCACCCCCCACGCTGTACACTTCGCGATATCGTCTGGAGAAATTTTCGACTATGTTGGCTGATGTCCCAGACTGGCACTGAGATGTGTCATGATGGTAGCTTCTGAGATAAAGAATGCCGGAGGTAAACCAGTTTCCCATTCGTATCTCCGAAGGGACTATGTCAAGGGGATCATCATGCAAATGACCGAACTTTAAGAAATTCATCATCGCATAATCGGGTTCACTCTCGAAACTCTGTCGACATTCGACTGATAACGGCATTTTGTAACACCAGGGGCATCGGTTTCACCAATACGAATGTAAACGCCGTCCATCAATATTTGCAAACAGCGAAACCTGATACCCTTGCCCTGAGACCCAGGTCGATTCGTCAACTAATTTCACATATCTTCGTTGCTCAGGATACGACTTACGTTCGCGATTCCGTTTTACGGGCGGAGTCTGTGTCTTTGGGCGGTCCGATCTGGCTTACGAGAGGGTGGAGGAGTTGGAACCCGATGACAGGAACATAATGTGGTTGAGTGGCATGTCGTGGAATTCTGTTAAATATCTTTGTTGTCTTTACCGTCCCACGAATGACGATCGATCAGCGACATTTTTCGAAGATCTTCCACGTACCTGGATACAGATCATATCCAGATTCTGAAATTGTCGTCCCTGGCGATTTTAATGTACACAATTCCGTCTGGTTGATGCATTCTAACAGAACTGACGAGCGTGGGAGGCTGGATGAAGTGTTCGCTGTTAGCCAACAATTGAGTCAAGTTGTGGAGGGACCTAAGGATGCCTGCGGGATGCCCGAGGTGATTATGCGAACACCCAGGATCTGTTTTTGACATCTGAGCCGAGCATTTATACCGTGGAGGTTACTCCATCACTGGAAAACTCAGATCACTGCTTGGTATTGGTTGCGCAACCAGTTGCATTTCAAAAAAACAAATAACCGATCTAGCAGCTTCTGCAGGTATCCAGGTATGGGGCTGCTAACTGGGCCGACTTGCGAGATTTCCTTACATCCTTTCCGTGGTCGGAGGTGTGTTTTGGAGACTCCGATGTTAACGCATGTGCGAAGTCGGTCACAGACATTATTCTTTTCTCGATGGAGATCTACATACCACATTCCATTAACCGAATCATCTGATAAGCTTTGGTTTGATAAAAAATGCGAGCAGATTACAGCGGCAAAAATAGAGCTTTTAAGCAATGACGCCCCAACTCCACCGATGTTAACAGAACGATTTTTTTTTTGGAATCAGAAACGCGTGCAACCAGACGATTGATACCGCGAAGAAGGCCTACAACACAGAGTAACTACTAAACTCCTTGAATGCCCAACTAGTTCGCGTCCGTTCTGGTCAATGGCAAGGGCTGTCAGTAGTTACTTCGCCTCCTCCTCTTTTCTTCCGTTGGTGACGGGCAGCGGGACTTTACTCACACATTCAAAAGATAAGGCTATTGGTTCGCGAATCTATTTTCCGTGAATTCAAACCTCGATGCCGGCCTTTTGGAGCCACCTGTGATCGCGCCGGTGCGGTCTTCGATGCCGGATGTGTGGTTCCGCCCGCGTACTATTCAACGCATCCTACGTGGGCTGGACTGTAAGAAGACAACGAACCCGGGCGGAATACCAGTAATAGTCCTTAAGAACTGTGCTCCAGAACTATCCCGGTTCTTGGCAGACTCTTTCACTTTTCTTATGCACGGAGGACATTTCCCACCTGCTGGAAAATCTGTAGCGATCCTAAATCGCCACTCCCATCCAAATCCCCAACATTACCAATAATCCCACCCAAATCCCCAATATTTCTAAACTTACAGCCAAATTCCAAATTGAATCATATGAGCGACGAATTAAACCAAAAGTTATTTCGTCGCACATTGATTCAATTCCTAAAATCCTGACATCATGAAATGCTTAATTCAAAACGCATTCCATGATTTTCCTTCCAGGAACCTACCCAACTAAACCTTTAACCAATTCCTAAAACACAATTCCAATTGAAGCACACAAAATCTTGTGTGTGCTTCTTGGAATTTTCACATTAAAAAAGTTGACAATTCTCAACGTAAAATAGAATAAAAGGGCAGTAATTTTCGATTTCGTGATCAGTAGAATTCCAGAAGCCGAATCGCTGGCCGTGCATCCATGAGTTAAATTCTAAAGGTCAAATGTCGGGTCTAATCTAGAAAGGTGAAATAAAACAGATAATTTAACGTAAAGCCGAAACCGAATCTTTTAATTTTCTTTGGTACATTCCGCCGGTGGGAAGTACAAAACAAAAGAGATCTTAACAGGGTATTGCGGACCCTAGTACGGGAGCCCAAAACAAAAAGAGATCTTAACAGGGTATTGCGGACCCCGGTATGAGAACCCCCCAGCAATAGACAAAGCGGCGCCCGGTGACCAAGAGGGAATAATATACTGAAAGGCCCGAGGAGTGCCCGTTGGTGCCTTAACGGGAGACTCCGCCATTCCCCGCCAAGGAGCTCACGAAGACCGAGCCCCACGCCCGGCAACCCGGACCCTCCCACACAAAAGAAGGAAGCTGCGAGGGGCACACCTTTCCACGCAACCAATGTCAACCAATAAACGCTCGCCCAGAAGATCTTCACGAAGGGAGATGACCCAACGACACAAACAATAAGGAGTAAGCGAACCCTTTTAATCAAAAAATATAGCACCTCAACAAATCGCTCGACTTCAGGCAATCCCAAAGATGGACGTAGTTCTTGCGTGCTTCACCTCTCCTGAATGAAGTGTTTATATATATACAGGGTGGGGCATAATTGATCATCCAATTTTGTTTTTGAATTACTTTTTTACTAAATAAAAAAAAAATTATTTTGAGTAATGGAAATCTTTATTTTGACCTCCATCGCTCCATTGCTTGTCTGTTTGTATACTGCAGCTGTCTAGTTCACAAATGTTAAATATTATTGACATACGACACATTTGGAAAAATTATAACATCTTCCGATAGGGTGATTAATTTTGCGCCGCCTTGCATATATATAAACGCCCGCTTTCACATGCAAGACTAATCGATTTTCTATGATTACGTTACTATTATCCCTTCAACTTTGTGGTTAGAGGTCTCCTTTGCTCTAAGCCAGTGAAAAGTTTGAAATTGCATAAAGTCTCCCTTTTCATATCCCAGGACCGAGACTAATTTGTACACAGGTGTGAGTAATTTTAATGATTGCAAAGAGAGAGATAAGAATGAAGAAGAGAGAAGAGGCCTTCATATCACCCCCTGTTTATGCCAAAAAAAGACACTCGCCAATTAAGTCACATTGTTGTGGGGGTCCTCCAATTGGTGAGTATTATATTCGACGTTGGCAGTTGTTGTGTGACATTGGTTGTTATCCTGTCTTCACTGCACTTTACAACTTTATAACAGAACTGGTTTATTAAACGCAAACCAATTTAATAAATACCATCGAAGTTTGTTTGCAGCTTGTCAATTACAGATGAAGTTCGGACTGTAATTCCACTATTCCAGAAACTATTGCCACATTTCAAATAATCCTTCACCGATGACTAATTTATAATTGACACTGCTTACTTCAGGTATTTATCAAACTTCTCCTTTGTTTCATCTGGTTTTCATAGCGTTAAAAATAATACAATACGCAGCTTCGTGGAAACACTGCCAATAAAATATATAAAAATATCATTGGCATCGTTAAGCAGAAATGGACATTTGTGTAAACACAAATTGCTTGGGCTCGAGGTAGTCATATCCCAAATCCATAACCAACTGCCGACGAGCAATTTGGAGTCCTTTGTAAACATTCGTCCAAATCTTGGGTACATTACGAATTTTACGCAGGCAAGCATGTATCCTAAGGAACATGTATATTTCATTCGCAGATACTGGATACTTTATTGCAGAAATCCATAACTCAAAAATACAAAGAAATTCAAAGATATGCATCGACCTACACAACCCATGACAAACCATCGACCGAGGCGGTCATAGTTTTGTAAAAACCAAAGTCGGAAATCCAAAATCAAATGAAAATATTCCACTCGCTAAAATTTGAACTTAAACACGCAGTTTAACAGGTATACATTTTTTTGATGCCGTTGGTCCATTGATTCGTTTTTTGTCTTGTTAAATAATTACTGCAAACAGGTTAAAATAATCAAAAGTGTATAATTCAAAATTAATAAAACTGTCAATTAAAATGAAATTAATAAAATTGTAAATAAAAACAAGCAGCATGGTATATACATTATTTGTGCCCGCCTAAATGCACCAATAAATGCTGGCTCTATTCCACAAACATAGTTTTAGCCGAGTACGAAAGCATTATTTTGAATTTGTTTGGAGCTTGATTAATTTCTCGGTGCTTTTCAAAACGGTTGAGAGTATTACGAATGATTGAAAAGCATGGTTCAAAACTGCCTTACGTATTGAAGCCACCATGATCTGATTCAAATCAGTGAGAACCTATTCAAGGTCATTTAACATATTGAATTTTATATCTAATAATATGTTTTTAATTTCCTATACATACCCAAAGAATAAAGATGTTTTAAATTGTTTTTCAACGGTCATAAATATGATGGTCGTCACTGAAAATCTTGTATCCGGCAAAAGTTCGCACTCTTTTTATAATTCTAAGTCGGACTTATTCCTGGTCGCACTTAGGCGATCTTTAAAGCCGACACCACTCAAAATACAGAGAAGTATAAATATTGTTCAAACGATGGAACTTCCCACTCAACCAGTTAAATAGGTTTCTAAGAAAATTTAACTTTAAATTATGCAGAAGCGCACATTGAATTTCGTGTTCGGAAACTCATGGGTTAGTGATTCACATAAAGAGCACAATATTCAAGTAATATTTTTTCTTTAAGAACTTCTTAATATACCTCGGAAAGCATTGCCAGATCAAAGCCCAGCGGACTTGATTCGAAAATCGTTCCAAAACAGCTCCACATCTTTACATCATCCAGTAAAGCTGTGATTTTATATTTATACACACCCTTAGATAATGAATCTTTTCTAGTTGCGCAATAGCACTATTGTCATTCAGCCGGAGAGCAACATTAGCAAAATTGTATACCCAAGCGTCCAGAGCTGACAAATAGCCGCATAAGAAGCAGCAACAATTAGAAAACAATCACACTATAGTTTTTAAATTGCATTAACCATCTCAGGGGCTACAGCACATTCGCGGCCCACCTTGCATTTCTTTACTTGAACCTCTTGGTTCCAATTAAATTGAACGTGGAGCGAGATAAAAAAGAAAAAAAGACCAACACAAACAGTGAACCAGCAAAACAACTGGAAGCGTACTATCATATCTCTGTGTATCTTTCTATATGTGAATTTCCATTTATTATTACATTCGCTTGCATTTGCGAAGGCGAGTGTATTTTCTTACTTCGACCTTGAACTTGATATTAGACAGGTAAATAAGCACAATGCACACAGCAGCGCCGCCACCACTAAGCTAGTCTACCTACATTCACTCATTCCAGTACGAGAGATATGCACATCAAAGTATAAATAAAAGCTACATCAGGTATTTGCTGGATACAAACGTAGTTGTAGTCGCGTCACATCATCGTCCAGTAGCCAGTGGTTACCAGGCGTCACAGATAGAAATTCAAGCTTCCATCGAGGGCGGCAGGGTGCTGCAAGAGGTGTGAGCAAAGAGCACACAGAAAAACGCCTTCACATGATTGATGCAGACAGGTGAATACTGATCTTCTAGTGTCACTGAAAGATGATCACTTCTATAAAGAATCTCTTGAGCGTCACCCTTGGACTCTGGCTACCTGCAGTCGTAAAATCTGCTTTAGCTCGCAATGCAAAGATCTGATAGACAATTAGTTGTACCTTAATACATTCTTTAATTACCGTCATTATTACGACAATTACATGGACTACCCTCCGTGAAAAATATAAAACTCCTCCTCCGAATCAAGGCCACTTTGTGCATGTGTTCCTCTTTGGGTATATATTTATAGGGCTTTCTTCACGCTGTTAGCAAACTTAGCAGGTTTTGTAGTGGAATATTATCTGGGATAGTCGGCTTAACCAAAACATAAAACTATGATCTTAGCCTGATCGTTACAATCACGAAAGACGTAACCGATCCGCACACAGATAGAGTTTGCGCAGTTTAAGTGTAAACTTCCCATCGACCTTGATGCACGAATATTTTAACGTGTTGGAGATGTTTTTTCCTTTTTTCTTTCAATGAACTTCAGTCAATGATATAATTTAATTACGGCGATCATCAACATCACCAGTCGCCGACAAGATCATCAGAGTTGTAGCCGTGTCGGTTTTCTATTCACATTCCATAGTTAGAATAATCGAGGCAGCCGAGATACGAGGGGTATTGTAACTTATCAAACAAACGTTTTGTTGGTTTAATAAGCGAAAAGGTGGGAGATAATGAGATTGGGAGGATCTGGTTCCTTAGTTATTGATGTGACCACTCTACGAAGGCAGATATTAGTATGGTAAAGGGGCATCCGTTTTACACGCGGAGGCTCTCATAACTGATCAACTTAAAAGGGTTATACTAATCAACTAAAAAGTAAAGTGTTTAACCCATTAGTTCACTATTACTACGATAAGTCACGAAGGAAGAGTACAACTTACCTCAAGAACATTCCCAAAATCAAGTCGACGTCACTGTCACATTACCTTATATGATGTTCTACAAGTCTCCAGCGATATATTAAACGTTTGGTACAATAGAATTCAAACCACAATTGAACCTCCTTTGCCTGGCAGTAATCAGGTGAAAATATAATGATGTCATGATGTCTATCTCTCGATCCAATATTTAACTATGCCCAATGAAGCCGGTTGAACAAGTGCATTGATGATGGGCGAGCATGGCCAGTGATGAATCGGTTCATTTGAAGACTGCGTCATTCGGAATGGGGTTTCAGGAAAAAACCGACTATTTGTTCCTGTCAAACTATGGCTATTTTAAGAAAGGCATGACCTTATATGGTATGGGACTGTAAAAACTCATTAGCTCTTTATCAATTATATTGTGACACTTCCACGAACAACCCCGAATTGGCATACTGTACCATACTATCAACTGATCGCCCGAGAAGACTAGATGTACAATTTAATACGTATTTATTAAATTTGGTGCTCCTGTTAAATTTACAAGTAAGCTTGGATTGAATTCACAGGGAAATCAAAAAGACAGAAGCAATTAAGCAACCATGCCGCTATATCTTTAAATAATCCAAGCGGAAGATACTCACCTAAGAATTAAATAGGAATTGTCAATAGAATAATGTCCAATAACTAAAAAAACATAAACACCATACAACTAATCTAAACTTGTACAAATATAATCAAAGAGTAATCCTCAGAATCCTTGCAAGGGAAAAGTTCGGTTAATATGATAAAGCTGGCTCCTATCGTACAAAGTCGGCACAAAACTGACTGTCAGTGCTTAATAATTCTCAAACCCAACATTCGTTCATCAGCCTATAATGCACATTCACCTTCAATCAGATTGAACATACCAGGTGTATGCATAAGTTTAACTAAGAGATGGCGCCAGCGAAAAGTACTCAGCGTATTAATTTGACACCTACGTCATTTTGTTTGTCTGAGATTTAACTACAAACACACACAAGTTGAGTCCGCCAAAAACTAGTGTCTTTGTTTTATCGTTCAGTGATCATGTCGAGTTTTGCGCCTGGAAAAGAACATTTGCGACACGCATTGCTTTTCTTATTTAATCAAAAGAAAAGGCTGTTGAAAGTCATCGTTTGCTGGTAAAAACATATGGCAAACGCGTTCCATCAATTAGAACATGTGAAACATGGTTTCGACAATTTAAAAGTGGTGATTTCAATGTGAAAGACAGTGGGCGCTCTGGTAGACCACAAACATGTGAAGACGAGTAATTGCGGGAGTTATTGGATGATGACCCAACTCTAACTCAACGGCAATTAGCAGAAGCATTACATGTGTCACAAGAAGCAATCAGCAGACGAGCAATGGGGAAGACCAATAAACTGCGCAAATAGGTCGCACGCGATTTGAATGAACGTCAAATGGAGAATTGCAGTCTCTTGTGAAATGCTGCTTCAACGCCACGAAAGGAAATCATGTTTGGATCGAAATGTGACATGTGACGAAAATTGGAAACGCGATCCTATACCGCTGAGTCTGCGCCCTAACATGCTATTTTTTTCTCGAACGGGTTCATCGGCCAAAATCACGAACTTCTTCTAACCATTTCACCGAGCCTGTAGCGCAACGGGGTGGCATTTCACCGATCAGTTTAGCATTGAGCCCAATCTGTCGTTCAATAATTTTTTAACTAATTTCTTTTCACATTAATGCAATTTTAGATCATTGCGACTCTCTACTTTTTCCCTTCTTGTGTTTCCTATGATCATAACGAACCGATAACCAGTGTGTTAAGCAAAGTTAGTTTAACCCACTCAGCCCTTGTCTTAAAACCTGTTTATTAGACCATCTTTCTTTTTCGTGGTTTATGTTTAAGTTAATTTAGGTTAAGTTTGTGCTTAAGTTTATAGGAAATTCTTTTGTAAGGGAATAAGTGTGTTAACCAAACTAGGTAATAAATTAAAAATATTAAAAAACAAAAAACATCCTTATTCTGTTCGACCATTCCTAAAATCGCGTTCATGATCTATCCTGAGATGTCTTCCTAAGCCTCTTCTCCATGGCATGTAAGAAAGACGCACGTGGGTGTACATAAAGTAAAATGCTCGCTTCAATCTGCCTACCTACCATGTAATGAATATTAATTGGCGTATTTTAATAAGTGTCAGATAACCTCTAGCTACATTTCTGATGTAAAAGATTGTTATTACAATCAAATTTCGAAACACCGGATACTAACAACACTAAAATAGTACAAGTATACCCAAACCTGAATCTTAGAATTCACCTTGATTTCTTCCAGCTTGCAAATTGTATATATACGGTAAAAATACATTTTCGTGTACTGTTTGAGGACGTTGTGTAACTTCCCCCATCCAACGCCAACCCTCTGAAACACTCCCCAACCCTCAGTCAATCCCCACTGAATTCCATTTCCGTATATTCTAAGAGATCACATAACAAATAAGTTCATGGAAACCCTCCCAAATGCGTATTAGAAATAAGTTTGCCTCAGCTACAGGCAGTGAATGTATCCATAATTTTCCCTGGCCCAAAACCCCCAGGCACATGACTTAACCCAGAGATGTTATTACTATGTTTTGTACGACTTGGCCAGTGAGCGATGAGAAGCAGCAGCATTCTCGGATTCCTACTAATAACCGTTTGCTCTTGGGTTTTTCTGCAGACAGCTTGATACGTAGACCGTTCCATACCTTGATTGAGAAACAATTAAATTATTAGTAGTGGTAGATTTGACAAAGGAGGTGTAAACGATGCAAACGGGTGGACCGCATTCGTAAATTGAATTCTTACTCAGTTCACCTTTTGGTGAAATTAGCTGAGAAATGTCATATTTTGTTTAATCTGTATATTCAAATGCAGTGGTTAAGGGTGAAGATTCAAGGCAACATTACTCAGCCGAGTACTCAATTAGCACTAACAATAAGATGACTACTAGTAACGCCCACACAGACGTATTACAATACGATTACTACATCTCTTATCTAGTGGCTGTACTTTCTCTATAGGCAGTAATATAGCTTATTTAATGAGACGGTAGTGATTTACAAACTACGTTTTGTCAGGAGCCTTGGATTGGCTTCCGAACCGGGAGTGAATTTATGATGTTTCAAAATGAAATATTTGTCTCTACTCACCTTGTCCGTGTGTTCACTTGAAGTTATCTGGAAATAAAAAGTAAAATGCATTAGCACGGAAAAAACTAGGCAGCGCCACGATAGGCACGTATTATGAAAGGCTTTTTTCTTTTGGTAATTTATAAACTAGACAAAATACTAGAAGCCCCATGAGGCACATCTTGGAAAGGTATTAGAATAAAAAAGAAACTACAAATGCGATCCGATATTGTTTGTTAGTACGAACAGAGGCATTTTAGGGACATCTTTTTATTATGTTATGTTAATATAATTACTTATTAATTATAATACTAATAAACAGAAACACAAAACCAGTCAAGAACCTCGAAACGTAATCTAATTTTAAAAATTTTAAGAAAGGAATGAAAGAAATACAAAGTATGTTTATATTATATATATTGTTAAATTAATTTCTTTAAAATGACAGTTGTACAGCGACGGGAACCCTTTCTAATGGGTAATGCTTCGCAGTCGCAAACTTTTCTGCTATAATTTTAATTTTTTCATCTCAAAAACTAAGGAAGGACGTTTTCTATACTTTTTTTCAAGAGCAAAAAATGGTGCGTATATGTAAAACAAAAACTTAGAATGTTTGCCTAAAAAATAGGTTAAGTACCTATACACTTTGGGGGTGGGAGCGAATATACAGGGCAAAGTCAGTGATTTCTTTTAACCCGGCGAAGGCCAGGACGATCCTTGTCCCTGTTCAATCCAAGTTGACATGCAGTCTCCACGTGACACCCCTAGATAGCTACTTTGGCGCCCGCCAAGTAGTGAACAAATGCATACAGCGACATCCTGAGTAAGGTTGGCGCAAGGCTAATAACCTTTCCCGGAAAAACAAATGTGGTCTTCGATGTGGGATGTGAGGTTCTGCCCGCGTACTATTCAACGCATTCTACGTGGAGTGGACTGTAAGAAAGCAACCAGCCCGGGTGAAATACCAGCAATAGTCCTTAAGAACTGTGCTCCAGAACTATCGCCGGTTCTTGGCAGACTCTTTCGCTTATCTTATGCATGGAGGACCTTTCCTGCCTGCTGGAAAATCGCTCGAGATCAACCAATCCCAAAGACGGAAAAAAGTGTCTCCCACAAAATTACCGTCCGATAGCATTACTTCCTACGTTATCTAAGGTGATGGAAAAAGTGATCAATACTGAGTTAATTAAATAGTTGGAGTGCACGGACTTCTGAATGATCGCCAATACGTATTCAGTGGCCGGCGGTCCGCGAGAGACCTTTTGAACCTTATGACCGATATATGGCCATCTGCGATTGGAAGGCATGATGAGTCAAGGGCGGTCGCATTGGATATCTACAAGGGTTTTGACCGCGTCAGGCACGGGGCATTGGTAAGCAAACTTCGTTCATATGGACTTTCCCAGCAACTTGCGACTGGACGAAGAGCTTCCTCGAAAATCGATCGATTTGTTGGTTGGGGTTGTTGTGGTTTGCGAGTGTTCGGATCTGTATCCTGTTATTTCCGGGGTGTCTCAGGGTTCTATTTTAGCTTCAAGTTTGTTTTTGCTTCACATAAATGATTTGTTGGGTGACAAAGTGTTCAGTTTCACGGATGATAGTACGCTTGTTTCCTCTT
This sequence comes from Microdon myrmicae, assembly GCA_963931805.1. Classification (NCBI taxonomy): domain Eukaryota; kingdom Metazoa; phylum Arthropoda; class Insecta; order Diptera; family Syrphidae; genus Microdon; species Microdon myrmicae. Next base: position 11,161,374 of record OZ007497.1, read on the forward strand.
TTTCGAGTGATCGTCCGATTAGTGCATTAATGTCGCACCAGCTGAGATGTAGCCAGATCGCCCCTGCGGGGAGGAAGTATGTGCCAGTGACTGGCAGTAGGTTCACTTCCTTCTCCATCATAAGTTGTTCCACCGACGAGCACTAAACAGAAAACGACGACGCAGCGTCCACATCAGGAAAAGGAAGTAAAACGCACGCAGTTCTTAATTTATTTTTATTTTATTACACTTCATGATCGAACACCGGACTGGAAATGACAAATTAAATGCAAGTTCACATCGTTGGATTTACGAGTTTTATGTAATTTTTTTCCGCAACCGTTTGGTTCAAATAAAAATAAATCAACAAAACACCGCTCGACTTTATGGATGGCGAATAAAATTCACTACGCCAATGACTCCGTATATGTGCGCTTCTCCGCCGCGCGCGGAGAGCGTGAGTGACGCGTGACCGTGGCGGTCAGTGGATGGAATAAGATTCAGCGATATCTTGTTCGTGCAGAGCTCATTCGCTATGGTGATCATGGTGGTATGTGTGCATAGTTCTTTCATGGATGAGAACGAACCTAGAACAAAGAAAGGGCATAAAGTGCATTCATGGGTTACGATTTCGGTAAAGCAAATAAAACTGAAATCGTCGGATGCTAAATGAATAGCAGCCGCTCATTAAATGAAAAAAATGTCTTCCGGATACCACAAACGATATGAATTGTTTATGGTATCGCAGGAAACCTATGTTGGAACAGCGTTCTTCTGTTTGCACTTGGTGAATTTTATTGCTGGGAGAAAAAGGTCGCCGGCCAATGTGTACGTAAAGAAATTTATCGTACACATGGCGAAGTTGGAAAATAGACGGCGCAATATTTATGGTCCCTGCCATGACGGTTACATTGTATGCAAACCTAACCATTTTGTTTACAGGAATTTGTCTGGTACCGAAGGTGCCGAATTGGTCTGGAATTCCAGCTAAGCAAAGAAAGAAATCTTACGGAAAATTGTATGCGAAGAGATGCATGAAAAGGTAAGTTTTCCTTACAGGGACTTTACGATTATAGCTTTGATCTAATTAATGCGTGAAGCATTTTCAGGTGCTTAATGCGATTGCATTAGCAAAAATTTATGCGACTGAATTGAGGTTATGGGGGTTTTTAGATAAGTGTACCGTGGGGGTTGGCGGAACCGCCACACCTTTCTGAATTGGGATCTGGATAAGGTCCTGCAGTGGGGAAAGGCGAATCTCGTCGACTTCAATCCAACGAAGACACAATACGCTCGATAGGGGACACGGCGGTATTACGCCCGGACTGCGGTCGCTATCACATCGAAGGTGCATACCGGATCTTTGTCTGTTTTACAGATATTATTATGGCGACTATTCTTAGGAGATTCGTGGTATTATTCCGCCAAATTCGATTTATTTGCGCCCCACGAGACAATCCGACGGATCGCACCAATTTGCGCTTTATCTCCCGACGGCGCGAACATCTCTCCATCAGAACTCGTTCCATTACAGAGGGGGAAACCTGTGAAATTCCCTCCCAGCGCGTGTTTCCGGAGTATTACAACCTGCAACTATTCAGAAGAACTGCAACAGCTATTTATTGGCATCTCGGCGCTATAGGTTCGCCTCTCGTGAGAGAAGTATAATGTAAGAAAAGAAGTTTATAATTCATAGTTTCTCGTAGTTGATAAAAGTTCTGTTCTTTATTAGCTTCACAATTATGTGACTCCATGATCTACGGTTGAAGTAAAAAAAAAAAAGTATATTGTTGTCCGAAGCCAACATTTTTTATATAATAGATAGATGTATAATGTTCACAAGAAAGGGGAACCTATAGTGCTATGCCAACGCCCGGAGTTGCTGTTAGATAACCATAAAACAGTCTCGAACAGATGCAAATATCAGCATACGTACCAACCAGATAAAAGAGGTTTGGACTTTTTTTTTAAGCAAAAACTTCGAAGACTAACGTACCTTTTGATAGTACCTCGTATTTCGTATGATATCTTGAACGATCTTGAATTTAAAATTATATAGACATAAATGCGGTCGGAATGAACATCATAATCAAAGACTAATATAAAGAATACTCTCAAATGAAGAAATTTATTTGCAGTTCCTTTTTTCCAAAACGCTTAACGATAAAACTTAAAAACATAAGAAACTTCAGTCAACGAACCAGGGTCTATGTCTGATAGTAGAGCTCGATAAGTAACTAAGTATGACAAATTAATTGCAGGTTCATTGTTTCGTACCTCATTGTTAATATACACTTAGCAATGTTTTAAAGATCGAAGCCGCTTTAAAGAAAAGGTGTTTTTGATTTCCAAACTTTAATCGTCACATTTCTTTCAAAAGTGTAGATGATACACCGGAGATGAGGCGACAAAACGTCATACAATTTAAACATCATCTAGTGCCACACAATGTAGAGAATTACCTACCCATAATATAACGCACACATTGCAAAGCCGCCCGAAAATGAAATATAGGTCGGCAAGGCAAATAGTAAAAAATATTATTATTCGCAACGCACAAATTGTCATTCCATGACATACTCCTCCATATTCCATGTCAGTTTCATTTTCTTCCACTTACACTTAAAGCGTAACATCATTTTCCCGCATCGACGCCGAGGGACAAACTAGCGTCCGTCTCTTTACCTATCTAGTGACTAGACAACAATACAACGCCTGACTCTGTCAGATGCGGAATGAAGTTAAGGGAAGACCCTTGCTCCCATAGCGTGATGCAAACAAACAGAAGCGGAATGAAATCGACAAAAAGCACACAAAGAAGCCTCAGCTCGTGTGCGAATCAAACCATTACGCCACAGGCAGCGCTAAGAACGTTGAGACGTTAGATACACGGACTAGAAATGCAGAACGCTAAAGACTCGTTGGAGCTGAAAGTAAAAGTGGAGAAATTGGTAAACAGACTCGAAATGTGCCTGATAGCTAAGCTGGTCAGCGGCGGTGATCACTTTTATTTTCATTTCAACCATCGGCAACTTTGGCAAATAGGCTTTAAACGATACTCGTTATGATAATAACCACACAGACTGTCGGATTTGAATTTGTATTGAAATTTGATGGTTAATATTGGATTTAGGTAGTTATCAGTGTGATATATGGTATTCCCACAATAAGGATTTTTAAACAGAAACTGGTTAGTTGGCGAGACGGAAGTTGGGTTGGTGTAGGCCGGAGTTGAAATACAAGCAATAATTAGAAAATGAGAAGGAAGAAGAGCTGAACGGAGTTAACTTATTTATTGCAGATAGTAAATAAATTTAAATAGTTGACGATTTGAAGGTTCCAGATATGCTAAAGTCATGGAAGACCAAACACTCCAATGCGGAAGAATCATTTAACGAAATCTATGTTTTCAAGGATATTTTTTAAGTTTACTCTGGTTCTAAGCTTTTTGCACGTATCTTACTAAAGACGTCATGAAATTAACTAGATAATTGGCTACGGACAACAATAAATGACATACTCTACAATTCGTTGAATTTACAAAATAATTTGGTCTTTGAAATGGGTTAAGATTTATTGAATCACTTGCGATAATATTCGAGTACGGTCACATGAATAGTTTTGTTACCTTCAAACTTGGTACCCTATATGACCGCAAAACTAATAGACCAAAAATTTGGACAGATAACACCTAGTCCCCATTGATGATGGTGTGGCGGTTCTACGAACCACACAATCCACTATAGGTTCAGATATCGTCGTTCCACCAAGGAACATACTCACCTATATCCATTACACGTGCCCACAGACACGTTTCCCAAAAGTCCTTACTTCCGCCTGAAACAAAAGGTAACATTCCAAATACCCAACATTGAATTCAATAGTAAAAACCAATCGAACTAAACGTTCAAAATCTCCTAATATTGAATTCAACGCATCCATTCGATGCATCCATTCAATTCAATTCAATACAATTCCCCCATTTACTCAATCCATCCATTAAACCCATTTTTCTGAAAACAAACAGAATAACGCATATCCCCTCATGTAGCTAATAGCAATTAGCACCCTAAATTCCTCGCAAGATCCCAAACCGAGAAGCGCACGTGCGCAAACAAAGGCCTAGCGCAATCATAAACATCGTAACGCCTATCCCACGCTAGATGTTTATATCTGGGATATGCGATCTAGAAACCAAATCCCACGGTTCCTTTGTTACCCACCTGAAGCACACAAAAACTCTTGTTATCGTAAGCTAGATGGGTGACGCAAACAAAGCCCATGAAAGGATCGAGAAATGAGTGGCGGTACGCTCGATCCGTCGAACAAAGAAAAATAGATAAGGAAATGGGAATGATGATCATGATAGGAAATTTCTTTTACAGATAAGAGGATTAGAATGAAAAGTATGATGGAAAATTTCCTTTACAGATGAGGGGAAGAGAATTGAAAAGGGAAATAGGATTTTGACAAACAGTCTACTTCAAGCATTCAGTTGATAGAGAACCTCACCGAGGAGGTATCCGCGATAGAAAAGCAACAAGAGGTCTAGTTTAACGTGTGTCGAGTAACGTGATGTGAGTTACGTGTGCAATACGAAAATATATTCATATCGACTCTGTAATATTGTGCAATACAAAAATATATTCGTATCGACTCTGTAATATCGTGTGAGAACAAAACCATTAAAACATTTGTGTATCAAAGTCTAAAACGGTGACAACAAGTCATTCAAAATAAAACAAAAATTTAAAGCCAAGCTTTTCACTGTGTTTCATTTGTTGAGGTATTCACACTGTGTTTTCTGTGTTAGAGTTCTTTTCTTATGTGTGAACGGTGTCGGGCGGGACACAACGGCGACTAAAGACAACATCCGCCAAAATGGCCCTATACCTCACAATTGTTCCGCCGTCGCTTGGGTTTCAAGTATTTTGTGCACCAAAATGTTTACTTTCAATTAATTTAGCAAATCCACAAATGGGCCCCTAAAGAACTTCTCCAGGTTTCCAAACAGTAATCGTTATCTATTCGATTTTTTTGATACCCTCAAATGCCAATGCACAGTGTTTGTGGAAGGGGGGGCAAAGGGTAAGGAAAGGAGGTATTTTGAGCACGATAGTTTTCGTAATATTGTCGTAGGTAGTCCAGTTCTCATCGGTTGAAGAAGAATGTCGTGTTGTTGTTTTTGGCCAAGATTTTACGGGTGGAACATCGATCCATCATTCGTATGACACCCAAACTTGAAGCTTCTTTTTGAATGCAGTTTTTTGCAGATAGTTAAATACCCTTTTGTAATGGATCTTTAGCCCCCAAGTTCCGAGCTCTTTCCATTCCACCCGTTACTGACATTTTCATTGACTAACCTTTACGGGGATAACGTGCATCTTTAACATCGAAAGTACCGAAACAAAATCGATGAAACCAAAATGTAATTGTCTATGATGGAAACATAAACACCGTCTGGCTTCCATTTTCGCCTTGATCAGAACAGTCTTATAAAATATAGCGAACTATTTATTAATTTTCAAACAACTTTCTAGGTTTTTTTTTTAATATGGAATGTCACTCTTCCAACGAACACAAGTCAGAGTTTTCTTGATCAACCCTGTACGAGATATAATATTACAGCGCCATGTAGGATATATATGTGCTAGGAGAGTATAAGTGCATGTGTAAGTAACGAGGCAGTGAAGAACGTGATTTGAACTCACGCTGTGAAAAATTTAAAACCAAAACTCAATTAATCGGACCACGGACACATGTACACGACTATGTCTCAATTCGCTACTTATACCGCATGAGTGCTACGTACATACTTTGGTAACGACACTGATGAATATTGGGTTATATTCAACAATACGGTTGCGTATGTGTAATCACATAAGTAATAGGCAGAAAGGGGCGGTGGGAGCGAACATCCAGGGCATAGTCTCTGTTTTCAACCGTGTCCCTGTTCAATCCAAGTTGACATGCAGTCTCCACGTGATACCCCTGGATAGCTACTTTGGTACCTGCCAAGTAGTGAACCAATGCATGCAGCGACATCCTGAGAAAGGTTGGCGCAAGGCTAATAACCTTGCCCAGAAAAAGAAATTATTATGGACAATTTAACAAGTCTCGGATAAGGGCCGGATACCGGTGGAGAGACTTGCTAAGTAAGGCCAAGACCGGATCCCGGTTGTAGTGCCGATGATGTTGATGAATAGGCAGAAATGTGATTTTAAAATTTAGTTCTAATAAGAGGAAAGCATGTTAAAAATGCATACAGGACAAAATCACTGCTTTCAACCTGGCGAAGGCCAGTACGATCCTTGTCCCTGTTCAATCCAAGTGGACATGCAGTCTCCACGTGACACCCCTGGATAGCTACTTTGGCAACCGCCAAGAAGTGAACCAATGCATGCAGCGACATCCTGAGAAAAATTTGCGCAAGGCTAGTAACCTTGCCCGGAAAGACTAATTATCAAGACAATTTAACAAGTCTCGGGGATGGACCGGATACCGGTGGAGAGACTTGCTAAATAAGGCCAAGACCGGATCCCGCTTGTAGTGCCGATGAGGATGATGATGTTAAAAATGGATGGGGTTTAAACCACAACAGATTTTTGATACAATTTGTTCATTTGATAGATTAGACGATCAATTGTGAATATGTTAAAGTGACTAAAGCTTATTAGAAAAATGGGAAATCAAATAAACATACATTTCGTAATGTTTTTACTCAACAAAATCGACCAATTAAAACTGCAAGGGTAAAAAATTGATGCAAAATTTATACAAACCGCATTGGTAGTATATGTGAAAACGCTGGGACGAATAAGGCCGAGAATCGAAATAGAAATTGAATCTCTCCACGACCACATTACATTAATTCTGAGAAAGGATTTGTCTCTACAGAGACAAGCTTATAAAGTTCAATTAGCACGAGAACTGAAGGCTAGCGAACGTTTAAGGGTACATTCTCATCAGTAAGGTCGAAGAAAAGGCTATTTTCATGTTTTTTTTTGTTGAGGAAAGTAATAAATCTAGACACTCGTGATTTTTCAGGTATATTTATTGTACTTTTAAGTAGCTTTTAAAAAAATGTCAATTAATTTCATGATAACACCGAGGTATGGGCACGTTGCACCGTAGACCGCTGCGAAATAAAGGACCTCGATGGCGACTGTCCTACAGGTCATAAGATTTATCTGAAAAAAAAAATCGAAAAAGTTTACTGGGTAGTATGAGTGTGGTTATGGCATGAACCACGAAAAATGAAATCCAAAAATAACAAAATGGCGACGTTTTGAAATTTATGTGCGCTTTTAATGAATGTTTTCGTTCTTTTTTTTTGTTTATAAAAAAATCAATTTACAACGTATCGGCATAATTATGGTTCAGAGAGTTCAATTACGCGTATTTAAAAAAAAACATTAAGATTCGTTGTAAATAGACTGAGTTATCGTAGTCGCCAGCTCGAAAAACGTTGTTTTCCAGAAAACGCGTTTGACTCAGTCGGCTCGGAGGCTCATAACTTTTTAACCGTTACGAATTTCGAATTTCCTTTTAACATGATATTCTAGACGGCTATAGCTATCGAATTTCGCAACAAAAAAAAATGTTGAGCAAAATTTGACCCAACTGATGAGAATGTACCCTTAAGATTACATGTTTTTGCCAATTAGACACTCGAGCAAAAACGAATTGATAAGAGTTCTATACATAATATGATCTTTAGGGAGGGAGTTCTTTCTTTATCTTCGTGGCTTTTGTGAATCAACAGAATTGTCAAATTTGGCTAAAGAAACTCCGTTGACGATCATCGAAAAGCCTATGACTTAATAAAAGGTCACTATGTTATGTAGTAACTTCCCCCCTCCATCCTTGTATCGCTGAGAAACATTTTTAAAATTACTCACATAAAAGAAGATTTCCACCTTCCTACCGAAAGAAAAAGAAAAAAAATGTATAGAGTAACTTCGGGTAATGTGATATAGGTATTTGTTTTCTAACAATTATTCGTAATTTTTATTACATAGCTTTTGCCGCACTATTCATTATAGCTTTTTGATACATTGCGAATTATATTTCGTTTTCAGAACCCTGCAGCGTAAGCCAATCTGCAGCTATTTACAACAAAATAAAAAAATCTCTGTAACCCCCCTTATTAAAATTGGCGGATAATGTGATATACCAGCAAAACAATCAAGAGATTTTTTTAAAAACGCACTTCACTGAATTAAAAACTCACCCATATACTGTCAGCTCTATTCACACACAAACAAAATGTATTACTTCAGTTTTTAATTTTGCTCCAATTTTTGCTGAAATATAACATAAAGCTCACACAAAAAAACTGTCGACTGTACACCTTAAACAATTTCAATGCACTGACATACAACGCAATGAACGCGGGGGCGCCTAAAACTGCAGCACGTGTTCTTTTCCATTGCCGTCATGTTGACAAGAAAATTCTTGTCGAGAATTGATTATTTCGGAAAATATGATAGTATATCACATTTCCCAACCATATCACAATACCCGAAGTTACTCTATATATTAATAAATATACATTACATTTTGACATTACAAACAATTTACATTTGCAAAATAAAGATGTAATACATAAAACATTAAATTACACAAAAACATGTATGCACATTTAACATTTTAAACAAACACAAAACACATATTACATTTTAACATTACAAAAGTAAAACATAGAACATAAATTTGAATGGGCGCGCACAAACGCCCAGGTACAATAGATCACCGGCGATGATATCTCAGATAAACTCGAGATCAAGCATCGCCGTTGAACGGATCACACAAGGGAACGGTGACATCATATGATCTGAACTTGTGTGGACAACAATAACAAAAAAGAACCGGTGGCTTCGCATCAGTCGATGCAAATGAGTGAATGTCAAAGATTCGAGTCGGGCCCACGCGACGTTCAATAAAAAGGAAAAGCGATACACTAGAATATCAATTTCTTAATCTTAAACTTAATCAAAGGCGACATACTAGCAAGGTGATAAACTTCATCCAATCTTAGGGGACAAATAGACACAAAATTAGTACTTCTATATTAAAGTGTAATTTCTTTACAAATAGGTATATGTGTATAAATCTATTGAACATAAAACTCTATACATATAAATGTTTGGCTGATAAACTCGCCAACTGTAGAAACTTTAAGAAAAGCGCGTTTCCAGATTAGTATTTAAATAAAACAAACATTGAATTAGAAACATTTTTTCAACAACTCTTACAGCCGAGAGCACTTCTTCGGTGGTCACGGGGAGTATATCACTGTAAGAGAAATACCTCCCGTGACCACCGAAGAGATGCTCTTGGCTGCAAGAGTTGTTAAAATAAAAACAAGACCCTGGATAGTACTGGATAGTATTCCTAACGCTGTATTGAAGACTGCTTTAACAAAAAAGCCTGAAGTCTTCAGCAGTCTTGTGACGTTTCTAACAGATACACACACAATACACAAGCAAATAGTGGAGAACATCGAAGGAAAATCGAATAAGATAACGCATCAGCCGTATACCATGCAGTAACATAGCAAATCCACATCAGTTGAGTGTACTTGAGTTTAAAATTCGAATTCATACATGCAGCAGTAGTCTGATGCTTCAATCTTCGCTTTTCACCCGTTTGTCCGTGAATTCAATTCACCATCTTCACTATCCTTGTTAAACGCAACAATCTTCTCGTGTGGTCTGTACACACAGCACGCGCTTTCCCATAGTAAACAGAACTTTACTACTCGATCACAACTTCCGCATAGAGCACCGGCATACTCGCCTGCTCCGACATTCTCTCGCTCTGTCGTTCTCGTTCCGTCGTTCGCACACGAAGTTGATCGTAACAAAGCTACTGAGGAGGGAGTAGTGTGGCGTTTCTAACAGATACACACACATTACACAAGCAAATAGTGAAGAACACCGAACGAAAATCGAATAAGAAAATGCATCCGAGCCGTATACCATAGCGATAACATAACAATTCCACATCAGGTGAATGTACTTGAGTTTAGAAATCGAATTCGTACATGCGCCAGCGGCCCGATGCGTTGAGCTTTGGTTCTATCTTTTAGTGATTCTAACCGTCATGGGGTCAGATCGACGTTCTTCACTATCGTTGCAATACGCGATAGTCTCTTCACGAGCCTCCTCCAAACAGGACACTTTCCTCAACGATGGAAAAAACAGCGACTTGTGCTTATACCAAACGAAGTTAAAAATCCAGAAGCACCGTCCTCCTACCGCCCATTGTGCATGCTGGACACAATAGGGAAACTGCTTGAGCGAGTACTTGCCACTCGCCTGGAACAATTCACTGAGGGTATATAGGGGCTCTCGGACTGGCAGTACGGGTTCCGGAAATGTAGATCAACCGGTAAGGCACCATCTGTGGTGTGAGACATCTCTCGCAATGCGGTAGCTGGAGCACGATATCTAGGAGGTATGTAAAAATATTGCGCTATGATGACATTAGATGTTAAAAATGCATTTAACTCGATGAACTGGAATCGGATTCTAGAAGCGTTAGGCGATCTACATCATCATCATCATCATCGGCACTACAACCTGGAACCGGTCTTGGCCTTATTTAGCAAGTCCTGAGGCTTGTTAAATTTTCCATAATGATTTGTTTTTTCCGGGCAAGGTCATTAGTCTTGCGCCAGAGGCTCCCCGACGGGGAATGTCTCCCGCGTGACAGGCGGGTATACTAACCAGTATACTATTGAGGAGCTTTAGGCGATTTACAAGTCTTACCCTATTTGTTGCGTATACTAGCAAACTATCTCTCGCATAAAAGACTGCTCCATGACACAGATGAGGGACCACAGGAGTATAAAATAACAACAGGGATACCCCAGGTGTCTGTATTAGGTCCGCTCAGGGTCAATGTACCAAAGGGCAGATAATTTGGCGAGAGTGGTCGTAAAAGCTAAACATCTAGATGACCTGGAAAATATATTTGCTCCCAAATAATCCAGTGCATAATATGGTGGGTAGACATGGCCGGACTAGAATTAGCTGGACATAAGACGGAGAAAGTTAAACACCTTGAATTGGAAATAGAAGGACGAACAATCAGATCCAGTCCCTATATTGGTTGACCTTCAACGAACACCAGATAAAAATGAGTGAAAAAATGGCAAGAGTATGCAAAGTTTTGGCGAGACTGCTACCCAATGTTGGTGGACCCCGACCCCACATGAGGAAACTGATAACTGTGTCAACACCTCCATTATAATGCATGCAAAGCAGATATGGGCAGGAGGCGCACAGTGTAAGTCGTATATGAGGGTGTGAATTCAACACATAGGCTGGCATCATTGAATGTCGGTGCTAAAAATACAGGCCTATGGTACAATTATGTATTTATAAACGTACACACCTCAACAGAATCTACAGACGAAGAAACGAAGGACACTTTATACGAGGCCCTAGAAGAAGTATTTGATGTGATTTCATCATTCGATGTTAAAATCCTCCTCGGGGACCTCAATGGGAAAATTGGAAAGGAAGATATCTTCCAACCAACCATAGGTAAAGAAATGTTACACGACGTTCCAAACGATAATGGAATCCGAATTATTACGTTCGCAGCGTCAAAAGATCTGGTAGTGAAAAGCATGATGTTCAAGCACAAGCAAATCCATAAAGCCACATGGATATCACCCGGCGGCGTAACGCTTAACTAAATATACCACTTCCCTACAGACAAATGACCGAATATCCTTGACGTAAGATCATATAGAGGAGCAGATTGCGACTCCGATCACCTTCTAGTGATGGGCAAAATTAGAAGTCGGGTCGCAGAAAACCCACATGGGCAATCGCGGGAGATAAGCAAAAAGACATTGATACATTAAAAGACCTACGCAAAAGGGCTGAATATCAAGAGGAACTAACGAATAGATTTAGCATCCTAGAGAATGGGAGTAGTGAGGAAGAAGAAACCAATAATCTGGGCATTAAATGGGCATCGATCAGAGACACAATCAAACAAACAGCCCAAAAGGTATTAGGATTTAAGAAAACAATTAAGTCCAAACCTAGGTTTGACGATGAGTGCAGGGCCAAGATTAAACAACGCAAACGCCTCAGAGTGATACACTTAGAAAGATATGATGAAGTCAACGTAGAAAGATACGCGACAAATCGGAAAGAGACAAGGAGACTTTTCAAACGCAAAAAACGCGAATGGGAGAAGACTAGGATCGAAAAAATCCTAGGAAATGCCAGAGCAAAGAACATCAGAGGTATGTATGTATACCGGAATAAATTCAATTAGAAATAGCTACCGAGGGAGAACCAAAATAATTCGAGACACAAACGGTTGTCTAGTCACAGAAACAAACAATATCGTGACAAGGTGGAAGCAGTACTTTCAAAACCTGCTCAATGTGCGCACCCATCAACCACAAATAAACGCACTAGACGTACATACAGCCGAGCCCCAGATCCCAGAGCCCTCTTTCAACGAAGTTGTAGACGCAATACATCGATTGAAAAACATCGACTGCATACCGACTGAGCTTGTGAAGCATAGAGGCGAGGCAACTGATTCAAACAATATGGGATACGGAAGTCACCCCAGAAGAATGGAAAACCTCAATAGTCGTCCCGATTTTCAAAAAAGGCGACAGATCTGATTGTGAAAACTACAGAGGAATATCATTGCTCCCAATCATATACAAAACACTCTCAAATTTCCTACTGTCGAGAATCACACCGTACGCAGAAGAAATACTGGGAGACCATCAATGCGGATTCCGTAGGAAGCGGTCAACAAGCGATCAAATTTTCACAATAAAGCAACTACGGGAAAAGAACTGGGAATACGGAGAAACGGTTCACCAACTGTTCGTTGACTTCAAAAAACCCTACGACTCAGTCGCAAGGCAAAGACTCTACCATATTGTAGTTGAGCTGAGAATCCCGAAAAAATATGCCGCCCTCATTCGAATCTGCATGAACGAAAACAAAGGGCGAGTTAGAATAGAAAACCACCTCTCAGAACCATTTGAAATCCGGGACGGACTAAAATAGGGGGATGGCCTCTCACCGTGTCTTTTTAACCTTGTGCTCGAGTATGTCATCAGAAAGGTACAAGACGACAACATGGCCGGATCATCCCTGAACGGGGTCACACAAGTGCTCGCATATGCGGATGATATCGCCTTTCTGGACGATAATCTAGAAACAGTAAGTAAAAACTAAGAAATCATCATACAGCCATTTTGGACGCGTAGTTTTTATTTGACAGTCGTTTGAGTGAGTCTATGTGAGTGTGGACAAAATTGAGTACCGAGCTGTCATTAAATGTTTGTTTTTGAAAGGCAATATGCCAACGCAAATCAAAGATGAGTTGGACTCAGTATATGGGGACTCTGCACCATCATTTACAACAGTGAAATTTTGGGCAGCTGAATTTAAACGTGGCCGTAAGAGCTTGGGAGACGGTGAACGTTCGAGACGTCCAAAACTGCAACGACTGACGATAACATCGCTAAAGTTCACCAAATGGTCCTAGACAACCTCCGAATTAAAGTGAGAGAGATAGCAGAGGCTATGAAAATGTCCAAAGAACGTGTTTGTCACATATTAAATCAAGATTTAGGAATGAGAAGACTGTCCGCGCGTTGGGTGCGGCGTTTGCTCACGTTAGACCAAAAACGCCGTCTCACACCTCAGCGGTTGCCATGGCGAAAATCCACGAATTACGGTTTGAACAGTTTGACCATCCGCCTTACTCACCAGATCTAGCCTCAAGGGACTTCTTTTTGTTCCCTAATCTAAAACTTGTGCTCGGAGGACAGAGATTTTCGTCAAATGAGGAGGCAGTCACCTTCGTGACAGTTATTTTGCAGAGAAAAACGCCGAGTACTATTTGGACGGGTCAGAGAGATGGGAGCATCGCTGGGAGAAGTGTGTAGAGTTACAAGGAGACTATATAGAAAAATAAAAATAAATTTTAAGACAAAACGCAGTCAGTAAACTGCTGACATCCAAACTGCTATCACGTAACATAAATCTCCGTGTCTATAGAACCATAATTATGCCACCAACCACAGAGAAAAATATGTCATCTGCACCGACAGCCTGTCGGTACTCAACTCAATAAGAAACACCAACAACACTGATGATATCATTTCCAATATTCGGAATAATATCATTAAATACTGCAATAAAATAAAACTAATGCGGACTCCCAGTCACGTCGCCATCAGCGGTAACGAGAATGCAGACGCCACAGCCAACTCAGCCAAAAGAGCTCCAGTCCATAAATTCAACACCTACACAAGAGCCGATCTACTGTCAATTATCAGCAATCAACAAAAACATATAAACCAAACCAACTGGGATACTCACCACCATGCCTATAAAATGGTAAACCCTTTCAAAACTCACCCTTCTTACCCAACTAACTTGTCCAAATCCAAAATCACAAACTTTGTGAGGCTGCGATTAGGCCATACAGCTGCTACCCGCCTCCACCTGCTCCACCGAGCCCCAATCTGCCCAAAATGCAACACAACACTTACAATCACTCACATTTTGAAAGACTGTCCTCACCTAAAACCCTTGAAAGACAAACTATTTCGCAATACAGATATTTATACAATTCTGGCAGATCCCACTACCGACAACATAGAAATTGTAAATAAATTTGTAAATAGTATTAAGATTAAATTGTAAATTAGAAATACAGAGCCAATAGTCCCCGCTGCTAGGCTCATTAGGTTAAGTTATTGATATGTAATTTTACATTACTAATTGATAATAAATAAATAAATAAATAAATAATATGCCGATTGTTCTATGCGGATGCGAAACATGGACTCTCACAAAATGGGAAGTTAACAAATTCCGCGTATTCGAGAATAAAGTCCTAAGGGGTATCCTTGGCGGCAAATATGACGAGGAGGCAGGACAATGGAGGAAACTCCACAATCACGAATTGGAAGAGTTATACCGCAAACCTACAACAGTGAGAGTAATCAGGTCGCAAAGATTAAGATGGGCCGGACATGCAAATGGGCAACGATTGGATCGTGCGTAGAATTCTTGACGGTCGACCAACGGGAAAGATACTGGCAGGACGGCCGCCGCGGAAATGGGAGGGATAATATTAGGTTTTACCTTGAGGAGATCTGATCAGATAGTCAAGCGTGGAAAGAGAGTGCACAGGACAGGGAGCGATGGCGGAGTCGAGTCGGTGTGGTCATGAACTTCCGGGTTCATACAGGCCAATAAATAGTAATAGAGTGATAATTATTGTCGAGTTCAGTTAAAATCCAATAAATTTCAGTGTAGTTGTAAAAGGCGAAAGAAAAAATAAAGTTTATAAATATAGTTAATATAAAAAAATGGTTTTGTGTTTTGTAATCTCCATAAAGGTTATAGACTACCTTCGTGAAAATACTCGGACTTTAACTTACTTGTAAGGAATGCCCCCAAAAAATTGGGCCGGACATGCAAATGGGCAACGATTGGACCGTGCGTAGAATTCTTGACGGTAGACCAACGGGAAAGACACTGGCAGGACGGCCGCCGCGGAAATGGGAGGGATAATATTAGGTTTGACCTTGAGGAGATCTGATCAGATAGTCAAGCGTGGAAAGAGAGTGCACAGGACAGGGAGCGATGGCGGAGTCGAGTCGGTGTGGTCATGAACTTCCGGGTTCATACAGGCCAATAAATAGTAATAGAGTGATAATTATTGTCGAGTTCAGTTAAAATCCAATAAATTTCAGTGTAGTTGTAAAAGGCGAAAGAAAAAATAAAGTTTATAAATATAGTTAATATAAAAAAATGGTTTTGTGTTTTGTAATCTCCATAAAGGTTATAGACTACCTTCGTGAAAATACTCGGACTTTAACTTACTTGTAAGGAATGCCCCCAAAAAATTGGGCCGGACATGCAAATGGGCAACGATTGGACCGTGCGTAGAATTCTTGACGGTAGACCAACGGGAAAGACACTGGCAGGACGGCCGCCGCGGAAATGGGAGGGATAATATTAGGTTTGACCTTGAGGAGATCTGATCAGATAGTCAAGCGTGGAAAGAGAGTGCACAGGACAGGGAGCGATGGCGGAGTCGAGTCGGTGTGGTCATGAACTTCCGGGTTCATACAGGCCAATAAATAGTAATAGACTGATAATTATTGTCGAGTTCAGTTAAAATCCAATAAATTCAAGTGTAGTTGTAAAAGGCGAAAGAAAAAATAAAGTTTATAAATATAGTTAATATAAAAAATTGGTTTTGTGTTTTGTAATCTCCATAAAGGTTATAGACTACCTTCGTGAAAATACTCGGACTTTAACTTACTTGTAAGGAATGCCCCCAAAAAATTCACCAATAGAATACCCTCTAGAGAGCGTCCCAAAATGTCCAATTCTATTATTGAACTCTCTCAACACTTTCACGAACCACTTCGATATTTTTGTTGAGCTAGTTGTTGCAGGACTGACAGAGTCTTTAAGGTGTCTAATTGACCCAGCCTCCTTGAATTATTAATTAATATCTAATTCTGAATTACTTAATCAGGCAAACATGTTGGACACCGCCGATCTTCCTTCACGATGAGGCGTCTTGGTAAAAGGAGCCCTCGACGGAGAATAAGCGCTCCACCCTTATCCACTTCATGATGGTGAATAAACTATGTACAACGAAATCTTTTTTCACCGTGCTCTCAAATTAACCATCGGCAGAGCAGCCTCCCACTTCAAAGCGCCCAATTAAAATCAGCAAGTTCCTCTGCCACACCCTGTAGTTGTCAAACCTTTATACTTTTTAAAACATCGACATCTTACATTGCCTCGTTTTATTAACTGAAAACACTTTACTGCACAAATGAAGCAAATTTTACACGCATTTTGGGACACTTCTTACATTCTACGATACGTATACCCCTGTCTCATTAACATTTAACATCTTAACATAGAATTTAGCTTTAAAGAAAGAAAAAAAAACTGGAGTTGAAGATTGTTAATTCATAGAAGTGACAGCAACGTTCGAAACATTTTGTATCGAATTGTGTAACAAACCGTCCACACCTTTTTTTAGTGAAGTACTCATATGCTCAGCTGCATGTTTTAAGTGAAGGGTTGGTTGTAAATGGTAATTTAACTTCAAGAAACATATCCAGACTGCCATATTCTCTTAAACTAAAATAAACGGCTTATTCGGTATACGAAAGACATAAATTTCTTTATTTTATCAAAGTTGAGACGCTAACTACCTCGAACGAGTTGCCGGTAGTGTTATTCTTTTGGCGACTAGATTATCCCAATAAAATTAATAATGAATAAATTTGGAGTAAATAATTTCAAGGCAGCGACAGATGTAGCCTTGGCAACAGGTAGGCTTTTTCATTCAGATATCTCTACCCTAAATGGCACGACTATTGTGCAAAAATATTCTCTCTCGGTATTGAATTACTCAGTAAACTAAACGATAAAAATCAAACTTGAAGCGATTACATATCTAGAAGCACATTCATAGATAAAGTCGCAGCCTACCAACAGAAAACGGCCTATAATTTAATGCGACTATTATTCGAAGGATGTTTCTTTTCTCTATATAACTACTTGGTTATAAAAACATCTGACTTGGGTTTGTTAAAAATAGTCATTGCCATACCACAAAACATTTTTTTTCTCCATCAACTCGGTCGCTTCTAGCAATGGAGCAGCCAATGTCGATAGAATTTTTAACATTTAACAGCCGACTGAAGAATTGTACTTAGCTGAAAATCGTCACTTAAAAGAGAGATTTTTTGAACCGACCCAAAACCACCACACTGTTAACATATGTCAAATGTCACCTATCAAATCAGCATCGAAAAATAAATGGCACTGGGTATGGTATAGACGAGCCCTATTTATCCACAATTGACGAATTGAAGGTTTTACAGTCCTGATTGAACTTCGGCAGAATGTCTGTATCTATGTGAACAATGGAGGCGCGATGTGATGTGTTGTGTCAACACGCACAGCCAGCGACACAGTACTCCAAGAATATTAAATTACTGTCACAATAAACAATTTTGAAACTATAATCACATCGCAAGAGTGCTTTGCTGAGCCGTTAAATTTCCAAGAAAACAATTTTATATCGTCATTCTAAAAGCTATCTATTTATTTAACACCGGAAGCAGCAGGAAAGCATTTATGACGGACGACAGAGCTAACAAAGATTGTGCAGAGTTGACGGCAGACTTTTCGTGTATATGTAGCCAGTATTCTTTTTATAAGCTTGGACATTTGTCGGTTGCCTAATGTTACTTGGCTAATGATTATTGTTGTCAGTGAATTCTAATGCAATGTGAAGGATATCGTTTTCTTCGGAGGAAAGACAGAATTGCTGGTGTACCCAGCATAAGGATAAGAGAATTAACTTCTTCAGGAGATAATAAAGTCATGAATAAATGAATAAAACTAATGCTACAAGAGGCCATGTAGTGTCTTGTTAGTCAGCGTTCATTCCAACTCAATATACCTTAGATTAAAATTAATTTCATTTTCTTATTTTTCATGGATTAAGTTTCGGAAAATGGGTTCAGGGTTTTTTCTGTTTGGTTGATTTTAAAGAGCCACAATTCGACAGCTACACCTGGCAACTCTTATCTTTTTTAGTTAGACAGATAACACATCAGCTGATGGTTGATGACAATTTGACTGATATTGGCACGTCGTGTTCAAATCTTTGCACGACAAGATGAATTTTCGAAAAGAAATTGGACGTATTTTACAATTACCCTTCAAAGGAAAGAATTCAACACAAGCTTGTGAAAAGATTTACGATGGGTACGATGAACGTTCTGTATCGCAATCAACTTCTAGGAAATGGTTCGCTTACTTTCGTGAGAAATTGAAAGTTGAATGTGAAATATTCTCCTCAGTTTAGTGTATATATCACTACTGCTGAAACTGTGGGTAAGGCTTAAGACGATCAATATGTGGCAGTCATCACTAATAAATTTCAGAATGAACCCAAAATTGTTTTAGGAGAATGAAACAGACTGCAAGAACAAACTCGATGTTGGGGTGCCTTATAAACTGTGTCGAAAAAATATTTTGATGAACCGAATTCTTTTCATCGCTGTTGAAACGGATCAAACCATTGTGGAAGTATCCCTTAATAGTTGATAAAAAAATCAGTCGTATTCTAAATCGTTCGAAAACGGTTTTAGTCGAAAAAAGATGAACCCAACACATGATGGCAAAGTTGACTACAAAGAACGTGGTACTAGATCATCATCATCATCACCGGCACTACAACCGGGATCCGGTCTTGACCTTATTTAACAGGTCTCTCCACCGGTATCCGGTCCATGTCCGAGACTTGTTAAATTGTCCATAATAGTTTGTTTTTACGGGCAAGGTTATTAGCCTTGCGCCAACGTGGTACTAGATGTTTTGTGATATTATAAATGTACCTATCATCATGATTTACTATCGCATCGCTAAACTAACGATTCGAACTCGTACCGCCAGCAATTAACGCCAGTAGGTCCCATGTCTAAGCCAATAACTAATAAGAATGAAAGGAGTTGGATTTGGAGGTGTTACCTCTCAACTCGTTTTATGATTTGCTGACCTAATATTGGCTATATCCTATCATGATATTATATAGAACTTTTTTTGTTACTTTACTTCTCCCAGGAGAAGTAAAAGTTGTCGCTTCAATGGGTGAGTCGGTAAGGAGGTTGTGTCTTGCGTTTGATTATACAAACCTAGGTTCAACTGACGACTCTTGCTATTGTGGAGTTCGACACAATTACTGAGTGGTAGGTAGGAATCCAAAGCCCGGCCTCCTGATGAAATATCACCCCATTAAGGTAGAGGCTTCGTGATTTGGTTGGGAGAAATCCTTGAGCTTCTTTCGGAGCTTGGATGATGGCTGCGGTCGAAAGAAAATAGCATCTCAGAGCGCTGAGCGCTATAGGTTCGCCTTTCCTGGGAAAAGTAACAATAAAAAAAAGTAGTATTGAAAGACACTCTTGGGTCATCAATGAATATCAATACTCATTTTTGTATCCCGCAGCGCTGTTTACAGGGCCAATATAAATTCGTTTTTATTTCTGAGTTTACCTTGTAAATTGTGGCCAGGTTGGACGGAGAGAAGAATTTTCTCTTGTTTTTTTTTTTTTTTTGGTTTCGGTAGGAAGGAGAAAATCTACAAAACCTTACCTAACATAGGCATGCCGGACTGTTACCGATAAAAACCACCTCCCGCCAGGCACATGTTCCCGTTGATCCCCGCGGAACTTTCTTTTAGATATTGCGAGGCGGGACGGAGCTTACCTGTTAATCCGCTCAACTGCTGCATCATATCACATATCATTTGCTACGGACCATGCTTGTTTGGAACTCACCATATATTCTATTACTCCTACCGGAGTAACCGTACGGTCTCGAATCTCACCCACTCTGTGAGTACGTGTTCCGCATCTTCCAACTTGCCCTCGCAACACAAGCAGTATGGGTGATTGATATGCTATATGATATGATCCGATCCAGAAAAAATAGCATCTCGGGGCGCTGACTCCGCGCTATAGGTTCGCTTTTCCAGGAAGAAGTAAAATATTAAAAAGGGAGGAAAGGCGAACCTATAGCACTGAGTCAGCGCCCCGAGATGCTATTTTTTCTGGACCGGATCCATCAGCCAAATTCCGAGAGATCGTCAAGAATTTTTTCACACCATTTCACGGAGCCGATAGTTTAATAGCGCCCCACCGATTTCCCCAGCCTTCATAATCTGTACATAAAATTCCATGAAAACTTTAATATTCCCCCTCTAAAAGTAACAAGAGAAAATGGTCCCCTTCGCAGCGAACCTACAAAAAAGAAGTTTTTTCGGCCCTAAACGGCTGCCCAATCCACTTTCTACGGGGTCGCCCAATACTCTTTCCCTAACCGCTTACTACCAGAATGTCAGAGGACTACGGTCCAAAACCCATACGATCTTACAAAATACTCACTCGTTTCCCTTCGATATATAATCACTGGCCGAAAGTAACCTCATCCTCAGGATCAATAGCCTGGAACGCCCCCCCCCCCCCCCTCCGCGGGTTTTCGGGACGACGTGGTCCATCATTCACCACTTCTTCTTCTCCCAACCTCGACTATGTCGCAATAAAAATTGAACATTGCTTAAAGTCCGTGTATATCATATGCTTTTACATACCGCGATCGCAAGCTATCGAGTCATACGAACTCGCTATTGCTGCAATCGACCGCATAACTGATCCTAGTTCTTCCCAAGACGACATTGTAGTCCTTGGCGATTTTAATCTCCCCCATCTCCAATGGACGCTGTCTGACGACAACTCCCACTACACCTCAAACCCCACTACTACTAAGGAATGTCTCTTTATAGACAGCCTCACCGACTCTAGCCTTTGACAAGTAAGCAATGTCCTAAACGATTTGGGCAGACAACTTGACCTTATGTTCACGACAGACCCCTTTAATTCCCCAGTCGACTCTCAACTATTGGTAACCACCACCTCCGCTTCTCGTATCCTGATACCACGACTACACAGCCGCCTGCACCCCACCCCCCCCCCCCCTCA
This sequence comes from Microdon myrmicae, assembly GCA_963931805.1. Lineage (NCBI taxonomy): Eukaryota > Metazoa > Arthropoda > Insecta > Diptera > Syrphidae > Microdon > Microdon myrmicae. The sequence continues at coordinate 11,182,948 of OZ007497.1, forward strand.
ATTTTCTTTTTTCAACTTCCGAAAAGCCAATTTCGGCCTCATAAATGAGTACCTCAGCAATATCATACTCCGCTTAAATGATATAAGTGTAGAGTTCGCTACAGCCTTGCTCTACACAGAAATCTACAACGCCATATCCCTATATGTCCCATATTCCCGACACAGGTTATCATTCTCATCGCCCCCTTGGTATAACCACAAAATCCGCACTCTTCGTAACAATGCGAATAAGTTGTGGAACACTTTCCTAAACACGCGTTTCACCCCTGGACGACTCCAATTATCTGGGTTACTTTTACCGATTCACCGTGCTTTACAGCTCCCTCTACCACTATTACCAAAGCTCAATTCAACCTGATCAACGACCCCAAATTTTTCTTCCACTTCATCAACCACAAACGGAAATCTGATACCCATCCCACCTCTCTTTGCTACGGCTTAACTACTACAACTGACACCCACACCATAGCTAATCTTTTCGCGTCCTTCTTCAAACTATCCTTCACGGACGACTCGTTGAAACCTAACCCCTCCTACTTTACTGGCATGTCTGAATTCTCCCTCGGCCCCTCACCCCTCTACACATTCAACAACACCAAGTTATAAAAAAACTTGAAGAACTGAAAGACGATTTCAGTCCCGGCCCAGACGGACTCCCTGCTATCCTCTTAAAAAAATGTTCCTCTTCTCTCTCTCTCTCCCGCTCGCTTCAATCTTCAATCTATCCCTTGCACAGGGTCTATTCCCTGACCTCTGGAAATCCTCTTACATATCCCCCATACATAAAAACGGGCCCAAAAATATGTATTATATCTAATTATCGTCCCATTGCTAAGCTTTCGCACATTCCTAAACTGATTTGGTTTTGAGCCCCTGCTGATTAAGTGGATCTCATCCTATCTCAATTATCGAACCTGCCGCGTGCGATTTAGATCCACCCTCTCCGATCCTTTCTCTCCAACCTCAGGTGTCCCCCAGGGCAGTCATCTAGGCCCCCTACTATTTACCCTAACCATAAACGACATAGGCTCTTGCATCAATCATTCCCTCACCTCGCTTTACGCGGATGATACCAACATTTTCAAGACAATCCGCTCTCCCCTTGACTCCTCACTTCTCCAATCGGATCTTGACAGCTTTTCGACTTGGTGCCAAAATAATTGCCTAGAACTGAATATCGCCAATTGTCACACAATCAATCACCTTCTCTCGAAAGCGTTGCCCCACCCAACCACGCTCCTATCTCTTACTGAAACAACCGATAACATCGGTTGAATCGATTCGCGACCTGGGCGTCCTATGCGGCGAGGAGCTTAAATTTACCGCACATATTGATGACATAATCCTTAAGGCCAACGCCGCCCTTGGGTTTGCCAAATGCTGGTCGCAGGAATTCCTAAATCCCTATGTCACCCGATCACTCTACACAACTTTTGTCCGCCCATTACTCGAATATGTTGTCAGGTCTGGTCCCCGTACCAACAGTCTCACATTCGTAGGATCGAGGACGTTCAACGTCGCTTCTTGCGCTTCACCCTCCGTGGACTAAACTGGGAAAATCCGCGGACTCTACCACTACGAGGGTTGCCTCTTATGTTTCGGGATTTGGCAACCCTAGTGTTGCAATCCGGCAATTGATAGCTCTGTCGTAAAGTTGGGCATATTTTTGGTTATACGCACTCAAAACGTTTTGACATACGAGCGCTATTTGTGTTGTTTACAGTAACTTAAAAGATTCATCTCGGCCCAAAAATGGAATTAAATCGTCAACATTTTCGTGCGATTATTTTTTACAACTTTCGGCGTGGATTAACTCAGCAACAATGCATGGATGAACTTGATTCAATTTTTGGCGATGAAGCTCCATCAAGGACCAGTGTTTATCGATGGTATGGTGAATTCAATCGTGGTCGTAGTTCACTCCAAGATGAATTTCGTGAATGCCGTCCAAAATCAGTTGTTGTTCCGAAAACCATTGATGCTGTGCGCGAACTGATATTGGAAGATCGTCACGTGACCTATCGTGAGATTGAGACAACCTTAGGCGTTAGTGGGACCAGCATACATTCAATATTGCATAAACATTTGACCGTCAAAAAAATTTGTTCACGTTGGATCCCACACAATTTGTCAATCGCCCAAAAAAAGGCTCGTGTCAATTGGTCGAAAGAAATGCTCAAAAAATACGGTTGCGGTGCTTCGAAACACGTCTATGACATCGTGACAGGTGACGAATCGTGGATTTACGCGTATGAGCGCGAAAGTAAACAGCAGTCGACTGTCTGGGTGTTTCAAGATGAGCCAAATCCAACAAAAGCTGTTCGCGCACGAAGCACTTCCAAGCAAATGGTCGCCTGTTTTTTCGGAAAAACTGGACATGTCGCAACCGTACCACTAGAACAACGCAGAACAGTCAATTCTGAGTGGTACACAACCATTTGTTTGCCAGTTGTCTTCCAAGAAATCAGGAAAACCAACCGCCGAAGACGGATCACTCTTCACCACGACAATGCGAGCTCTCACACATCGACTGCGACAACTGCATTTTTGAGCACCCAAAACATCGATTTGATGGGTCATCCGCCGTATAGTCCTGACTTGGCACCGAATGACTTCCTTTTATTCCCGTACGTAAAAATCAAACTGAGAGGTCAACGTTTTTCGACACCTGAAGAAGCGGTTGCTGCATTCAGAATGCATGTGTTGGAGATACCTCAATCAGAGTGGCAAAAGTGCTTCGACAATTGGTTCAAACGCATGCAAAAGTGTATAGATCTTCATGGGGAATATTTTGAAAAACAATAAAGTGATTTTCGATGATCAATATTTGTTTTTGTTCTCTAATCCCGAAATATAAAAGGCAACCCTCGTATACACAAGCCAGCTCCCTCTAATCAATATCAACACACTTGAAGAACGCAGAATCCATGCCGACATCATCTTTGTCCATCGCCTTCTGTCTGGCTAAATCAATTGCCCAAGCATGCTCTCCACTTTAACATTTCATACAAACCCCCGTAACATACGTAACCCTCGACTGTTTTACGTGCCCGCTCATCACACTTCTTACGAGCCCATCACGCGTATGCTACGACATGCCAACTCTTTCCCTACCTCCTTAGATTTCAACATCTCCACTCCCGCTCTTAAACGACGTCTCAGAATAAACCCGTCCTAAATCCGCCCCCCCCTTCCAATAATCCCATTTTACCCCGCAACCCTACCCCTCCTCTCCTACCCTCATAATAGTTCCCCCCTACACCTTTCCATTTTTTTTTCAATATCGTAAGGGCTTCAATTTTTTTTTTTTTTTTTATTACACTTCTCTCGGGAGAGGCGAGCCTATAGTGCCGAGTGGGCAGCTGGAGATGCTACCAAATGACTGTCGCAGTTCTTTTTGAACAGTTGCAAGTTGTAACGCTCCGGGAACACTCACATGGGAACGGAGTTCCACAGCTTCTCAGCTCTGTAACGGAACGAGTTCTGATGTAGGGATGTTCGCGCCGTCGGGAGATGAACCACAAACGGGTGCGATCCGTCGGATTGTCTTGTGGAGCGCATATAAGTCGAATAGGGGAGTAAGCCAATTACCGTCTCTTTTTTTGTATCACACCTCACGAAGTTTCATTTTTTAAAGAAGATTTACACTTTGAAAACACCTCCCTTTAATTTTTTATTAGTAAACCCTGACGTATAGTTGCAATTTAATTTTTCGGCGTCAAAGTTTACCTGGTGGGAAAAAAGCTAAATCCAAGTATTCAGAATTTAAGCTTCAAAAACTCCGAAAAAAGTATTTAAAAACATAAAGCAAATATTGAACTCAATTGCTTAAAATGTGCGGACCAAATACTAAAAAAATATTAAATTTAAATAAAGTTAGGTTTATAACGCTTTAACCTGTCCGCGTTTGATGCATTGGGATAAACAACATTTCAGCTTCAAAAATTATTTACGCTGAAGGTTTCCCCGAATTGGAGCTGACAAATCTATTATTTTGATTGACAACACTGAACAATTGGTGGCGCATCTCAAGACTGAAAAGAAACGTCCCAAAATAGATCCGCAAGGCGGGGCGTCATGATATACCCATAATAGCGCCCGCTTCTATCAGCAGGAGCGTTCCTGCCTCAAAACTGCTATTATTGCATTTAGGTACAATCCGTCGTGAGCATCTTGTACTCAGTAGAATTCAAATGATTGGCATGTATTAAATGCATTGCAGGAAAATGTGTGCGCCAATGAAGCGCAATGTGAGAAAACCCTCTATCCAGTTCCCAAGCATCCGTCCTTTTTTCGATCCTCCATTTCGAACCTCAGCTTACGTTATATATTAAGGGTATTTAATCTTTTGAGGCAAGTTTTTGCATTCACAAGAGTTTCGCATTGACCAGTGCAACATTGGTTTTGTGCTGCAATTAGTCCGCAGTGTTCGTCCACATATATCATCAGAAACCAGCAATCCTTGCACCAAACGATACTGGTAATAGCTGGTACTACTGATAATTGTTCAGCTTTCAATTTGGTTGGATATAAGTGAGCCTCTGGTTTCCTAGTTGTTGTCGGCATCATTCCATTTCAGGAAGACGCCACTTCAATACAACATGAGCATTCGCAGGAAGACGCCGCATCACAACAACAGCGAGCTGATTCCCAGGAAAACGCCACAATAACAACGAATCATTCGATTTCTGGAAGACAGCTGCATTCACGACATCGGTGCAAGCAGCCATAAAAGGCGAAGTAATTTGTAAAGCATCTGAGTCAAAGATTATCAGACCCCGAAGACGTAATCTGCTTTTACTACCGGATTCAAGACCTATTGGTCTTGTATGATCTCTTTTCCATCCAAGTAGTTAGGAAACATTCGAACCAATCCTGCCCCCACTACCCTTAGATCCCCCCCCCCCCCCCCCCCCGCCCCTTTTTGAGATATCTTAAGACGTAACCCAACATCCTCAAGGATGTGGGTGATTCTGGTTATCGCAAGATGACTAGAATCCAGAAACAAGATGTCCTTGTCTCGTTTAAGTCGGCCTCCCACCACTCCTTTTTTTTAAGCATTTGAGTTCTGTTTTGGGCTCAACGATTACTTAGGCCTCTTCAAGGATTTAATTCAATTAAAGATTATAAATACACACACATAATTTATATATTACGCATTCTGTATTATTTAGAGGCAGAAGTAGTCCCGATCCGCTATTCTTTCAATATATTCCTATGGAGAGGACAATTCCCTGATCCAATGAATAAGAGACTATCTTTCTGGCCGTTCAATCCAAGTGGTTATTGATGGTGTCAAATCTGTCTCCCATCAAATTAATGCAGGTGTTCCCCAGGGTTCGGTACTCTCATCCACTCTTTTCGTGATCTTTATAAATGATCTCTTGTCAATTACTCACAACCCAATTCACTCGTTTGCTGATGATAGCACATTGAGTATCTCATACTCATACGAACACTCCCGTCCAAACTCTTCGAACGTCACTACCAACCCGCAACTTATGCTTGACACATTGAATTCAGACCTCAACAAGTTATATCAGTGGGGATTATCTAACCGAGTAGAATTCAATGCCCAAAAAACTCAGTGCTGTCTCTTGTCGTCAAAGGCGAGCTAATATACTGTCAATGAACGGCACTTCCATGGACGAAGCCAAGGAATTATCAATCCTCGGCACTCGAATTAATTCGACTCTTAACTGGAATGGCCACATATTTAAAGCTGCGAAAATTGCAGCCAAATGTATGGAGTTCCTTAAGAGCTGCAAAAGTTACTTCACTCCATCCAACCTGGCCACTATTTACAAGGCGTATATTCGTCCAAGAATGGAGTTAAACTCCCATATTTGGTCAGGCGCATTCAAAACTGCACTACACGTGCTCGACAGGATGCAAAAATGAGCAGTGAAACGTATTGGGGACCTAGCCGTAAGTCGATCAATTCCGTCGTTAGAACACAGGCGCAACGTATCATGCATATCTCTTTTCTATAGGTATTACCACGGTCGTTGCTCAACTGAACTTGCTGAATCGCCCTTCAGACATCTTCCCGCAATACCCGTCAATCTGTGAATGCGCATCAGTTCACATTGAAAGTGGATTTCAGGCGCACAAATAAACACAGAGAGTCATTCTTTAGCCGAACCACACGAATGTGGAATGTTCTACCTGATCATGAGTTTCCTGGCGATTGTGATGTCCAGACAATCAAGACTAATATACATCGACACCTCCTTTTCTTATCCACTTCCTCTCCATCCACTCGCACTGTGCTTTGACATTTAGGGGTACTTCAAAATTCCCTATTGTGCGCGCGTTAGTGTAAAAAAAAAAAAATTGACCCCAGAACATTTCCCTCCACCAGTGGTAAGTAGTGTTCAAAATGAGATTCCTATTCCTTCAGGTACGGGGGAAGCGTATCCTCCTTCCAGTGGTAAGGGACGTCTCGCATGGGTATTTTCAGGTAACCTTGATCATCCATACTTATTGATAGGGTCACGAAATAAAACGTTTACGGATTCGGGTTTTGGTGGGTTGATCTATTTTCAGGTATGCTTGATAAGGAGGGCGTTTTCGGACTCGAAGTTTTGCTCGCCCTTAGACCTATAGGTTATTGTGTAATATTAACTAAATCACCTCTAACCATAAACAGAGATGACACAATAGCTTTTAAGAGAGTAGAAAGGCCCTACGACGAGAAAGTCAAGTGTGGTGATCTTAATGATGTTTTTGGGAAATTAAATTAGTCGCTATTCTTCCCCTATGCGGACGCAATAACAACTATGATTTGGCATGATATGCTGACCCTTATTTCATACAGAATGAAACATCAAAGTCGAGTCAGATGTATGGTTCGATTCTAGGCGCAGGGAAGCCATGAGATTAAAGAGGTTATTTTCCGTTTTCATAAATCGATCAAAGCCGGTAGAGATTCAACAAGGCAAGGAATAACTGCACTGAAAAGTACAATGCCAGAAAATGTGAAAAATTTGCGGCGCTCTCCCACAGTAAGTAAAAAATGCTGGGCAATTGTGAAAAACACAAAAACCACTTGTTGGCGATGCAATCACGCCGACACGAATTCCCAGAAAAGACAAGGCAATCACCAGTAAACAAGTTCCTGGGAAGCACAACGATCAGCTGCGCACCGATTGCGGAAAACCACTCGAGAGGAAAAAGGCACTCAAGAAACGAGCTCAGAAAAAGAACAGCACTCAAGAGAAAATGAGTGAAAGAGAAGATCAGCATAAGAAACGAGCGAATGCGAGGACAGCTGCGGGGCTATATAAGGCGAGCACATCGACAAATTACCGGGAGGCGGGTGGTACCCGAGGTAACTCCATCCTGGACATCTTCATTGTGTCCAAAGACTTACTTCCCCAAATCCCTCCTCCCCAAGTATCGCCGGGTGTATCTGACCACAACGCTGTGACCATGTTCATTCGCGGCTATCGAGCATCCCGGGCTCATGTCAGATACATACCCGATTATGAGCGCACAAATTGGGACAACTTCAATATTACATTGAACGGAAAACTCCACCAACTCTCTCTCCCCACTGACAGGAACCTAACGACGGTTGAGATAAATAACGCTGCAACTCGACTTCACGAGATTCTAGTTGAAACTTCTGAGACTCATGTCCCGAAGTACAAACTTGAAAAGACTTATCAGATTCCCCTTGACGACCTCACTCTTCGTCTCATCCGGGAGCGTAAAAAGCTCTGCAGAATGAGATATCGTCACCGCTTTACGCAAAGGGAGCCATTATTCACAATATTGGCACGCTGATAAAACAAAGAATCCAAAACAATTGCACCCGACAATTGGAAGACAAACTGAAGGGTATTCAGATGGACCAGAACATTTATAAAAATGTTAAAAAGATATGTGGCACCTCTCGTATCACTGGACCAATCATGCACAACGGCCTTGTTGTCAATAATGACACCAATAAAGCAAACATCATCGGAGAGACCTTTGAAAATAATCACAAGCTCACTCTCGAGGATGGCGACCCTGAAACGAATGCAATAATTAGTTCAGAGGTTCACAATAAATTAGACAACTTTAACGAGTCAATAGTTGTCTTTAACTCAGCTAACAGTGCATACTTCGACGACACACGTGATAATAGTCACGGCTTCGTCACACCAAATACCCTACAGAACCTAGTTAAATCTCGAAACCTCAAGAAGTCACCCGGTATCGACAATATGTCCTACCACTCGTTGCGAAGGCTTACTGCCTTATTCTTTATAAAGCTCTCCATTCTGCTCAACCATGCCTACAACATGGGGTATTTTCCCCAAGCTTGGAAGCATGCTGTTGTCTGCCCAATAGCAAAAGTTGGGAAACCAAATTATCACCCCTCAAGCTTTCGTCCTATTTCGCTCCTCACCTGCATCAGCAAAATATATGAACAGTTCATATACGAGAAGCTAAATAAATTTATCAGTGTCAGGAACCTAATACCTGACTTCCAATTTGGATTTAGAAGAGCGCACAGCACCACTATGGCTCTCAACATATTTCAAAACCACGTTTGCGTGCGCCTCTTTAATAAGGAACCCACCATTGCGGTAAGCTTGGACATTGAAAAGGCTTTTGACACAATCTGGATCGAAGGTCTCGTTTTTAAATTACTGAATACTGGCCTCAGTAAAACGCTGTGTAATATAATTTACCAGTTCGTTTTAAAGATAACCTTCCAAGTTCGAGTGAATGGAAAGCTTTCCCGAACTTTCAACGCCGCCGCAGGCGTACCACAGGGCTCCATTCTAGGCCCCATCTTATTTAATATCTACACCTCAGATATTCCTCGCCCTGTGGATGGTAGAGTAAACCAGATTTGCTATGCGGATGACGTCCTAGTGTACACGTCATCTAAAAGCCCAAAACTCGCAACAAACCGACTCAACCGTCATCTGGACGAACTGTATCAGTATTACAGTCGGTGGAAAATTCGACTTAACCCATCTAAAGCAGTAGCTATAATTCTGAGTAGTAAACACTCCCAACCTACTTCTCGATATTCACAGAATATTAGAATAAAAATGGGAGATACTACGATTAGACCACAGGACAGGATGAAATATCTTGCGGTCATTTATACCCCAAAAATGAATTTCATCAAACATGTGACCCACATTCTCCAAGGGGGCCTCGGTCGGTCTAAGCAACTGCACAACATCTTGAAGTGGAGCAGCAAAGTTGACACCAAAGTTGAGCTTCTCTGCTATAAGCAGCCAATCCGATCTGGAATATCGTACGCCTTTCTCATATGGTCCTGCATATCTTCGGCCCAAATGGAAAGACTTCGGGTTTTCGAAAGGAAACTCCTCAGAAGATGCACCAATCATTCTAGAAGGCCTGACGGTCGTCATTACCCCAACTCTCACCTATACGAAGGCGCCTCCATTACCCCTATCGACGAGTACTTGCTTCAATTAGCATATAAGTATCTCGAAAACATTCAGAACAGCGAGAACCTACTTGTACGGGACTCCTGCGTTCTTGACCCTTCTCTCTCTCGATCTCTTCGGATCAAACCCCCACAATTTCTTCTTCAGTACAAAACTGAAGAAAGCACCCTTCCCAACAACATTCCCCTCTATAATAGAGGATTCCTGGACCCATCCCATAGGGTCTACTATTAAAAAACCACACACACGAACGCACAGTACAAGACGGCACAAACACAAACATACACACCGACCAAAGCGCAGATTATCAGATGCCAAAGACGTGATCTGCGTTCACTACCGCACCCAAGACCTACCGGTCTTGTACGATTTCTTTCCCACCATCCCTCTATAAAAGTAGTTAGAGAACACCCGGACTAACACTGTCCACACTATCCTTGGATACCCCCCCTTTTTCTCTTTTCTTTTCAGAGATCGCGAGACCGAGCCCAACATCCTCACGGATGTGGGTGATTCTGGTTATCGCAAGATGACCAGAAGTCAGAGACAAGATGAAGGACACATATGTCCTTGTCTCGCTAAATTCGGCCTTCTCGCCATAATTTTTTTTTTTTTTTTTTTTTGTTTTTAAATTACCGGGAGGGACTCAGAACAGCGAGAATCCACGTATATGCGAGTCTTGCGTTCTTGACCCTTCTCTCTTTCTCGATCTCTTCGGATCAGACCGCCACAATTTCTTCTTCAGTACAAAACTGAAGAAAGCACCCTTCCCAACAATATCCTCCTTTATAATAGAGGATTTCTGGACCCATCGCATAGAGTCTATTGCTGACACACTACAAACACACGCGCACTGTACAAGACAGCACAAACAAACACACACACACACTCACCGACCAAAGCGCAGATTGTCAGACACCAAAGACGTGATCTGCGTTTACTACCACACCCAAGACCCACCGGTCTTGTACGATTTCTTTCCCACCATCCCTCCATCCAAGTAGTTAGAGAACAATTGAACTAACCCTGTCCACACTATCCTTAGATACCTCCTCCCTCTTTCTTTTTCAGACATCTTGAGACCGAGCCCAACATCCTCACGGATGTGGGTGATTCTGGTTATCGCAAGATCACCAGAAGCCAGAGACAAGATGAAGGACACATTTGTCGTTGTTTCCCTAAAGTCGGCCTCTCGCCACCCCAAAACACCGGGAGTCGTCACAGGAACTTCTCAACGACCGGTCTTAACGAGATCATTTCTTAAAGAGAATACATATATACCAAAATATTACCATAAAGAATAATGAATCAGATTTAACCGAATGGTACTGCGCTGTTCCTTTCATGTTTGCCATATCGTGGATTTTAGGAGATTGTACTGGGCAAGACTACAACGCCCGTTCGTCCATAGCACAGTCCGGCTCTTGAACTACAGTCATCATCGTCATCATTGACACTACAACCGGGATCCGGTCTTGGCCTTATTTAGCAAGTCCCGAGGCTTGTTAAATTTTCCATAATTTGTTTTTTCCGGGCAAGGTCATTAGCCTTGCGCCATGGAAGTACAGTCCACTAACTTAGAAATCAAATCATCGTTGGCCGCCCAGTGCCGGATTTACAGTCCACACGACAAAGGGAAGGAAACTGAGACGTCGTTGGAAAAAGCGCCGTCTCCAATTTCCAATCTTTTCCTTTCACCACTATCTCCTCATCTATTGCCTCCCTTATAATGACAGGCCAACAATTCAATGGAGAAGATCAAACTTCTTGCTACACATTTTGCAGCCAACGCAACGCTGCCTGATGCCGTATCAGCTTCCCCTCAACGTGAACGCAAGCAACACAAAACGATCGAGATTTATTTACCCAAAAACTTAAAGAGCTGAACAGTACCAAATTCTCGCTGAACCACTTCGGAAGCTCTCTCATCCGTCTAATTCAAGTGGCCAGTCCTCAAACAGATGATAGTCTACAATATCCAGCCAATTCCCAAACAAAGGCGCAAGGCATTCTTCACTTTCTACCGATCCCCAAAGAACTAACTTTGAAGGTTATTAATTAATTCATTGAATAACCAGGTGGAAAGCTTTCAATGGGTCACTCCGTTCTAATTAAGTATTTGCGAGCGAAAACCATTATTTTGGGGGGGGGGACATCGGGTAAAGGTTAGTTTTATTTTAATTTAAATTTCATACTAAAATGTATTTAGACGGGCAAATAAACATGGAATAGTTCTTTAGCCGAATTACACGAAATTGGAATATTCCGTCCATTCATGTGTTTCGCCGCGATTGCAGTCTTTAGAGGTTCAATACCAATATTAGCCAAGCTCATTAGATATAAATCCAAGCTCGTTAGAAGATTAATGTAATTTTTGACTTTTCGTATATTTGAGTTGTATTCGGGAAAGCGATTTTGTGGCCGGAAAGTGCTTGAAAATGATGCATTCCAGTCGGAAAGGAAAGTTTTAGGCGCCCCCAGCGTAATAAATCAGCATCAGGCGTTTTGTGGATGCATATTACAGTAAAAATAAACAAACACAACCAAGCTTAATTCACCATAAATAATGCTATCCAATACAAACACCTGTGGGCGAAAATATTATTCATAAGCTCGAAGTGCTGCCAGAAGTGTGAAAATTCTTTTATTTATTTTATAATTCTCTGTTAGTTGATGCACAATGTGTGGCAAATGTCTCAGTGATGCTTTGCTTCAACTTTGTTGTAGACCATGGAAATTCCTGTCACCGGGGAAAAAATGTCCTATAGACGATATAGAGATATATATGAAATATAATTTAAAAAAATGATCTCCAAGCTACTAATCAATAAATTGCCTTCATGAAATATTCAGTCTTCTTAAAGTCCAACGATAAACATCTAGGTTACAAGACAGGTATAAAAAAATATGACTTTAACGGGTAATGTTACGCAAGTGCGACTATAAAAACGTACGTATATCAAGTTATGTAAGGGCAAGAAAACATTGTGTTTGTCTGTCTACAAGGGCAAGTGTTCAAAAGTCGGGAAAAACGTGCACAAAATCCATTCAAGCTTACGATACGGCGTATAAATTTTTAACAGCCTGAGGCAATTATTCTTATCTGGTGTGAAAGCAAGCTTAGTGTTTAAACCAATTCATATCTTATCAAGAAAGACGATTCGCCAGAGACATAAAGTAAACCAATAAACTGGTTCTTCTTCGTCCAATAACCAAAACACTCCACCTCAAGTTGGTGGCAAGCACTAGTCCAAAAGATAACGCTGATAACTCTACATCGACCAAAACCGAGGCACACAAGCGAACACAATCAACAATTCAAGAGTCAAACAACTCAAAGAACGAAATACCTACTAGCACCGCAAGTAACAAGCCAATCTAGAGCCGAAAGTCTATCGAAGACGTTGCTCCAATTTACAATGAGAAATAAAAAATAGAAACGATAAGCTCGTTTCATTCACTTCGGAATGTGTTGACCTGCTCGCTGCCTGTCTTGTGTCGTCGATGGTATTGCGTTGTTGTTGCACACATTTTATCACTGCCACCAAGACCTTGTTCATCGCCGCGCCCCAGCGCCTTATCTATCCCAGTATAGTAACTCTGATGAGATGTCATGGGGACAAGGAAGCTAGGAAGCTTGTAAACTCAACAACAAATTTCTGGTTACATTAATCTTTCCTCATATTAGCTTTGTCACCGAGGTTCTCAGCAACGTCTGTTGTAGGGATTATTATTTACAATTTCATCATCATCCACCGACTTCACGCTTTACGCCTCAAGATTACGATTTTTCAAGCCGGGCCACCACTTTCCTCTGCAGTATCTCGGCTTATCATTTCCAACACATCCATCGTTGTGGCAACGCCACATACCTACCATCCAAACCAATATTTTTCGAGTATTTCCCTGAGTTTACTCGCCTCATTTTCGACGATTTCTATCCGCGGCTGACATCCGCTTCTGTTCACTTTTATGTCCACCACCGAAAATCAATTTCATGTCCACTCGCCATTACTCGGGTTTTATAGTCAGTCTCCCGGTGACCACACTGTACACATGAATGAGCAAACTAAAAGCCGCGAACGAAAGAATAAAACGGGAGCACCGAACATTTCCTTCCTGCGGTGTGTGCTCACAACGTACCCAAAACATGTGATTAACCAATTCACTCCACTCTCTCCAGATCTCACGAGAATAGCGACAGATACATTCCGTACATAATGTCAACAAGTGCGCACCGACGATACAACTATAAATTTATTACACAACTCAGGACGCTCCGGTATTGTAGGTCACACAGCATCGAAGTCACGCACGAGCCCAAAAGCGGCCGAACAAGAATAGACTGCGCATGAAAGGAAGACGATACGCGCCTATTTGTTAATTTGTATCTTACACTCAACCAAACGCAAGTGTGTGGACTTGTGTATCCAGCCTAGCTATGCGGTCAAAATCAAACAAAGAAATAGCACACATATGGCGCGTCATTGATAGCATTTATACCCGCCTAAGTCAATCCAACTGAGAATGATGCCCGGGATGTTTTCTCACCGAGATAGGAAGGCACTTCAGTATATGATTCTTCTAAAAATGAATTAATGGTAAACACACTGTCCCGAATAGTCTTCTAATCAAGGTTTGGATTCATCTCTGTGGAAAAATTACTCTAACTCTGATGAATTTTTGACTAGTAGACGTTGGTCTTTTTTCTGGGAGAAGTAAAGGATGGGGAGACCAAAATTGTACTTCAATTCCTATTAACGTAATGTACTTGTATATTAATTCTGTTTTAATGATTTCTGATTATTGAGTATTAGGCTTCAGAAACTTGTTAATCGCAATTTCCTAGTCCGATGTTCAGAAGCTTATGGCCAAGCAAAGACTGTAGCATCTGGATCCCCTTTTTGCTCACCTATTTCATAATTCTGGCCCATTTTGTAATTACCAGATGTTCTCAGGATGATCGGTGTCAATTGTATAGTGGGCGGGCAACTTCAACTACCTTAATTGTTCGTATACCTCCACAGCGTAAATATAAAAGTTCATTCTACCAAACAACACGGAGCATATTTTCAAGATTGATATCGAATGTTCTATTGTTAGATTATCTCTATCTGAGCTACAGAACATCATCTTGTTTACTGTGCCCAAATGACGCACCATTAACTCCAACCTTTTGCCTAGTGCTATTGACTTTGCTTTTCCTATAAGGTTGTTTCTGCTGCAGATAAATGCAAAATCCACAATTAGTTTGTGCCAGAAGACATACCATCTATTACTGCTGAAATCTGAGTACTATGATACCATAAAACCGCTGAACTTGGTTTTGAGATATATTTAAAAAAAAACAAATTAAAGCTAGTGCAGGCAGAAAAACTCCCAAAATCAACAACAGGTTTCACGACTTAGCACGTTTGCCATAAAAAGTATAATCTTGGCACCACCAAGCCATCGAGTCAATCTTAAAAAAAGGAAGAAGATTTTCGTCGTCAGTTGAACCCACATATCTACAAAGAAGTTGCAACTTCTTTACTAATTCTGCCATTGAGAAAAAATTGTTAAAGCATAAAGTCTATAGTGGTGGAGTGGCACTCGACGGAGAAACGTTCCCCAGACTAAGGCAGGAGTCGCCTTTGGGAAGCTTTTTTTTATGCTATAGCCAGACCAAAAAAAAGCAGCCCGCACAAGGAGTGTATTGGAAATGAATGAAGGTTTTTTTTTTTTTTTTTTTTTTTTTTTTTTTTTTACACTTACCTCGGGAGAGGCGAACCTACCCGTATATATTGGTAGACTTATACCCCGATTTGGTCTCACCATAAAGTATCTAGAAGTTTTTGCTTTTATTACTCTTCTCTCGGGAGAGGCGAACCTATAGCGCCGAGTGGGCGCCCCGAGATGCCACCAAATAACTGCTGCAGTTCTTTTTGACCAGTTGCAGGTTGTAACACTCCGGGAACACTCGCGTGGGAAGGGAGTTCCACAGCTCTGTAACGGAACGAGTTCTGATGCAGGGATGTTCGCGCCTTCGGGAGATGAACCGCAAACTGGCGCGATCCGTCGGATTGTCTTGTGGAGCGCATATATGCCGAATTTCGTGGCATAATACCACGAATCTCCGAAGAAAAGTACCCGTGACAATATCTGTAAAACAGACAGAGGCCGACTACGCGCCTTCGATGTGATAGCGGCTCTAGTCCCGACGTCAGCGCCGAGTCCGCGATCAGGCTGATCGCCCGTGTCTGTATGGTCTCAAGTAGGTCGAGGGTATGTTTAGGAGTCGAGCTCCAAACATGAGAGCAATATTCGAGGGCGGTCTAATTTGCGATTTATACAGAAGAAGTTGGGCCGGAGTAAAATATTTCTTGGCTCTAAAAAGATAGCTCAGTTTTCCTGAGGCTGACCTGGCGATGCTCGACACGTGTTTATGCCATGATACTGTACTGCTCCGGAAAGCCCTACAATTTCCTTACCCCATAGAAACAATCTCCTTCCCACACATACAAATCCCTACAGCCAAATCAACATTGAAATCAATGTCAACCAAATTGAACTAACCGTTCAAACTCTCAAACATTGAATTCAATTCAATTCAAATTCGTACAAGCTCCAAAGCCCAAAACGTGCATGTGTCTAAACAAAGCCATATCTATTTTCCGCCGACACACGATTCAAGCAATCATAAACATCCCAATGCTTATCTTCACATGCCAGATGTTTTATGACTTGTAAACCCATCCGAAGGACACGCAAACTCTTGTCTGCATAAGCCAGACGGATAACAAAAACAAAAAAACCAAATTCCAATGCATATCCTAATTATGCATAATAGTTTTATGGGAACTCAAAAAATCGAACCATTACTCTAATGAGCACATTGAACACCACACCCGAAATCGAGATTTTCCATCTGAAACGTTCGTTTCAATATACAAAATCTCGATTTGTTTTCATTTATAAGGAAGGTGTGTGGGGGTTCTCTATATTACATGGAGAACCAACTCACAATTTCAACCACAATTTCCGACTTATTTCGACCGCTTTCAGCGCACCATATTAACCCCTATCCCACCGTTCGGTAATTCACCTGTAAAATATATTTCAATAACGGACGCGTACCTGAATTCATGATTCTATGCAAGTAATGCATAATTGAATTCAGCTACCTTTTCGCCATACGGCAACTCCATTTCGCTAACCCATGAGATTTCCACCGGAAATCGTATCATGTCGGTTAGCAACGACATAGTCTGATCAAACGACGCGGTTGCATAATCATGCAATCGCTGGGGAAATTATTAAAGTATTTAATTTAGTTCCCATGATCAGATTTCCCTGGCCAAGTCGGCGTCCCATTCACTTTCCCCAGACACTACATTCGCTGGGGATCAATGATCTCTTTTCGCAGGTGAATAGCCACAGAACATTTTCCTCGCCTTCGCATTTTTATCTTCCCCGGGGTTCAATGCACTCTGAGATCACCACAGTCATCGCACTAGGGCAGTAGGTCATTCTCAGAGCTGCATTGATACCACACACAAAAAAACCAAATCCACCCCGGGATCATTGCAGATTGTGTTTCTGTTCTCTCATTCTCCCTTGTTCGTTGAGTATTCAATTAACAGAAGTGTTCACCACACCTCGACGGCGGGGAATGTGAGAGAGCAGAAACGTAAAGACAATCTCGATTAGTTGTCCGGTGTGCAAAACAAAAAATCTCATCTTCATCACTAATTCAAGTCAGTCGCTTGTCGTTTATCACCGCGGTTAGGTCACACAGCCGCACGAAATTTTAATTTAATACTTCGCCGAATAAACAGTCACTAATCATCCACCATACGGTGCACGAGTGTCCTGAGTCGATATCCAACTACTGTCGTGGCCACTCACGTTTCGCGAGTCACCGGCATATAAGTCAAATTACCAATTACTACGGTCACAGTGTCGAGAAGGAAGTGTTTGAACTTGTAAAATATCCATAAAAAAAAACAATTTAACCATATTAATCATAAGTTATAAGTTAAGTAAAAAAAGAAAACCAAATCCCAATAAAAAAACAAACGGATTAACATCAAATCAATACCAGTGCATTATTATTTATAGCATTTTTAGGATTTACGGCGGAACAATCGTTTGGTGCGTTTATTAGTACAGTGACGAGTTGGTGGATTTTAAGTGAACCAAGTTCCCGTGTTTAGGCATAATACTTACAACCCCCACAGATGCATCGCGATCTCCGAGGGCAGTTCATAGATGTACATGGTCCCTGGATGAAGTGCTGCAGGAGACCACTATCATGTTGGATCCTAAACAAAGCAGAGCGAAGAAAATAAAGGCCACCTGTACGGTTTAGAAATAAAATATATTCTGATATGGTGAGTAGAGCTGTGGCTCTCGCCCCTTCCGTTTTCCTTCACAGATTGCCGCTGATGCTGAAGATCACTTGCCCCACGGAAGCCAGCAGAAGCCGCTGGCGGTTGCCCTCAGAAGTTTGCGGCACTAGAATCGACAACGATCAGTCGCTACTCTTCCCTCAGGTTTGAGGAAGCACGGCGGCGACCGCAACGGGCCCCCTCAGGAGCGGTCTATAGAGATCCCTCATCCTATTCAGGACCAGGAGACACGCTACCTGGCAGCGAGACCAATAACTACTAACAACAATACATTCCCACAGACCGTGACGCCGTGCGAATTCAAGCTTTCCTCAGATTCGAGGGCCTGCCCATTCATCATCAGCTGTGGAACCGATGATCCACTTTTCTTTGTGGATGTTGTATACTGTGTCTTCGCTGCATTGAAGTCGACGAGATTGGCCCTTCTCACTGCAGGATCATATCTAAATCCTGATTCAGAGATTCAATCTGTCTACATCTCAGCTGATACGACGTAGATGCACCAATCGGCCGAACACTCGAAAAGGAGGAAACAAGCGTACACTCATCCGCGAAACTGAACACTTTGTTATCCGTTGTCTCCAACAATGCATTTATGTGAAGCAAAAACAAGGTTGGAGCCAAAATAGAACCTTGAGGTACCCCGGAATTAACGGGATAGCGATCCGAACACTCGCCGTCCACAACAACCCGGATCGATCGATTTTCGAGGAAGTTCTTCGTCCATTCGCAAAGCTACTGGGAAAGTCCATATGAACGAAGTTTGTTCAACAATGCCCCGTGCCAGACGCGGTCAAAACCCTTAGCGATGCCGCTCAATTGCAGATCTCCATATATCGGTTATAAGGGTCCAAAGGTCTCAGTGGACCGCCTGCCACGGAATCCGTATTGACGATCATTCAGAAGTCCGTTGCACTCCAAATACTTAATTAACTCAGTATTGATGACTTTTTCCATTACCTTAGATAACATAGACAGTAATGCTATCGGACGGTAATTTTGTGGGAGACACATTTTTCCCCTTTTTGGGATTGGCTGAACTCGAACGATTTTACAGCAGATAGGAAATGTCCTCCGTGCATAAGATAAACGGAAGACTCTGCAAAGAACCAGCGATAGTTCTGGAGCACGGTTCTTAAGGACTATTGCTGGTATTCCGTCCGGGCCGGTTGCTTTCCTACAGTCCGCTTTACACATAATGCGTTGAATAGTACGCGGACGAAATCTCACATCCCGCATGGAAGACCGTACCGGCGCGATGACAGGTGGCTCCAAAAGACCGGGATGGAGGTTTGAATTTGCGGAAAATAAATTCGCGAACGCATTAGCTTTATCCTTTGGATTTGTGACTAACGTCCCGCTGTCTGTCAAATGGAGGGAAAGAGGAGGAAGCGAAGTTACTGCTGACAGCTTTTGCCATTGACTAGAAGGAGCGCGAACCAGTTGGGCACTGAAGGAGATTATCGGTCACTCTGTCGTTGTATACCATCTTTGCGGTATCAATCGTCGGGTTGCACGTGTTCCTGATTCTAAAATTCGTTCTGTTAACCTCAGTGGGATCGGTGCGCCATTGCTTAAAAGCTTTATTTTTGCCGCTGTAATCTGCTCCCATGTTTTGTCAAACCAAGGCTTATCACATGAATTTCGTTTCATGGAATGTGGAATGTAGATCTCCATCCCGAGAAGAATAATCTCTGTGATGGACTCCGCGCAAGCGATAACATCAGAGTCTCCGAAGCACACCTCGGACCATGGCAAGGATGCGAAGAAATCCCGCAAATCGTCCCAGTTAGCAGTCCCATACTTTCATACATGGTGAAGCTGCCTAGGCCGGTTATTCGCTTGAAATGCAAGTGCTTCCGTGACAGATACCAAGCAGTGATCTGAGTTTCGCGGTGGCGCAGAAACCTCTACGGTATAAATACTCGGTTCGGATGTCAAAAACAGATCCAGGGTTTTGCCATAATCGCCTCGGGCATCCAGCACTCGCGTTGGTTCCTCCACGAGTTGAGGCAAGCTGTGGCTAACAGCTAACATCTCCCCCAGTCTCCCAGCCTCGTCGGTTCTGTTAGAATGTACCAACCAGGCGGAATTGTGCACGTTAAAATCGCCAAGGACAACAATTTCAGTGGACGGTATGTGAAAGATGTTCGAAAAATGTCGCTGGTCGATCGTCATTCAGGGAGCGGTAAAGAGAACAAAGAAATTTAGCAGAATTCCTCAGCACGACCCTCAACCATATTATGTCCATGTTATTGGGTTCCAAAGCGTCCATCCTTTGGCAAGCCAGATCGGACCGCGTGAAGATGCAGACCCCGTCCTTAAAACGGAATCTCGAAAGTAAATGGTATCCTGAGCAACGAAGATATGTCGAATCAGTTGACAAATCGACCCGGGTCTCAGTTAGGGCAAGAATATCAGCTTTCGTTGTTTGCAAATATTGGTGGACGGCGTTTACATTCGTATTGGTGAAACCTATGGCCCCGATGTTACAAGATACCGTTACCAGTCGAGCGTGGGCAGAGCCTCGAGAGCGAGCTCGATTATGCAATGACGAACCATTTAAGGTTGGATAGTTTATCATAATATTTGCATGATGTTCCCCCTGACGTAAGGAATACTTGCACAAGTATAAGCATGTCAATTGCTCCTCAATAGTATACTGGTTAGTATACCCGCCTGTCACGCGGGAAACCGGGGTTCGATTCCCCGTCGGGGAGCCTCTGGCACAAGACTAATGACCTTGCCCGGAAAAAAACAAATCATTATGGAAAATTTAACAAGCCTCAGGACTTGCTAAATAAGGCCAAGACCGGTTCCAGGTTGTAGTGCCGATGATGATGATGATGATAAGCATGTCAATTATCCATACTGCTTGCATTGCGAAGGAAAAATATAAAATGGGGAGCACGCGCTCACAGAGTGCATGATATTCGACGTCGCAACTCATTTGGAGAGACATATGAGACGTACAGTTACCCCGGCAGGAGTAATAGAATACATGCGAAGTTCCAAACAAGAATGGTCCGTAGTAAATGATATTCTATGTGACATGATGCAGCAGTTGCGAGCCGACGATCGGAGTAACAGGTAAACTTCGTCCCCTGTGCGCTCTCATTCCACGTTCGACCAGCCGATCCGATCTCCTCGAGGTCAAACCTAACATTGTCCTCCCATTTCCGTCGCGGCCGTCCTCTCTCGGTCTCTTTCCCGTTGCCTTACCGTCGCCCATTCGCGCCACGTGTTCGGCCAATCTTAATCTTCGCGACCTGATTACTCTCACTATTGTAGGTTTGCGGTATAGCTCTTCCAATTCGTGCTTGTGGAGTTTCCTCCATTGTCCTGACTCCTCGTCATATTTACCGCCAAATATACCCCTTAAAACTTTATTCTCGAATACGCGGAATTTGTTCTCTTCCCGTTTTGTGAGATCGCATGTTTCGCATCCGCATAGAACAATTTGCATGATTATGGTTCTATAAACACGGAGGTTTATATTACGTGATAGCAGTTTGAATTTCAACAGCTTACTGACTGCATGCCAACTAGCGTTGCCGCAGTGTAGTCTTTTGTTAATTTCCTTCGACATTTAGTTACTGACCGTCAGTATTGTTCCCAGATATTTAAATTATTTGACATTTTCAAATACCTTCGCCCTCTTTATCCAGCCGCACTTCGACATTTAACCCTAAACCGGTAAACATATTTTTGTCAACTTAATCCGGTAAACTGGGATTACTTACCCCACTTGCACTTTTAATCTTTACTATTCAAGCAGACGTAAGCGACTGGAGCTAGAAGTGTGTCTCCCTACTCTTTAATGATAAAATTGAATTATGATCAGGGTCCCGTATTGTAAAAGCAAATCGGTCTTTCGGTGGGAGATTTAAAAACGTCTGGGGTGTAAATACCTCCAGTTTACCGGTTTAGGGTTAAGTATACTTCAAGATCATGTTTGTTGAAAAGAATGGTTCAAAACAAAAATTTAAAAAACCACGTTATCGACTCCCAAATCATCAGACTATACATCTCCTTTACAGAGAACACTGTTCTACCACATTTGGGAGTGTATTTGTGAAATGTTACATAAATCATAACTTTAAATTGCCAAAAACGGTTTAAAACAAAATCTTGAAAATCTACGAGGGTGGCCTGGAAAGTTTCCGACCTCAACGTGAAGGCAGCAGCGCTTCTCAATAAAAGTGAATGTAGTTGTGCATATTTTGACAGTTACTCGCCAAAATTTCAGCCATTTTGGACACGTAGCTTTTTTTGACAGTCGTTTGAGTGAGTCGATGTTTTTTGCTGTTTTGGAGCCGATTCCCCCTTTCCAGCCCACTGTTTTGCCTGTATTCTTGTTTCGGGCCTATAACAGTGTATCCAAGCTTCGTCGACAGTAATTAATCGGCGCCAAAACTCGTATTTATTGTGTCTAAACTGGGCCAACAGAGCGCGTTGGAAATATTCACTCGAACACGTTTTTGGTCTAACATGAGCAAATGCGCGTTGGGTGCTTTCTCATGCCTAAATCTTCATTCAATATGTGACAAACACGTTCTTTGGACATTTTCATACCCTCTGCTATCTCTCTCACTATAATTCGGCGAGCGTCTAGCACCATTTGATCAATTTTAGCGATGTTATCGCCAGTTGTTGCAGTTTTTGGACGTCCCGAACGTTCATCGTCTCCCGAGCTCTCACAGCCACGTTCAAATTCAGCTGCCCAAAATTTCACTATGTTAAATGCTAGTGTAGAGCCCCCCTACACAGAGTCCAACTCATCTTTGATTTACGTTGGGGCATTACCTTTTAAAAGACAAACATTTAATGACAGTTCTATACTTGTCCATTTTCAGAAAAACACTCACATGGACTCACTCAAACGACTGTAAAAAAAAAACTACGCGGCCAAAATGGCTGTAATATTGGTGAGTACCTGTCAGAATATGCACAACTACATTCATTAGTATTTCTTTGACGAGTGCCGCTATTTTCACGTAGAGGTCGGGAACTTTTCAGCCCACCCATGTATATCACATTTACAGAGAAGGTAGTTTTAAAACGACGAAGACTTCTACCACTTTGTTGAGTGCATTAATTTAAATTGCCACAAACAGTTTCAAAGTAAACGCTTGCAAGACCATCTTATCGATAGCTGTAACGCTAAATCCTGAGACTATATATCCCGTTTACAGAGAAGACGGCTATAAAACGAAGGTGTCTTCTACCACACATCTTGTCCACCGGAAAACTGACCTTAATTAACGTCGAATAAGTCCCTCCCGGAAGGGACTGGAAGTATTCATACATCCTTCTGGGACTAATTCCATATTGAGTTGTGAAAATTCACTTGCGAGCCAACTTCGCAATTACATTTCGCAGGAAGTCGAATGGACGACAATGTTATTTTCCATTTTCACATCCCGGACCGCGATTCGTGCGCATTTGTTAATGAATACAATTTGATATGCTGTGAAATTCCATTTGCGGTGAAAATTTCCATTCTATTCACATCTTTCGGCATCATTTTAAAGCCGCATTCGTGAAAAATTCGTAATAAAAAGTTGTTGGGAACTTTAAGTCGCCCATTTCACACATTCCATAAAAATGTTTTTTAATATGTTTCCCTCTCAATGGAAATTCGTTTGGTCTCTTTCGATAGCAAATTGCATTACGTAATGTGGAACAAAATATTTTGTCAACATATAAAATTTATCTATTACGGATTTTTAGACGTTGCCATCAGCAATCTCAGTGCAATTACTATACGCTTTACTATGTAAATCATCGAAATGTTTGTAGATGCAAAATATATGAGCGGGTATAGAACCGCGAAAGAATGCGTTAAAAACCATTTCAAAAAGGTAAATGAACTAACATACCTTGCAACCGAGTGAGTGGCTTGCAATAAATTACAAAACGGTTTAGTCACCGGTGTTGAGTGAATCCGCTGGCAATTAACTTGGTGAAATCGAGATTGCTATCGCGGAAGATAAAAATTTGAATGTACATAGTGATAAAACCAACAGAACCTCTTCAAAAACATAGGACCACTAAGATGCAATTTTGAAAGGAAAGAAACCGCGTCGCTAAAAACATGACGAACATTTCTTAATGAAGAAATTAAAATCCAGAAGCAAACCATCGTTTTAATGATTAATTCATGTACACGGATGATGGATCGTTCAATCCATTGACTTGTTCTAATCAAAAGAATAAAAAACGAAATTGCCCACGGGAAATCGACAGAAAAACGATAAAAAGAAAGGTGCACTTTTAATTAGAATGAAATAGGATGGTAAACCACATAAAAATCCAGACTAGTTGGATACCAAATGGGGATTAAGGACTCAGAAGAAGTCAAGCATTAACTAAGTCTACATACAGTTGCATAAGAAACAATGTGAAATTCCTCTTTAGTACTATAGTATAGAAGTCTTGACTCTAACTCTCGCGGACAAACGTGAGTTATTCGAATGCTAGTGAGAAACAAAAAGCAGCTTCAAATTCCAACAGCAGTAAAAGAAAAGGATAATATACACTCGAAAAAGTGCAATGGAATAGATTTAATGAGTGATGTCAGTACCTCTGCCACCGCAGGACAGCGTTGCTGCAACATGCCAATAAAAAATTCTTTAACCTCTACGAATCGTTCACCATCCTATCCCATAAAGTACAGAATAACCTCTTTGCTTATCTATTCTACAAAAATAATAGGCCTATTTTCGGATATTAAAAAACGAGAAAAAATCTTAAAAAACTCAAAACACCTTCTTTCTAACTATTTAACTGTCTTTTATTGTAACTAATAAAACTAAAACTATAAAACGGAAGCCCTCAACTTCCTCCACGTGCTGCAAAACTTCTTTAATTCAACCAATCCTAAAGAAAGAGAAAAAGTCCCCCACAAAATTCGCGACCAACGGTCCTTCTGTCCATGTTGTCAAAGGTGATGGAAGAAATCAATAAGTTCGAGTTAATGTCTTTTAGTGAGAGAATTTAAAAAAAAAATCGGTTTTTTTATTTCATTTTGTACTAGCCACATATACAAATAGTTATAATTACACCTTTGAATTCTGTGACAGACATATTGATACACATGGTGGCTTCAGAGCAGTCGCATCGAATACCACCAAGACTTTCGACCGCGTCTTTCATAGAGCTTTACTATGTGAGCTTCGCCCTTACGGACATTCCTAAAAAATTTATGACTGGATGGAAATCAATCACGGTCCGCGATGTAGTAGAATCCTCACCGGTCCACATTTGAGCGAACTCTGTTTCTGTTTCAATATTTAATTTATTTGTATCAACGAGTAACATAATACAGGGTGCAGCACAGAAACTTCCTTAGGCTGAAAACACTCTCGATCAGTCGAAACGTTTTAAACAGGAAATCACATCATGTCGGTTAGCAACAACAAGTCGAATCAGACGACACTGTTGCATAATCATCCAACCGCTGGGGAATTTATCGAAAGATCTTATTAGTTCGATAAATTACCCTAGCCATTTCGGCGTCACTTCGGCTTTTCCGCAGATCATCCATTCGCTTGGGATCACTGATCTCTTTTCGCAGGTGAATAGCACCGGCCACATTTCCTCTCCTCCATAATTCTGTCTTCCTACGGTTCAATGCACTCTGAGATCACTACAGCCCTAACACTAGGGCAGTAGGTCATTCTCAGCGACTGCATTTTTTACAAGCGCACAAGCTAAGCCAACCCCGAAGTTATTGCGCTCTTTCTTTTGTTCTTTTCATCCTTCGGATGCCCAGCGACTGTCGAATGATGCGCGAATATTATTCACCTCCTGAGACATGCAAATGAGAAGAGTCATGAAAAGAGCGCAATGATGATTGGCTAATAGCTGTGCAAAAATAGCATACAAAATTTCATCCCTAATTCAAGTAGTCGCATCTTAACCCTCACAGTGATCAGTCATGCCGCCGCTCGGGCCTAACATTAATTTCATCTATTTTTAATCGAGTCATTTTTCATCCATCGAATTCAAATTTCGTCGAATTTCAAACGCGGAGTCAAGTAAAGTCTGTTTTAATTATTGCGGTCGTACAGTAGAATAAAGCCAGTGTCACATCTTGTACAGGAATTGTATGAAAGATTAATAATCATAAGCACCAAGTTAAGTGAATAAGCAAAAAGAACAAATTAAAAAGCAATAACCACAAACAACCCCAGTGCGTTAATTATTTCATCTCTTCTCTTCGATTACCTGGTGATCTTTTCGCGCAGTGGAACATTTGTTGGTGGAAGAAGTGAACCGTGTGCCCACAAAAACCCTGGCTTAAACTACAATGAATCACTCTGGCTATGCTGACGGAAGAATACGCTTCCAGTAGGGCCACCCATGTCAGACATGCTAGTGAGGAGTAACACACAAAGATCTACCACCCCGAATCCAGGGTGTTACGCGTCACCGTGCCCATTGGATGGTTTGCAGCCAGGGGTATACCGGCTGTATTATAACGGCGTCTCTCTGACACCGGGTCGAATCAGAGCAGTAAGCAGACCTTACCATATCAAAGCGGTTCTCTGATATGGTGGACTATTTGAAACCCCAAGACTCATGGGAACAAAAATGAATGACCAATACACACAAAAAACCCGGTCGACGTAGGTGTGATGAGCCCACACTACCATAAGGGAACAAATCATCAAGAAAACATCGACTCGGCAAAAAGAAGACGTAGGGAAAAACGAAAAAAGCGGGATATACGCGTCGGCACGTGGAATGTTCGAACGTTGTATAAACCAGGCGCGATACAGACGGTCGTAGAAAATGCGAAACAATATAAGATGGAGATCCCCGCGCTTCAGGAAGTCCAACTCCCATATCAAGTAATCGAAACCAACGGGTTTACACTGGCGCGTGGAGGTACCGATGCAAATAACCTCGGAACCGGCTTCATTATAAGCAAGAAGATTACGAGCCATGTAAAAGATGCGAAATTTATTAATGACCGAATGACGGTGCTAAAAATACAGGGCACATGGTACAATTATGTCTTCATAAACGTACACGCCCCAACAGAATCTACCGACGAAGAAACGAAGGACACATTCTATGATACCCTAGAGGAAGTACTTGATGGGATCTCATCATTCGATGTTAAAATCCTCCTCCGGGACCTCAATGCGAAAATTGGAAAGGAAGATATCTTCCAAGCGACTATAAGTAAAGAAAGCCCACACCACGTTTCAAATAATAATGAAATTCGCATCATCACGTGCGCAGCGTCAAAAAATCTGGTAGTGAAAAGTATGATGTTCGAGCACAGGCAAATTCATAAAGCCGCATGGATATCACCCGTGTAACTAAATAGACCACTTCCTCATAGACAAAAGACACCACTCGAATATCCTTGACGTAAGATCATATAGAGGACCAGATTGCGACTCCGATCACTTCTCATGACAGGCAAAATTAGATGTCGACTCGCAGCAAACCCACATGGGCTGTCACGGGAGACGAGCAAAAAGTTCGACATTGATAAAATAAAAGACCTACGCAAAAGGGCTGAATATCAAGAGGAACTAACGAATATATTTAGCATCTTAGAGAATGGGAGTAGTGAGGAAGAGGAAACCAATAATCTGGGCACTGAATGGGCATCGATCAGAGACACAATCAAACAAACAGCCCAAAAGGTATTAGGACTTAAGAAAACAATTAACCCCAAACCTTGATTTGACGATGAGTGCAGGGCGAAGATCGAAGAACGTAAACGCCTCAGAGTGATCCACTTAGAAAGATATGATGAAGTCAACGCAGAAAGATACGCGACGATTCGGAGAGAGACAATGAGACTCTTCAAACGCAAAAAAGCGAATGGGAGAAAACTCGGATCGAGAAAATCCTGGAAAATTCTAGAGCAAAGAACATTATAGGTATGTATGCCGGCATAAATTTAATTAGAAATGGCTACCGAGGGAGAGCCAACATAATTCGAGACGCACACGGCTATCTGGTCACAGAAACAAACAATATCGTGATAAGGTGGAAGCAGTACTTTGAAAACCTGTTCAATGTGCGCACCCATCAACCACAAATAAACGCACCAGATGTACATACAGCCAAGCCTCAGATCGCAGGGCCCTCTTTCAACGAAGTTGTAGACGCAATAAATCGATTGAAAAACATCAAGGCTCCCGGAGTCGACTGCATACCGGCAGAGCTTGTTAAGCATTGAGGAGAGGTAACCGCTCGAAAGATATATAGCGTTTGCGACGATAGTGAAGAACGTGTGATTTGAACTGACGCTATGACGGCTAGAGTCACTAAAAATGTAACCGATGCTCAACACATCAGGCCACTGCGCGTGTACGAATTCAATTTCTAAATTCAAGTACACTGAACTGATGTGGAATTGTTATGTTATCGCTATGGTATACGGCTCTGATGCTTTGCTCATTCGAATTTCCTTTCGGTGTTCTTCACTATTTGCTTGCATATTGTGTGTGTATCTGTTTGAAACGCCGCAGTAGTATAGTAGTACTTACTTGTAGCAAGTCACCAAAAATTCTCCAGAATAAATACTGGGCGTTGGAGTCCAACCTATCAACCTATTTTTAAAAACCTACAGCCGATCTAACCTGCCACAATTTGTAAAGCGTACAGTCATCGTAAAATAGAATCATCATCATCGGCACTACAACCGGGAGCCGGTCTTGGCCTTATTTAGCAAGTCCTGAGGCTTGTTAAATTTTCCATAATGATTCGTTTTTTCCGGGCAAGGTGTTCTTCACTATTTGCTTGTGTATTGTGTGTGTATCTGTTAGAAACGCCACTGATCCACCAACTGCTTAAAACAATATGTGATAAGGAAGTCATTCCGGAACAATGGAAAACCTCAAGAGTCGTCCCCAAAAGAGGCGACAGATCTGACTGCGAAAACTACAGAGGAATATCATTGCTCCCAACCACATATAAACCACATTGAAAGCCAACTGGGAAGGTCTGAACGACTTTTTTGGGAGGTTAAATTGGTCGTTATTTTTCCTCAATAACGATGTTGACTGTATAGCGTACACATTGACAGACACGATTCTACTTGGCGTGCGGACCTTTATTCCATACAGAGTAAAGAGTATCAAACCCAAGAGAAATATGTGGTTCGATTCCGGGTGCAGAGAAGCCATTAACGCTAAAAAGTTGAGCTTCCGGTTATATAAATCAAACAATACTGAAGAAAACCGAAAAAGATTTAAAAGAGCTAGAAATGACTGCAATGCGTATAGTCAACGCGCAAAGTTCTTGCATGACCAGAGAGTAAGACAAAATATACTACACTCTCCCACAGGTAGTAGAAACTTCTGGGCATTCGTGAAAAACATTCAAAACTTGGTCTCTTCATCCATTCCATCGCTTAGAGTTGATGACAAACCAGTCACCACTGCAATAGAGAAGGCGAATCTACTTGCTGCACATTTTGCAGCCAACTCAACGCTGACTGATACATCAGTTCCACCTCAACTTGAGCATAAGCAGCATACCATGAGCCAGATTCGTTTCCGAACGCGTACTGTTGCCCGCGCACTCAAAGAGATAAACGCACACAAATCCGCTGGTCCGGGTGGCATTCCCCCAATCCCCTTGATGAGATGTTTCTCTTCACTCGCTAAACCACTGAGAAAACTCTTCCATTTGTCTTATTCTACTGGCCGTTGCCCAAATAGATGGATGTCAGTGAACATTCAGCCGATTCCCAAAAAGGGTGACAAATCATCCCTTTCTTCTTGTCGTCCCATAGCAGTAGCTTCTATTCTCTCCAAGGTAATGGAATCACTTATCAACCGTTAACTTTCCAAATATGTGGAATCAAATTGCCTCCTCAATGACCGCCAATATGTTTCGTAGCAACTGGTCCACAGGCGATCTGATGGCGTACCTTACCGAAGAGTGGAGCCATTCCATCCACTACCTCGGTGAAAGCAAGGTGGACGCATTGGATATTTCAAAAGCCATCGAAAGTGTTTGGCATCCAGCCCATTTGTCAAAATTGCATTCATATGGAGTGGACAAGTCGCTGATCTAATGGATAAGAGATTATCTTTTTGACCGCTCAATCCAAGTGGTTCTTGATGGTGTCAAATCTGTCTGCCATCAAATTAATGCAGGTGTTCCCCAGGGTTCGGTACTCTCACCCACTCTTTTCCGCATCTTTATAAATGATCTCTTGTCAGTTTCTCGCAACCCAATTCACTCGTTTGCTGATGAGAGCACGTTGAGTTTCTCATACTCATACGAACACTCCCGTCCAAACTCTTCGAACGTCACTACCAACCAGCAACTTATGCTTGATACATTGAATTCACACCTCAACAAGATATATCACTGGGGATTATCTAAGCGAGTAGAAGTTAATGCCCAAAAAGCTCAGTGCTGCATCTTGTCGTCAAAGGCGAGCCCCAAAGAAAATATGCTGTCGATGAACGGCACTTGCATCGACAAAGCCAAGGAACTATCAATCCTCAGCACTCGAATTAATTCGACTCTTAACTGGAATGACCACATATTTGAAGCTGCGAACAATGCGGCCAAATGTATTGGGTTCCTTAACAGATACAAATGATACTTCACTCCATCCAACCTGGCCACTATTTACAAGGCGTATTTTACTCCAAAATGGAGTTCAACTCCCACATTTGGTCAGGTGTATCCAAAACTGCACTACACTTGCTCGACAGGATGCAAAACGAGCAGTGAAACTTAATTCCGTCGTTAGAACACAGGCGTAACGTATCACGCCTATCTCTTTCTATACGTATTACCACGGCCGTTGCTCAACTGAACTTGCTGAATGTGTTCCGCCACTTCAGACATTTTCCCGCAAAACCCTTCAATCTATGAATGCGCATCAGTTTAAGTTGAAAGTGGACTTTAGGCGCACAAATAAACATAGAGAGTCATTCTTTAGCCGAACCACACGAATGTGGAATGTTCTGCCTGATCATGTGTTTCCTGGTCGTTGTGATGTCCAGACATTCAAGACTAATATACATCGACACCTCCTTTCCTTATCCACTTCCTCTCCATCTACTCGCACTGTGCTCTGGCGTTTAAGGGTACTTCAAAATTCCCTTTTATGCGCGCGTTAGTGTAAAAAACAACAACAACAAAAAAACATAAAATACTACCAAATGTCATTCGAGCAAGAATCACACCGTACGCAGAAGACAAATTGGGAGACTACCAATGCGGATTCCGTGGGAACCGGTCAACGAGCGACCAAATGTTCACAATAAGGGAACTACTGGAAAAGAAGTGGGAACACGGAGAGATGGTTCACCAACTGTTCGTTGACTTCAAAAAACCCTACGACTCAGTCGCAAGGCAAAGACTCTACCATATTGTAGTTGAGCTCAGAATCCCGAAAAAATATGCCACCCTCATTCAAAACTGCATGAACGAACACAAAGGGCGAGTTAGAATAGAAAACCACCTCTCAGAAATATTTGAAATCCGCGACGGACTAAAACAGGGCGATGGCCTGTCACCATGTCTCTTTAACCTTGTCCTCGAGTATGTCATCAGAAAGGTAGAAGACGACAACATGGCCGGATCATCCCTGAACGGGGTCACACAAGTGCTCGCATATGCGGATGACATCGCCGTTTTAGGCGATAATCTAGAAACTGTATGTAAAAACAGTGAAATCATCATGCAAGCGGTAGAAGAGGTGGGCCTAGAAATAAATGAAGACAAAACGAAACACATGATTATGGGAAGAGCAGGTGGACCTCAGAGAACACACATAAACATCAGAGGCAAGATATTTGAAAATGTCAAAGAATTTAAATACCTGGGAACAATACTGACGGCCAGTAACGAAATGTTGAAGGAAATTCACAAAAGACTACACTGCGGCAACGCTAGTTGGCATGCAGCCAGTAAACTGCTGAAACCCAAACTGCTATTACGGAATATAAACCTCCGTGTCTATAGAACCATAATCATGCCAATTGTTCTATACGGATGCGAAACATGGGCTCTCACAAAACGGGAAGAAAACAAATTCCGGGTATTCGAGAATAAAGTCCTAAGGGGTATCTTTGGCGGCAAATATGACGAGGAGGCAGGACAATGGAGGAAACTCCACAATCACTAATTGGAAGAGCTATACTGCAAACCTACAATAGTGAGAGTAATCAAGTCGCGAAGATTAAGATGGGCCGGACAGGTGGCGCGAATGGGCAACGATAGGACCGTGCATAGAATTCTTACGGTAAGCCAACGGGAAAGATACCGACAGGGCGGCCGCGACGGAGATGGGAGGACAATGTTAGGTTTGACCTCGAGGAGATCAGATCGGATGGTCGAACGTAGAAGAAGAGCGCACGGGACGGGGAACAATGGCGGAGTCGATTCGGTGAGCTCATGAACTTTCGGGTTCCTACAGGCCAACAAATAGTAGTAAATAAAATTTGAGTCCAGATTATTAAAAATGAAATAAGAATGAGATTTTCGGAAAAAACAGTCGCTAGTCTCTAACTCGCAGAATATATTTATATTAATAAAAATTCAGCCTTCACTGACAACCATACCGAGGCGTCTTCAATACTGCACATTTTGAAATTGAAGATTCTAGCATACAATATATGATAAGACGTACAAGTTTGATATACCACAATATGGTAAGACCATCACGTTTAGCGATAGTAGTGCAGAACGTGATTCGAACCCACGCCATGAAAAGATTAGAACCAAGGAACCCACACAGCACACCACGGCTACCATGTCTTTTAACTTGCTATTTAAACTCTGTTTGTTATGCTATTGTGCTGGTATATGGCGCTGACTTGTTCGATCCTCTTCTAGATCACTACGTGTGTGTTGCGTAATCTGTTGGAATCGCCATAAATCCATGAGAAGGGCAAATCGTGTACAGCAGGCGATAAATAAAACAGCATTGCTATCCACCTTATATCTCCCACTCAGTTTTTATAAATCAGGCACGATAAATTTCCCCAAATTTATTGCAAATTATAGGGAGGAGATAAGAATGCTAGAAGAACAAAACTATGTTATAAAGTAGTTGGGCAATTTCCGATTGGAATGCACCCATAAATTGCATATTTAAATCTTTCATCTATCACAATTCAAAATAAATTCCGCTCAGTAGCATTAATATACATTCTACATAACTCCTAAACAAGCCCGACTCGATAATGTTCGAAACATCCAGCTAAGATAAAACAGATAGAAATGTAGCTAACTTATCAATCACTTGCAGCCAAAGGAATTTAGTTAATAAGGACGAAGAGAAGAACACTGATGTCATTATCTCTGTCATAAGAATCGCACTCGGCTAGCGCAAGCAGAAGCATCCGAGGCAAAGCTAAAGAGCTGGCCAAATGCTTTTTTAAAGGAGGAAAGAGGCGAACGTAAACGTCCGAGACCAGTGCCATAGCGTTCAGGGTCACATACTGGGCGTGTAGTGGTGATACGAGAACATTATTCCGGCCCGAGGGCGTCGAGTATAAATAAAATTAACATATTTCCGTACTAATGCGCCCGAAATATATTCACTCGAGTTTATTACTCTCTTGTTCACTATCGCCATTGGATTGTTAATCTTGTGATGACGACGATCTTTTGCCATGTCTGCGGATATCGCATTTCTGGTTTTCGTCTGCACAGCGGTCAGCGAATACTTGAATGAACGTCTACGGTTAAGACTTCACTGGTCTGGTGTTTGTGTAGAGATACACGTCTATTAAGTTGTTTAATGACAATAGAATCGTACTCAAAAGACTACTATAAACGTTGATGATGGAGGAAGTGCTGTGCAAAATGGTCGAAGAATTCTTAATGAGTCTTTTAAAAATATAGACGATCTATTAGAGTTTTGCAGACATAAGAAACCCGGTACGTACTTGAAATAAAGTCAGAAGAAAAACATTCTCTTTTTACGGTATGCGCTTATTAAGCTCCCCAAGGTCGATTGTTGGAGGTCTCGAGAGAGATGTTTTAAGTATTGACCATGTTTCTAGGGAATTATTGTAAGTATCTCTTCGATTCGCAACTAATAAAAACACAAGCAGCATTCGGTTTAGCACCACAGAATAATGGATACGATGCGGTCACTAACGAAACACAATTTGTGCTAAATATGCTAAAACAAGCAAGCCACTCACTCCTTCTTCCTCCTCTTCCACCCGCACCATGGTTTGACATTTAAAGATAGTTGAATATCCGTTTTGTGCAAGCCTTCATGTAAAAGAACTAACTGGTACTCTCTCAATACATGCAACACACAAAACATACAAATCCCTTTTTCAAATCGTGTCTTTTTATGATGTTAAAGAAGGAAACGTTCTTCGATCGAGCAACTCGAATATGAGTCATTCGAACTATTTAACTATCAGCGAAAATTCTCGCGCGTCTTGCACATTTTCATAGTTTAATTTGCGATAACAACAAGACAATTGTTTTTAAATGTACGCAGACCATGGATAATAAAAACTGTTTAATGAGTGTAGCAAGAATTAACTCCAAATGATGTAGCAAGAATTACCTCCAAAATGTTCTACAAACACACAAAATAACTAAAACTGGGCCTGCTACCGTTCGTATGTGAATCATAGTATTGCTTTATATGTAGCTTAACAGGTAGTAATAAACTTGGCGTCCTCCTAGAGCTACATTGCTACCATAAGATAAAGTAGAGTTGCGTCAATGGATAGGATATTGTAATATGTGTACTCGGAGTTCGACTAGTTTCAGTCGTGGTGGAGCAGTTCTACTTCAGTTTACAATTTTTCTGTAGATTAGAATAAAATATTAGTAAATTTTAGTGAGTTTGATGGGAAATGAACTATTTGCATATCAGAGAAAATAGTAGAGAAGCAAAGGATTCTAATCTAATAGTGTTAACACATCCGTCAGTTCGCATCCGTTTGTTGGTCTCAAGGCCAATTACGAAGGCGTCTAACAACATGCGATCCTGACACAATTTAATAAAACTTTTTTTTAAGGATTTCCTTAAAACCCCCAAATAGGACTAAGACTCTTGGAAATGAATCCCAAAAGCCAGAACTTTATGTTGGGAACAAATCGCCAGCTTACTACCAAATCGCCTCAATAGTGCACAATCAGCAATTCAATAATCGAATCTACAACCATACAACGACACAACCACCTCAGCACCTGCGCCATTAAATCTGGTTGCTAAGGAACAATCCTAAGAAACTCATAAAACATTTGGAATTGAGGAAATATTCTGAATTCTCTGACAACGGAAACCCAATATGTACTGGTAACATAACTCAACAGAAGTCAATCGTCTACTTATGTAGTGTCAAGAGACTTGGAACCACATATTACGGCAATTTAAACTTATACGAGGGTTGCCTCTTATGTTTCGGGATTTGGGAACCCTAGTGTTGCACTCCGGCAATTGACAGCTCTGTCGTAAAGTTGGACATTTTTGAGGTTATACGCACTCAGAACGTTTTGACATACGAGCGCTATTTGTGTTGTTTACAGTAACTTAAAAGATTCATCTCGGCCCAAAAATGGAATTAAATCGTCAACATTTTCGTGCGATTATTTTTTACAACTTTCGGCGTGGATTAACTCAGCAACAGTGCATGGATGAACTTAATTCAATTTTTGGCGATGAAGCCCATCAAAGACCAGTGTTTATCGATGGTATGGTGAATTCAATCGTGGTCGTAGTTCACTCCAAGATGAATTTCGTGAAGGTCGTCCAAAATCAGTTGTTGTTCCGAAAACCATTGATGCTGTGCGCGAACTGATATTGGAAGATCGTCATGTGACCTATCGTGAGATTGAGACAACCTTAGGCGTTAGTGGGACCAGCATACATTCAATATTGCATAAACATTTGACTGTCAAAAAAATTTGTTCGCGTTGGATCCCACACAATTTGTCAATCGCCCAAAAAAAGGCTCGTGTCAATTGGTCGAAAGAAATGCTCAAAAAATACGGTCGCGGTGCTTCGAAACACGTCTATGAGATCGTGACAGGTGATGAATCGTGGATTTACGCGTATGAGCCCGAAAGTAAACAGCAGTCGACTGTCTGGGTGTTTCAAGATGAGACAAATCCAACAAAAGTTGTTCGCGCACGAAGCACTTCCAAGCAAATGGTCGCCTGTTTTTTCGGAAAAACTGGACATGTCGCAACCGTACCACTGGAACAACGCAGAACAGTCAATTCTGAGTGGTACACAACCATTTGTTTGCCAGTTGTCTTCCAAGAAATCAGGAAAACCAACCGCCGAAGACGGATCACTCTTCACCACGACAATGCGAGCTCTCACACATCGGCTGCGACAACTGCATTTTTGAGCACCCAAAACATCGATTTGATGGGTCATCCGCCGTATAGTCCTGACTTGGCACCGAATGACTTCTTTTTATTCCCGTACGTAAAAAACAAACTGAGAGGTCAACGTTTTTCGACACCTGAAGAAGCGTTTGCTGCATTCAGAATGCATGTGTTGGAGATACCTCAATCAGAGTGGCAAAAGTGCTTCGACAATTGGTTCAAAGGCATGCAAAAGTGTATAGATCTTCATGGGGAATATTTTGAAAAAAAAATAATGTGATTTTCGATGATCAATATTTGTTTTTGTTCTCTAATCCCGAAATATAAAAGGCAACCCTCGTAATAAACTTCTGACTATGCCATGTCTGAAATCTCTTGTTTTGCTAAATTGCTGCAAGTTTGTAAAAAGAAAATCGCGGTTTTATCATCCCTAGTGTAATCATAATGAGAACATACACAAATGGGACATTGGAAAAACGCACGACAACCAACAGGACGAACAGAACAGTGCTTCAGAGCCAAATGAGGTATAGCCATAAAACAACGAGACCACAGCTATAACACACTTTTTAAAGGTGTACATATTTAATTAGTATCCGTTTCAATATATTCTTCTTCTCTATGAATACCAGAGACAAAGCAGGCGAAGCATGTACCGGTCGTTTGTGAGAAAGTGACGTGAAGCCCAGGTTTGACATGAAAAATGTTTTGTCCCATACAAATCATGTCAGGGTCACCGATCATAGGGTTTTACGACAAAGTGAAGAATGTGATTTAAATACACGCTATGAAGAGATTCGAACCACAGCATCAATATATCAGACATCGGCCCCGTGTACATAAAGATGTTGCTCCATTTAATGGTATACGGCTCTAATGGTTTTTTCTTCAGTTCTCTTTTGTGCTACGTTCTTTACTATTGTTGCGCTTTCGTGTGTGGCTGTTAAGATCCACGCAATGCCACGCAAGGCGAATAAGAGGGATGGTCAAGCACTGGGATGTATTAGATAAAAACGTGTCAATCAATAAGCAGTGCAAGACTGGTGCGTTGCCATAATAAACAACCTTGTGATGTGTTTCCACAGTTCAGGTTGTGTTTATCTTTTTTTCACAGAGTTGCTTCTTTGTCTATAGTTTCAGCAATTGTGCGAATAGTTAACCAATGGTCAGAGTTGGTTCTTTGTCTATACTTTCAGCAATTGTGCGATAAGTTAACCAATGGTCACGTCGTATCAGATTGTCGATCAATATTTTTATCTCTGTTTTTAACATAAAATGATTAACCGGACATGTATCACCTTCAAAGTTTCCTTTCCATCTGAGAGATGATTAAACTATTCAAAAACTCGCGCAAAGAAGAAACATTCATTATTGCTGTGATTGTCACTTTTAAATAAAAAGAAAATTAGTTTCGGTAGCGGTTTCGACGAAGAATTCCGTCCTTCATCCAGAGCCCACGAAAAATCGTCACGTAAGACGTATCAGTTATCATCATCACCATCGGCACTACAATCGGGATCCGGTCTTGGCCTTATTTAACAAGTCTGAGGCTTGTTAAAATTTCCATAATAATTTGTTTTTCCGGGCAAGGTTATTAGCCTTGCGCCAACGTATCAGTTATGTGTATTGATTATTCATTTCGTGAGATTGTTTTTTGTATATTGATTATTAATTTTTGTTCCCATGGGTCTTGGGGTTTCAAACAGTCCGCCACATCAGAGCACACTTTGATATGGTAAGGTCTACTTACTGCTCTGATTCGACCCGGTGTCAGAGAGGCGCCGTTATAATACAGCCCGTATATCCCTGGCTGCAAACCATCTAATGGGCACGGTGACGCGTAACATCCTGGATTAGGGGTGGTAGTTCTTTGTGTGTTACTCCTCGCTGCTGACATGGGTGGCCCTACTGGAAGCGTATGCTTCCGTCAGCATAGCCTGAGTGATTCATTGTAGTTTAAGCCCCCGCACCTCGTCAAGGTTTCTACCAATGGGAGTAGTGAGAAAGAGGAAACCTATAATCTGGGCACTAAATGGGCATCGATCAGAGACACAATCAAACAAACAGCCCAAAAGGTATTAGGATTTAAAAAAAACAATTAAGTCCAAACCTTGGTTTGACGATGAGTGCAGGGCGAAAATCGAAGAACGTAAACGCCCCCCTTAGAAAGATATGATGAAGTCAACGTAGAAAGATACGCGACGTTTCGGAAAGAGACAATGAGACTCGTCAAATGCAAAAAACACGAATGGGAGAAGACTAGGATCGAAAAAATCCTAGAAAATGCCAGAGCAAAGTATATCAGAGGTATGTAAGCCGGCATAGATTCAATTAAAAATAGCCACCGAGGGAGAGCCAAAATAATCCGAGACGCAAACGGCTGTCTGCTGACAGAAACAAATAATATCGTGACTAGATGGAAGCAGTACTTTGAAAACCTGCTCAATGTGCGCACCCATCAACCATAAATAAACGCACCAGATAAACATACAGTCGAGCCTCAGATCCCAGAGCCCTCTTTCGATGAAGTTGTAGATGCAATAAACCGATTGAAAAACAACAAGGCTCACGGAGTCAACTGCATGCCGGCAGAGCTTGTGAAGCATGTAGGAGAGGCAACCGCTCGAAAGATCCACCAACTGATTAAAACAATATGGGATAAGGAAGTCATTCCGGAAGAATGGAAAACCTCAATAGTTGGCCCCATTTTCAAAAAAAGGTGACAGATCTGACTGCGAAAATTACAGAGGAATATCATTCCTCCCAACCACATACAAAATACTAACAAATGTCATACTGGCGAGAATCAAACCGTACGCAGTTAGCTGTAACCAATGAGGCTCTACTGAGGTGCGATTATTGCTAGTTGAAAACACCGTACGCAGAAGACATATTGGGAGACTACCAATGCGGATTCCGTAGGAACCGTTCAACGAGCGACCAAATGTTCACAATAAGGCAACTACTGGAAAAGAAGTGGGTTCACCAACTGTTCGTTGACTTCAAAAAAGCCTACGACTCCGTCGCAAGGCAAAGACTCTACCATATTGTAGTTGAGCTGGGAATCCCGAAAATTCATCCCACCCTCATTCAAATCTGCATGAACGAAAGCAAAGAGCAAGTTAGAATAGAAAACCACCTCTCGGAACCATTTGAATTCCGGGACGGATCAAAATAGGGCGATGACCTGTCACCATGTCTCTTTAACCTTGTCCTCGAGTATGTCATCAGAAAGGTAGAAGACGACAACATGGCCGGATCATCCCTGAACGGGGTCATACAAGTGCTCGCATATGCGGATGACATCGCCGTTTTGGACGATAATCTAGAAACTGTAAGTAAAAACAGTGAAATCATCATGCAAGCGGTAGAAGAGATGGGCCTAGAAATAAATAAAGACAAAACAAAATACTTGATTATGGCGAGAGCAGGTGGACCTCAGAGAACACACATAAACATCAGAGGCAAGATATTTGAAAATGTCAAAGAATTTAAATACCTGGGAACAACACTGACGGCCAGTAACGAAATGTCGAAGGAAATTAACAAAAGACTACACTCCGGCAACGCTAGTTGGCATGCAGTCAGTAAACTTCTGAAATCCAAACTGCTATCACGGAATATAAAGCCCCATGTCTATAGAACCGTAATCATGCCGATTGTTCTATACGGATGCGAAACATGGGCTCTCACAAAACGATTATTATTATTATTATTTATTGGTCCGTAGGGACCCGGAAATTCATGACCTCACCGACTCGGCCTCGCCATCATTCCCTGTCCTGGGCACTCTCCTTCCACGCTTGACCATTCGATCCGACCTCCTCAAGGTCAAACCTAACATTGTCCTCACATCTCCGTCGCGGCCGCCCTGCCGGTCTCTTTCCCGTTGGTCTACCGTCAAGAATTCTATGCACGGTCCTATCGTTGCCCATTCGCGCCACGTGTCCGGCCCATCTTAATTTTCGCGACCTGATTACTCTCACTATTTTTGGTTTGCGGTATAACTCTTCCAATTCGTGGTTGTGGAGTTTTCTCCATTGTCCTACCTCTTCGTCATATTTACTATCAAAGATACCCATTAAGACTTTATTCTTAAATACGCGGAATTTGTTTTCTTCTCGTTTTGTGAGAGCCCATGTTCAGCATCCGTATATAACAATCGGCATGATTATGGTTCTATAAACACGAAGCTTACATCGTTTTGCGAAATAGGGAAGGACGCGATTGTAACCCGCTCTCTGAAAAAGTTTGGCCGTGCGTTAGACTACCGCCGCATGCATGCGGGGGTATTTTAATTCGAAATAAGCTGTGTGAGTGGTACATCAATGCTCTGATATATGACGCGTTTTTGCAATCATTATTTGCGATTTTCGATTATAATTTTTCAATACGGTTGCGTGTGTGTAATCTGTTGGAAGCACCACAGAGTAACATCCCGAGTCCAAGGCATACCCTAGACCAGTGATTTTCAACCACTGTGCCGCGGCACTTTTGTGTGCCGTCAATTTCTTAAAATGTGCCGCTGAATTTTAGAAATGTATATATTAAAAATTATAAGGCTTTTTTTTAATACATGTAAAATGTGAATTAAAGAAAAGTACTCATATATATGACGGAGTGGGAGCGCACATACGGGGCAAAGTCTCTGCTTTCAACCCGGCGAAGGCCAGGACCATTCTTGTCCCTGTTCAATCCAAGTTGACATACAGTCTCCACGTGACACCACTAGATAGCTACATTGGTACCCGCCAAGTAGTGAACCAATGCTTGCAGCGACATCCTGAGAAAGGTTTGCGCAGGGCTAATAACCTTGCCCCGAAAAAACAAATTATTATAGACAATTTAGCAAGTCTCGTATAAGGACCGGATACCGATGGAGAGACTTCCTAAATAAGGCCAAGACCGGATCCCGATTGTAGTGCCGACGAAGACGATGATGACCCATATATATGAGTAATATAATATAATATAATAAATAATATAATTTACAAAGAAAATGTACAAGTAGGTTTTTAAATTCATAGAAAAATCTTTTTCTTCGTGTGCTGTCAAATTTTGAAATCGTTAAGTGTGCCGCGGCGACAAAAAAAAGGTTGGCAATCACTGCCCTCGACTACAGCTTACCAGCAGAAGAATGCAGTACTACTCTAGTAGTTCGGGTGCAAAACAAGCTACCTGAACTGGAAAAAGCAAGACAAGAAGTCACATAAAGCACTAAAAACAAGGAAACTCTTAAGTCAGCCCAGAGGGAGAGATTGGTGGAACATGCAAGGGTAAGTTTTTGTGCATGGTCACAGTGTTATTATATATCGGGTTTTCCAATAGGGACTTGACAACTTTGTCAAATTTAATTTGTGGACGCACCCTTTCACTAATCATCGAA
Source organism: Microdon myrmicae (assembly GCA_963931805.1). Taxonomy (NCBI): domain Eukaryota; kingdom Metazoa; phylum Arthropoda; class Insecta; order Diptera; family Syrphidae; genus Microdon; species Microdon myrmicae. The sequence continues at coordinate 11,224,464 of OZ007497.1, forward strand.
TTGTCAATTTATTCAGTAAAGTCAACATTTTCATCATGATTAATTCCACGAACGAACAACGTCTGCAAATTATAAAAATTTACTGCCGAAATTTGGAGATGGTGACCGCAACTTTAAGAGCGTTAACTCCAATTTTCGGTCGTAATTCTCGCCCTAGTAGACAGGCAATAACAAGTTTAGTGCAAAAATTTGAGTCTACATATTCGTTGTGTGATGTTGTCGTGCCAGTGAGACAACGGGTTGGTCGAAGTGTCGAAAATATCGCTGCCGTTCAGGTGTCCGTAGCAAACGATCCAAATCAGTCAATTCCACGGCGTTCTCAAGAATTGGACATCGCCCAGACCACTTTATAGCGAATTTTGCGTAAGGATCTTGGTTTACACACATACAAGATCAAGCTAACTCAAGAATTGAAGCCGATGGACCATTTGAAGCGACGTACGTTCTCCGATTGGGCTCTGGAAAAGATGCGCCAAGATGATGAATTTCATCGCAAAATCATCTTCAGTGACGAAGCTCATTTTTGGCTCAATGGGTTCCTCAATAAGCAAAACATGCAAAACACACCAATTCATCCACAAAAAATAACTGTTTGGTGCGGTTTGCATGCCGGCGGCGTCATTGTGCCATACTTTTTCGTCGACGATAACGATCGTCACATTACTGTGAATGGCCATCGTTATCGCGCCATGATTACCGATTATTTTTGGCCCGAATTGGAAGATATGGACTTGGGCGACATGTGGTTTCAACAGGACGGTGCCACAAGCCACACAGCACACGACACAATCGATTTATTGAAGAGTAAGTTTGATAAGACTTGCCCTCGAAGAGTGCGACGGAGGGAGAGTAAGTCCTGGGGCCAGAATGCCGGGCGTAGAAGAGAAATGGACACGCCTTAAGAATACTGTCATTAGTACTGCCAACTCCATCTTAGGCAGTAGTCGTAGAGATCGGAACGATTGGTTTGATGATGATTGCAAACTAGCGACTGAATGTAAGAATGCTCCATACCGGGCAATGCAGCAGTCTCATAGAACGCGGGTGCGCGAGGAGAAATACAAAGAGCTCAGAGGATCTGAAAAAAGACTTCAAGACAAAAGAAGTGCCTGGGAAAAAAACCTTGTCTGTGAAACAGACAAAAGTAGAGAGCTAGGTCCGCGCCAGGCGCGGAAGTTCTACCAAATAATCCGCAGTATGACGCGGTACACACCACGCTGCACTTACTGCAAGGACAAAGGAGGTAATCTGATCACCGATCCTGAAGGCATTCTGGAGCGATGGGAAGTGCACTTCAATGGATTGCTAAATGGTCAGCTCACAGAAGAATTGGAGGCTCCACCAAAGCAAGATCAAGACCAAATGCTGCCGCCACCAAACATTGAGGAAACATTAAAAACCCTTAGACAGCTCAAATCAAATAAAGCCCTTGGACCTGATGGCATACCAGCTGAGCTGATCAAACAAGGAGGTACATCGTTACATCACGTAATTCATGAGATCGTGGTGCACGTATGGGAGCAAGAGGAGATGCCGGAAGATTGGCATCGAGAAATAATATGCCCCATACACAAGAAGGCAGATATCACACTGTGCAGCAACTATAGGGGTATAACATTGCTGAGTACCGCCTATAAGATACTCTCCACTATGCTACAAGATCGGATAGCCACATACGCTAAAGCCATCATTGGTCAATATCTGTGTGGCTTCATCCTAGGCAAATTGACAATTGATCAGATATTCACCCTTAGGCAGGTGATGGAAAAATGTCTAGAATTTAAAATTCCATTATATCATCTATTTATAGACTTTAAGGCCGCATACGACAGCATAGCCAGGCTAGAACTATATAATGCCATGAGAGAGTTCGGCATTCCTAACAAATTGATACAACTTTGTAGGTTGACCATGACCAACGTAACTAGTCAAGTAAAAATATCGGTATTGCTGTCCAAATCAATAAATATCTTTAATAGACACCAACAAGGGGACGGTCTGGCCTGCCTCCTCTTCAACCTGGCGTTGCAGAAAGCAATCCGTGACTCTGCCGTTACAATAAGAGGGACTATTGTCACCAAGTCCAGCCAGATACTTGCCTACGCAGATGACATCGACATCATCGGTAAACCCGAATCGGCGGTACAGGAATCCTTCACCCAGATCGAGCAGGCGGGCCAAAAACTGGGACTGCACATTAATGAGGGAAAAACTAAGTACATGGTGGCAACTTCTGCGAAGAGAAGACCTAACGTTGGTCAAACTATCAGGGTAGCGGTGCTCGAATTTGAACTAGTGCAACGATCCTTTAACTACCTTGGGTCAATAGTATCAGCCGATAACAATATGGAAGAAGAAATACGCGAACGCCTGATCAAATCCAACAAAGCCTACTATGGTCTATCAAGGCTCTTTAAATCCCGAAATATATCCAGAACACCCACGCTACTATTGTGCAAGACCATGCTCATGTATGGATCCGAGACCTGGATGGTCTTAAGGAGAATTGTTGGCCCCGTATGTGAGGGAGGACGATTCCGGAGACCCTACAACCATGAGTTGTACGCAATCAACCTTGAAGCTAATGTTGTAAGAAAAATCAAGCTCGATAGACTCCGGTGGCCGGGACACCTAGCTCGAATGGGCGAATAGGAACCTGCCCGGAAAGTCCTTTGTGGCAGGATGTATGGAAGGAGACAGCGCGGCAGACCTTGTCTGCGATGGAGGGATGGCGTAGACCAGGACGCCCAGAGCCTGGGAGTGCCAAACTGGATGACATCGGCTCGAAATCGGGACCGGTGGAGAGATTTGTTATATAAGGCCAAGACCGGATCCCGGTTGTAGTGCCGATGATGATGATGATGAAGTTTGATGAGCGTGTTATCTCAAGAAATGGGTCAGTCGGTTGGCTAGACTATTTTCTTTGGGGCTACGTCAAGTCATAGGTCTATGCCAACAAGCCGACGACGTTGGAAGAGCTCAGAGCCAACATTGAACGCGAAATAGCGGCTGGTTTGGCCGAAATGTGTGGCCGAGTCATCGAAAATTGGGTCCAAGGAATCGACCGCTGCAAACGTGCCCGCGGTGGCCATATGAAAGAAGTCGAGTTCCATTCATAAATGTTTTGATTGTACTTCAAGCCGATAATAAAGTTTTTGAAATATCTCAAATGGTTTGCGTTGTATTTAAAAAAAAAAAGTTGTCAAGTTCCTATTGGAAAACCCGATATATGAATATGTTAAAATATTAAGTAATATAATTTAAAAAGAAAATGTACAAATACGCATTTAAATTTATAGAAAAATCTTTTTCATTGTCTGCTGTCAAATTTTGAAATCGTTAAGTGTGCCGCGACAAAAAAAAAAAAAAAGAAAAGAAGGTTGAGAATCACTGCCCCTTGAGTACAGAATACCGGTAGAAGAATGTTGGACTAAAAACTCCACTCTAGTAGTTCGGGTGCAAAACAAGCTGTCTGAACTGGAAAAAGCAATACAAGAAGTCACAGAAAGCACTAAAAACAGCGTAAATTTTTAACCACCACAAAGGGCACCCGAAGTCAGCCCAACGGGGGAGATTAGTGGAACATGCAAGGGTAAGTTTTTGTGCATGGTCAGTGTTATTATATACGACATTGCAGATCATGTATACCACACTCTTGGTTCCCTGGTATCTTTAGAAGATTACATTTTAATCGCTAAAAAAGAAATCATAGAGGCGGATATCTTAACTTTAACGGATAAGGCGAAAACTCATGTGGTGACAATCGGATGTTTCCTCGATGTCCATTAGGCAACAAGCTATACGTTTTTATTTGTGTGTCTCGATTCCATGTCCAATTTAAGATCAATGGGTTAGAGGGTGCACTGCCAAATGGTGAATCCAAATGTTGTCTACATACTACTATAGAGGACACCACATTTGTATTCATTCCGAGGAAATTGGGAATACATTCGCTCAGGATCATATGGTAGACGAAAGTAATCATTCAAACGGTGGTGTTGTATGAAACAATGTCTGAGATGAGACAGAGCTCGCTAAACAATACCTGCAAACACCTGTTGTTCAGACACCTCGAACCCTATCGACGGAGCAACTGGTATTAATATCAAGTAATCTCCCAACAACGAACGAGAACTAACTTTCAAACGTGTGCTAATTAAAACAAGTATAAAGATATTGCGTATCTAGTGCGTCTGAAGAAATTAAAGCGTCTTAAAATTCAGCTTCTAGAGTTAAAAGAACAAAAAATCGCATTTTCTGATGACTCGATTGAAGGAAGTAGTTTTTCCTTCGCTGTACAATACCAATCTACGTAGAAACGTCGTATCGTGATAGCTACTTTAACATTTTATACACCCGGTTGTCAGATAGAACCCCAATACCACAGAAGCAGATTAGATAGAAAAAGGAGGCCATGAAGTGGCTTGAATTCTAGTTGGAGGACGACCTAACAATCAGCAGGCAGATTCCATTAAATCACTCTTTGTTTTAACTATGGGAGGACACAAGCTAGTCAGTGTAAAGGTCATATCCTCATGACACTGTGGCCACTTCACATTCTAAATGTCACTGTTGGGGGGAATTTGTGGATTTTCGTAAAGAAAAACTTAAAATAATTGAAGACTCACCAAGCTAGACAGGTAATCCGTTAACGCCTCCAGATAAGACAGCAAACCACAAACACAATTAAACCAAAGTCACGTTCGCGACACTTCGCAGGATGTCAAATGAAAAGAAAGTAAAATTAATAAAAGCAACACAAAGTTACGTTTGGAAACACCATTCAACACTTGCCGCGCATTGATACAGTCGGGGAACGCAAGTCTTCGCGCGGCAACTAAAAGTTTAGAAACATTCTGGGCAACATTAACATTTGCAACAGTCAAAGAACAATTAAACATAAAAAACTGAACGAAAAAAAAACCACAAACGCAGAAATGTGGAACTGTCTTATCTTCGGTGTAAAGCGTAATAATTTCGAGTTTAACCCACTAACGCTGCGCTGGCCTGCTGGATTGTTGAGGTCGTCGCAAGTTGCGCCTCCCTAAGCACGGCGAAGGCGGCCCAAAATACCACGAACACGTTAAGAAGGATTGGAAAAGACGTCGTCACCGTCGCTGTTATTGAGCTGTAGTCGTCGAAATGCCCATGTCACACAGCGTGTCCTGGACACTGGAATCTTCAACCCCGCGATATCAGTCAAGGACTTCTGTCATGACACGAGACAAGACACCAGCCCCTATTTGGGGTTAACTGCATTTCAATGTCTCCCCTTGGCAGGCGAGCAACGCAACTGTCATCGTATATGTTTCCTTCGCACTCCCCTTCGGCGGTCCACAATTAATTCCGAATTACTTAATTAATTTTTTTTTTTACTTTACACACTAAATTTTCCTATTTTCCGATGAACACGGTTAATGCACAGAGGTGCGGGCGCCGGAGAGCACTTCAAATGAAACGCTCTTCTTGTTATTGCTGTTGTGTGGAAAACACTCTCGCTAGCTAGCCCTCTCAGTTTCTCTTTCACTCACTCCCACTCGGTCGCGCTCGTGCTCTCTTTGGCACGTTCGCCACTTGATATCAAAGGCAATTTGAACGAAATCACAAAATCGACGATACGTCTGCGATGGCGGGGCTCTCTTGCGCGGTCTATTGTTATTGTTCTTGTTGTTTGAGCGATTCTTTAGATTCATGAACGGAAGTTGAGAAAAGCTCACTCACTACACCAGTTGCTACAAACTAATTATACACCACACTCGTCGGCGACTCTGAGACGACTAAACCCAGCAACACCGCGATGGACAGAAGAACGTTCCAAATGTACCAACAACCAATTGAATGCGACCACACCAGGGTACAGAAAAGAGCGGCAGAAGCAACAGCAATAGCAGCAGATGAAACTGAAAGCAGAAGCAGACAAATGTTGTGCGGACAAAAACACACCGTTTGCTTGAAATACCATGAAGTGGTGAGGAAGAAGAGAAAGAAATTCACCACCGCACAGAACCTCCACGGCCAGCAGTGCTTCATGCGCCACACACCGCACAGCGCAGCCCAGAATACTCAACACGCCAGAAGTGCTCAAGAAAAGCACTGGCGAGAGATAAAAGAAAATAGAAAACTAACACGAATGTGGGACAGAGGGATATCCGTCGAACTCACCTCAAAGAAGAAAACACGCGGCGAAGACGGTTGTCGGATTGAGCGCGCTAGCCAGTGCCTGTGCAGCAGCAAGTGTACGAAGTAGGCGAAGAAAACACAAAAGAGGGGAACAAAAACAAATGACATCCATGAGGGAATCACGTCTTCATGTGTTCTGTGTGTGCGATAGCCGCGAATGCGGGACACAGTCGACTGCGAATTTCACCTCATCGCCGTCGCAGAAGTGTGAACCTAGAATGCATCTGGCAAGAGTTGGTCGCTGTGTTGCTGGTCACTGGGCCGAATGCTCTTCGGTGCTTGCTAATGATCGACTACAGGGGCGGTCGTCCCCCGCTGAATGAAAAGAAGTGCCCTGGCGCACATCACTGGAGATGTTTATTTGATCTGCGTTGGCGAAGACGGCCAATTTGACGGTTTGAGAAGCAGGGAAAATAAACATTTCCACGGAATCTTTCCTTATAATTCGCGAAAGCGTTTAGGAAACTTTTGTGTTGCTGTAAGGCGCGGAACTGCGAAGGCGTGTTTGAAAGAGTCGTAAGGAGGGGCAGTGAATTTCAATCGGTATACGCTTATTATAATCTGTTTTGGATCGTTATTTATTTTAATTGTGTTTATTAATTTTTTAATTGGTTATTTTTTTATATTAAATCACCACTATTTTAATTTGTATTCATTTACTTATAATTTTTTTGGATACAAACGTTGGAAAACACAGTACACCCAGTTATTGTCAAATGTTTGGCTGAAATCGGGGGATCCAATAACAGCTGTAGACCGTCTTTTATTAAATTCCAAACAGGGAATCGCTCCATTGATAATAATTTTGTTGTTTACAAAGTGTTTTCTACTGTTTTTTAGTTGATTGTTTAGAAAACAAATACATTAACACTATGCGGTCCGTTTATATTTAGTGATAAGTTTACCATCTAACCGGTGCTTTTTTTTTTTGTTAAAACCACCTCAGTAGCCGGCAAAAACCTGAAGTCAAAATTCCAAAATCGAACTTTCACATGACTCCTGGGTACAAGAGATTTCAAAGAAATAAACGATAATGACATTTTGACAAAAAAATTTATTTTTCAAATATTACAATTTTTCAATTTTGAAATATTCTACTTCCTCAAAGTTTCGTAATAAAGGGAATTTTATATTTAAGACTTTGGTGTAAATCTGCAGAAGGTAGTTGATTTTGAGTGTAATAATCCACAAATAATAAGCACATGTTTACATGAAGCTTACACTACATATCATTGTAAAATAAATGAATTAACCAATCAGCAAACTATGAAAATTAAAATCTGTAATTTAAATAGTCTCATAGAGATACCATAAATTTTTTATTGAAATAGTCCATTTCTAAATAGAAGTTTACATTGAGCTTACATTGCATTTTATTTAAGGTACAAGGTTTTTTAACCCTTATGTCAATGACCAACTTTACCGACAGTAGTCAATGACCGGGGACCCGAGTACCCACATATATTTTGCAATAGATTTTAATTTGTTTATCAGAAACAAATATATTGTCAATATTTTATGTATTTTATATAATTATTTTTTATAAATATAAAGAATTTTGACTATCTGCGGCTACAAAAGGCCTATTGAAATCGGCGCAGAGCAAGGTCAGGATCGGCAGGTGTGTAACAAATTCAGTTATACCTGCTAGAGGGATCTCGAGTATTCGGTTGACGAACAACTTGTACGGTCAACTTTCTATTTATAACTTGCGAGTTTATGGTGAAACCATTCGAATCCGGCAATAGAGAAAGCGTGGTTCAGTCAGCGTCCTTTGTGCATCTGAGCATCTTCAAAATGACGACTTTGTTGACACGTGCTCAATTGAACAGGTAATAATATTAAAATTAATATTGTTAATGTATTGTGACGCATATGACAATCAGTACTGGAATCTTCGAGAAAGTCCGAAACAAAGTACTAGATTATTTTAGGAAGTACTGGAAAACTGGAATAGAAAAGTCGAGATTATGGAACGGACGGAAAGGAAACGCCGAATCAGAATGAGGGAACGGCATAAATACGTCGTACACAGACCATGGAGAGGAGTTATAAGTAAGACAGTGAAGCATGACGATAAGTGCGGAAGTAATAAGTAACGAGTATGAAGTAGAAAGTAATAAGTCTCGAGTGAGAAGCAAGCGATAAGTAAGAAGTAAAATACGCGATAAGTACGGAAGCGATAAGTCAAGAAATCGTTGTGTACGGTAAAAGTAACGGTTGTTATTAACGGACTAATAAAGTGTCACATTAATTCAAAATCGATTCAACGGCTCTTATTTATTCAAAATAATTAATCCAGCGAACCCTAAGCTCGCTACAATTGGTGTCAGAAGTGGGATTAATTATTGGTGAAATAAATAAGTCTGTGGAAGTGTATTATGACGATGGCAGATCGACATTCGGAGAAGAGTTCGCCGCCGTTGGACATTTCGGAGATGTTCAGGATGATGATGGCAAAATTGGATGCGCGAGCTGCAAACTTTGATGCGCGAGCTGCAGAGTTTAATGCAAAATTGGATGCGCGAGCTGTAAAATTAGACGCGCGAGCTGCAGAGTTTAAGGCAAAATTGGATGCGCGAGCTGCAGAGGTTGATGCAAAATTGGGTGCCCAAAGGCAGTGTATGAAAGAATTCTGGGACTCGGAAGCGGAAGAATCTGAGGATGAGGAGAAATTGGAGCCACATGAAAGGAAGAAACTCAGGAAGAGCAAAGCTATGCCCGACAGCAGTGAGGAAGAGGAGGAAGATGACGATGATGTGTTATGTGAAGAACTGAAGGATTTCATCGATGATAACCCGATTGAAGAGGACGGCAGTGATGATGAAGGCACTGATGCTTCAGGCCGTTCCCTGAAACGGATTTACAATGATGATGACGAGTTGGACGACCGACTGGAAGACGGCGACTGTGACCTTATTGAAGAGAATCTTAGTTTGAAAGTCGAAGGCAGAAAGCGTTCCAAGCGTCTGCGTCGTACACAGGATGAAGAAAGTGATGGAGAGGAACAGCACGTCGATGAAGGTTCAGCACGTGAGGCTATAGACGAACAGCTATTCGACGACGAAGACGATGTTGAACGCCGCTCTGAACGTAGTCACAGGGAAACTGAGGCGGCAAAACATTTCAATGATGAATTGGAAAGGGGTCACTTTACTGATTTGGACAATGAAATCCGTAAAACAGATATTCTTGAGCGAATGCAATTGCGCGAAGTTCCGGTTACGCCTGTTCCAGAGGGACCCAATGAACTACAAGATGAAGCTGAATGGATTTACAAACATGCGTTTCGTAAATCAACTGTTTCCGAACAAGAGAGATCAACGGATGTTGGAGGTCGAGACCGCTATTGTAATCCACCACATACGGGGGGAAAGATCAAGCAAGCCCTAGATTGTAGGTGTAATCAACAGCTAGAGGTGCCGTTCATTGCGTTCTACGGAGAAGCACACGTGAAACCAGGATTAACGTGCGATGATCTATGGAAAGTCTATTACTACGACGCACGTTGGTGTTTACTGTCAGCTCCAAAGAACAAACTGCTCCAGTTATTTGAAAGGATGCGGAACTACCAGTTGGATACGGTTATGAAATCGACATATGCTCCAATACCAGATGATCCGCGTGTAAGTAAAGATGAAGATCCAGACCGCTTACGTGATGTGCAAACTCCAGAAGAGCTTAAGGGTGTGCACATGCATTTTCTCTTATACTATTCGCATGAGATCCCTAAAATGCAAGAGGAATTCCGTCGTCAGGAAAATGGCGGCAGGCTAGAGCTGACGCGAAAAGGAGAGCAGTAGAAAATTTGGAAGGAGGTCAAGAACTTCCACCGCCGAACGCCAAGATGAAAGTGGTGCATCGCGACCGACTGGCGGCTTTTGTTGGCCCGGGAGACCAGCGAACTTAGTTCGGAACGAACTAATCTAGGCGGAGGGTAGTGTGACGCATATGACAATCAGTACTGGAGTCTTCGAGAAAGTCCGAAACAAAGTACTAGATTATTTTAGAAAGTACTTGAAAACTGGAATAGAAAAGTCAAGACTATGGAACGGACGGAAACGAAACGCCGAATCAGAATAAGCAAACGGTATAAATACGTCGCACACAGACTAAGTAGAGAGTAAGAAGTAGAAATTGAAGCAAGCGATAAGTAATGAGTAAGAAGTAATAAGTGTGGAAGCAATAAGTACGGAAGCGATAAATGAAGAAATCGTTAAGTGTACGGTAAAAGGTAACGGTTGTTATTAACGGACTAATAAAGTGTCACATTAATTCAAAATCGATTCAACGGCTCTTATTTATTCAAAATAATTAATCCAGCGAACCCTAAGCTCGCTACAATAATTTTTTTTTTTTTATTAGACTTCTCTCGGGAGTGGCGAACCTAAAGCCCCGAGTGGGCGCCCCGAGATGCCATCAAATAACTGTTGCAGTTCTTTTTGAACAGTTGCAGGTTGTAACGCTCCGGGAACACTCGCGTGGGAAGGCAGTTCCACAGCTTCCCCGCTCTGTAACGCAACGAGTTCTGATACAGGGATGTTCGCGCCGTCGGGAGATGAACCACAAACGGGTGCGATCCGTCGGATTGTCTTGTGGAGCGCATATAAACTGAACTGCGTGGAACAATGCCAAGAATCTCCGAAGAACAGCACCCGTGATAATATCTGTAAAACAGACAGAGGTCGGCTACGCCCCTTCGATGTGATAGCGACTGTAGTCCCGACGTCAGCGCCGAGTCCCCGATCAGGCGGATCGCCCGTCTCTGTACGCCCTCAAGAAGGTCGAGAGTATGTTGGAATATCTTACGTTTTATCAGATTTGATGATGCGCGGACACGAGAGGAACGGTCCAGAGAGGACAAAGCAGCTCCAATTAGTGAGATCTGGGCGATGTTGAATGCAAATTTGTCCGCTCTGTACCGGCCCAGCACAGAACTGACCATCAGCATTCAGCACCATCACCAAGAAATATTTGTATGGACAATTTTTTCACGACGTTACCGCTCGCGAGCTTTTATTGTCGTGGGACTTGACTGTCGTAGGAACCTTACGAAAAAACAAACCCTATATTCCAAAGGAGATGGCTGCATCGAAGGATCGTGCAGAATTATCCACACTGTTCGGCTTTCACGACAAAACGACGATTTGTTCGTATGTGCCGAAGAAAAATAAAGCAGTTATACTGCTTTCGACGATGCACTCGAACATGGCAGTCGCTGACCACGCACAGAAAAAACCCGAGATTATTTTGCACTATAATCGGTACAAAGCTGGTGTTGATACAATGGGCCAAATGGCCGGCAGATACACGACACACCGACGGACGAATAGGTGGCCCTTGGCAATGTTCTTCAATGTCCTCGATGTAAGCGCACTCGCGGCGTTCGTCATTTATAAAGAGAACAACTCCATGCTGCCGAAAAAGACGAACGCCCGTCGTATGTTTTTGCTCCAATTAAGCGAACAACTTGCACTGCCAAGTATTCATGAATGCCCGGAAAATGTTCAAATCATGAGGCATTACTCAACAAAACTTGCAATCGAGTCTATCATCGGCAAGGTTCAGCCGCTCGTGCCGACGACCCAGACAGCATGTCCGCCCCTGGATAGTACAGGAAGAAAAAAGGTCACTGGTTGTTGCCACATTTGTTTATCGCAGGCTCTGAAAAAGCGGCGAAAAACAAGAAAGGCGTGTCGGTAATGTGAAATGCCGGTTTGCGACGAACACGCAACTACGTTGGTTGAATGTAATGCATGTCACAGAAGTCCTTCTGAATAAATTTGTTTGTTAATTTAAATGCATTTTTATTGTTTTTCATTAATTATTAGTTATTTAAATAGTTAATTATCAATAATTAATTAATTATTAACTAAATATGGCTTTTGTGACACAATGACAATGAGGGGCACGTCTACGTACTGGTATGGGGCGGGGTTGGAGAGCTGGGGGGAGAGGTTTAAATTGGGGTGGGGTGGGGTGAGGACGGGTTTCTTCTGAGACGTCGTTTGAGGGCCGGAGTGGAGAGGTTGAAATCAAAGGAGGTGGGGAAAGAGTTGGCCTGTCGTGGCATACGCGAGATGGGCTCGTTAACGCCGTAAGAAGTGTGATGAGCGTGCACGTAAAACAGACTAGGGGTCCGCACATTATGGGGGTTTGTATAAAGTGATAAAGTAGAGAGCAAGTTTGGGCAATTGATTGAGCCTGACAGAAGGCGATGTATAAAGATGATGTCAGCATGGATTCTGCGCTCCTCAAGTGTGTTAAGATTGATTAGAAGGAGCCGGCCTATATAAGGTGGTAGAATGAGTGGGTTTTCCCAGTTCAATCCACGGAGGGCAAAGCGCAAGTAACGACGTTGAACGCCCTCGATCCTACGAATGTGAGACTGTTGATACGGGGACCAGACCCCGTGACAAATTGTGTGGGATCCAACGCGAACAAATTTTTTTGACAGTCAAATGTTTATGCAATATTGAATGTATGCTGGTCCCACTAACGCCTAAGGTTGTCTCAATCTCACGATAGGTCACATGACGATCTTCCAATATCAGTTCGCGCACAGCATCAATGGTTTTCGGAACAACAACGGTTTTTGGACGACCTTCACGAAATTCATCTTGAAGTGAACTACGACCACGATTGAATTCACCATACCATCGATAAACACTGGTCCTTGATGGAGCTTCATCGCCAAAAATTGAATTAAGTTCATCCATGCACTGTTGCTGAGTTAATCCACGCCGAAAGTTGTAAAAAATAATCGCACGAAAATGTTGACGATTTAATTCCATTTTTGGGCCGAGATGAATCTTTTATGTTACTGTAAACAACACAAATAGCGCTCGTATTTCAAAACGTTCTGAGTGCGTATAACCTCAAAAATGTCCAAGTTTACGACAGAGCTGTCAATTGCCGAATTGCAACACTAGGGTTCCCAAATCCCGAATCATAAGAGGCAACCCTCGTACAATTTATATAATAACTATATCCTTTAATATCCAACGACAACGACTCTACCATATTGTAGTTGACCTGGGAATCCCGAAAAAAGATGCCGCCCTCATTCAAATTTGCATGAACGAAAACAAAGGGCCAGTTAGAATAAAAAACCACCTCTCAGAACTATTTGAAATCCGGGATGGACTAAAACAGGGAGATGGCCTCTCACCATGTCTCTTTAACCTTGTCCTCGAGTATGTCATCAGAAAGGTACAAGCCGACAACATGGCCGGATCATACCTGAACGGGGTCACACAAGCGCTCGCATATGCGGATGACATCGCCGTTTTGGACGATAATCTAGAAACTGAAAGTAAAAACAGTGAAATCATCATGCAAGCGGCAGAAGAGGTGGGCCTAGAAATAAATGAAGACAAAACAAAATACATGATTACGGCGAGAGCAAGTGAAACTCAGGGAACTCATATAAATGTCAGGGGCAAGATATTTGAAAAAGTTAAAGAAATTAAATATCTGTGAACGATACTGACGGCCAGTAACGAAATGTCGAAGGAAATTAACAAACTACACTCCGGCACCACCAATCCCCGCTCATCCAATTCGGCAGTAAGAAGTTGTTTATCATGGCCCTGTAGCGTTCGCCGGTAACAGTGACCGTATTGCCGATGGCGTCCTAAAAAAATACGGCCCAATCACTCCTCCCGCGTGAACACCGCACCACACAGTGGCTTTGAGTGGATGTAATGGCTCTTCGTGCATCACACGCGGATTTTCAGTGCCCCAGAAAAGACGAATTTGCTTATTGACGTGACCGCTTAAGTGGAAATGCGCCTCGTCGCTCATGATGATTTTCGACAAAATCGTCCTATTTGAAATACCGCACCGAGGACTTTCTATCTAAAAGGGTATAGAATTATTTTCATTTCTAACGTTGATGCAGTTGTGGTTTTCTAAAAGTGCTCCAAAAAACCCCCAAAAACAGTTCTTTTAACAATCGACTGAAACAAAACAAAAAACCCAACAATTAAACTAGTCTTGAGAGTAGTCGATTTGAAAACATCGATTTTTGTCAAAATTGCTGACGTTCAAACATCATAGTGATTTGCTACAAAAAATTGATTCTTATTTTGCCTACAAAAAAATAAAAAAAGATTACGAAAAATTACTTTGATAATTATGTATGGAATACCCATGAAAACCTTCAAGGTATTTGGTTCAGTGGTTTTCGAGAAATATTGGTTATCGGTCGACGATCGAGATTTCGAATTTAAGTCGAGAAGAACAGGATACTTCAGGATACTACTACTGAGGCAGCAGAATACTTCAGCTGAAGTTTGAGCAGTGGCACGTTTTAAAACTTCTATTTGGAAGTACTTTATAAATATGTGAATAATTAAAACTTTATTATTTTTAAGTCGTGAATGCATTTTATAATGTAATGTTGTTAAGTCGTGTTTTCTTTATTGTTTTGTTTGAATACCGTCGCGACTTTGCACTGCCATTTCAAAACAATTTGCATTTTTTAATTTAGCGATTCGAAAAGTCCCTATCTACAAATTTTCGTCAAATTTCAATCACAAAAGCACGAAAAGGAAGAACTGTATGTGGGTTTGAAAATCATGATTTTGAAAAAAAAAATCCATTGAAAACTTGCCAATAAATAAATCATGAACTTTTTAAACTTACATATTGTATAATCATCAGCTCCAGGTCCATAGAACAGTTCTTCTGAGGTGCATGGAATGTTCATGTAGTCTAAAAGTATTTGTAAATCCCATATTTGATCTTCTCTTGATTGTTCTTGGGCTAGTGTTTTTGCTTTCTCTACACGATGGCAATCTTCTTTTGCAACGTGCAAGTGCCCGCTCAATCCTACGCAATCCTACACTTGCTCATTCATTTTCATTTTTGCAAATTTTTTTTTAATTCGTTTTATATTCTTAGTTTCTAATTTACACGTTAGACAAAAAATGCTTAAATTCTAGCTTAATTATCTTATATTATAACTTATTAGTCCTACGCAGACGCTCTAAGCTAAACATAATAAGACTATTGTGCAATTTGCCTTCCGACGACAGGACTTTACTTCTGATTTATTGTCTAATAAAGAAAATTTCGCAAAACTTTGTGCCAATTTTGTTTTTTTTTTTTGGTTTTTATATAATATAATTTATATAATTTTATTTACTTAAAATAACTTAACTTAGAACTTATACTACCCTAATTCTTGAAAAGGTAAGTCTGCGTAAGCTGGCTGATAATGCCGTGCTTCTACCGACATTGGTAATCAGGTCTTTAATTGCCGTTCAACTACCAGGACTGTTGGTGCTGTTTAATATTATCGTCCCGGTCTCTTTGGGAGATAGCTCTACTGAAGCGCAAGAGCTCTTTTTCGGTGCGCGTGACTTTCCGGCCATACCACAATCGCCCGTCTACGGATGATCTACGTACATGATATTCTATTTATTGGCCTGTAGGAACCCGGAAGGGCATGACCTCGCCGACTCGACTCCGCCATTGTTCCCTGCCCTGTGCGCTCTCCTTCCACGTTCGACTATCCGATCCGATCTCCCCGAGGTCAAACATTACCTACTTCCTGATCCATCAAGGAACGCGTCTGGTGGAACAAAGCCGTTGCGATGCACGCTCTCAAAGTACAGCGTATTTTGGTAATAAGCCCCGAAAATTAGGTCATTGGACGAGCTTATTGCTCTCGCAATATGTCCTCTGATTAATTTGATCATAAAATTATCCACCCTATTTATACGGGCTTCATTATGTAGTATCATTTGAGTAGTACTTTTTATAGTCCGATTCCGGTGTTCGATATAATCTGAGTCAACTTCTGAGACATTTCCTTTCGAACGTCCTAATTATATTATACGTTTTATTAGAGATCACCTTTCCACTTTTGACCACGAACCTCCTGTCCTTTAACATATCGTAAAGTACATATAGTGAAGGCTTATGTATGCCATGTCTGAAGAGTTTGTAATATAACCCTTCGATCCAGACGGTATCAAAGGCTTTTTCCAAATCGATCAGACAGGCACATGTGCATTGGTTCTTACATTTATTCCATTGTATGGCGGATACCAGTTTAGCTGCGGCATGTGCGGTTTCATGAATGTCTTAAAGCCAAACTTGTTATTCGGAATAATGTTGTTGTCCTCTACCCGTTTTAGCAGAGCTTTGTTAACTTTACTGATGCTAGGAAATAAGCTCATCGAACGCATGTTCATTGGGTTTGTACAGTCTTTGCCCATTTTTAGAATGGGCTATATGATTGCAATTTTCCACCGCGCGGGAAAATATTCATTATTCAACGCGTTGTTAAACAGGACCGTGTATATATCTATTGCCATGCGGGGCAGGTTCTTGAGTACGATGTTAGGTACTCCATCTATTCCCACTGACTTTTTGCTGCTTAATGAGTCGAAGATACCCAGGATTCCTTCCCTCGTAATTATGAGGCTATTAGCCCACCATTGGCATTCATGTCAATTGACAGATTATCGTGACTGAATTCGGTAAAACTAGGATTTTCCGATTGCCAAAGTGAAATTTCATTTCGGAGGTGCAGGTGATTCAGTATAACTCTGTCCTCCAAGTCGTAATTTCGGCGAATGCTTTCATTCACCTTGTACATTTCCTGAAAGACAGCTCCCACAGCATTCACGTTTTCCAAAGGATCTTCGATCACTACGAGCTCACTATTGAGGATCGCGTTCTCTGTATCTATGCCAATGTTAATTAGCAGCTGCTTGTTTACATCAGTACGTGGAATTTGGAGACTCTGAATCTCGTTTTGATTATTTCTCCTGAATATTTTATTTATTTGTGGGAACATATTGGCGTTATTAGTTTTTATAGCTCGAATTCTGTTGTTCCAATACAAATTTGTTGCTAATCTATAATTACCTTTAAGTAACTGTTGGAGGTTTTTTAATCGGGATTTCAGTGAGATTATCTCCTGGTCTTGCCTGTCTGTAAACTGTCTGTGTAATTGTTTTAATTTTGACAGCAGTCTGCTCTTTTTCTTCTGGAGTGCCTTTATTGTGGTGTTTCTGTACATGTTATGTGATCTGTAACAGTTGTTTTGGGAATTGTTTTGTCCATTGTTCGTTTTACGGTTTCGTCCATTTGTTGAATGTATTTGTCGATTTCGACATTAGTCAGGTTTCTGTTTACTGGCAGATTAAAGTCATTCGAACGAAGTTCTCTTGTTAATGATCAGGTGAACCGCGACCATCGCATTGCCCCGTAGTTATAGGGTTGCGGGATCACGAATTCCTCCAGATCTGCGAGCTCGTTCGGAAGCTCTATTACTGCCGTGAATGCACAGTAGTTATTGTCGCATTCAATTGTCCGTAAACAGTTTCTGTTTCGTCTATTGGTGCTAAGTAGTCTTAGTCGTGAGTCAACTAGCAAGATATCTAAAACGATATACCTCTAGGGAACGATGGATATTCCGTAGCTAGCAGGTCAGTTTAATATTCAATATGATACTGATCTAGCCAGCCAGCCAATTGATTTCCTCTGTCATTGGATATATAATTTCCCCAATTTTTATGCTTGGCGTTTATATCTCCACCTAGGATAAAATAGTTTTTGTCCAAGTGCAATTGTAACCATCGAAAGAGTGTCTCGAGCTCTACTATAAAGAGGTTATGTTGGTGCTCCTCAGGTGCATAGACCGCGATCGCATACAAATCCCTTCCTCGCTGAAGAGGTATGCGTATGATACAGGTTTCCAGCACCCGGAACCCGCCCACCTCTCCACTATATAAACTTTGTGTTGGATTCCTTTTCTAATAAAGATTGCGACACCTCCCCCATGAGAGGAGTTAGGTCAGTCTCTTCGTATAATATCGTAGTATTTATGCCCTATATTATGCTTCTGGTTTAACTTAATTTCCTCCACCAGAAATATATCAGGGTTTTCATCTTGCAATAGGCTGAAAAGCGTAGCTCTTCTCTCAGTTCTTATTAGTGAATTTACGTTCACGACAAGAGCTTCGATTGATGTTTTGGTTTGAGGGTTTGTATTGAGTTTTTATTTAGACTGGGCAAGTGCGAGTAGATCTGCGGTAAATTTTGAAGATTTACTTCTTCACGGTCTTTTGTAATGTACCTTCCAAGGTACTGTTTCACGAAACTGTCCTGGTGTACCAGTTCACCAGCGATTAACTGCGCAACTACGCCACTAGCGGGGAACAACAAAAGAAGGGAAACGCACAGTCCAAATTAAAATAAATATCTTTATTGTCATTAATTATATCAAAAAAAAACTTATACGCAACTTAACACCAAACGACTAATTGTTATTCCGAGAAGCCCGTAACAAATGGTGTTGGCGCTTCTTGTCTTTATATACATCTGAGCACGGAACATTTACAATATTATTTTGAACTTAATTATTTGTTCTTTGAAAAATTACATAATCCGGTCACAAATTGTGTTGACACTTCTTGTCTTTACTATACGTTTGACCACGGAATATTCTGAACTAAATTATTTGCTCTTTGAAAAATTACATAATCCGGTAACAAATTGTGTTGACACTTCTTTACTTTAAACTAGCGCATAGAACATTTACTTAATATCTTAATTTGATGGCACGACCGTCCGATGTGGCTACTAAAACACGACTCGCATTTTTCGTTTATTTAACGTGGAGGCGCGACCTGCCTCCACGGAATCCAGAACGCGATTACTATTGCCACCGAAACGACAGAATTACCAAAAATTCTCTCCATCGCTTCAGTGACCATCTATGGTATCATTCTCGCATTTAGTCCAGCAAGAATGGGGTGAAACACACACACGATGATCGTCTCTTGCAGCTCATGGCGTGTGTGTGCCCACAAGCATGCGGGCCGTGGATCGATCAAATCTATAAGGGGAACCCTAGCTGGCATGATAGCAGCTGGTGCACATATCTCGACATTAGGGTTGAAGTGTTTGCACGATCAGCGACTGTGTAAAGTATTTATGCTGATCGTCCACATGTTGGTGGCATCTCCACGTAGTCGAATTCTCGGTGGTAATTTTCCATTTTGAGTACTCGACTTGCTTGGGCGATCAGCCACATACCTTCATGTATATGTCGGTCGGATGACCGATCGATGTAGGCATATATGCAAAAGGAAAAGCTAAAATATTTCCTGTATGTGTGGCTGGCGCGTAGGGGTATATCTCATTGATATAGTTCGGACAATGTTGGTTGCGCGGTGATGCAACCAAATTGCCCACAAGGAACATGCCTGTTTGGTGCTGATGGATTTAGCATCAGCAACTATTGTGATTTTATGCGTTTTAATGCTTTATGGTTCAACTATAAACAGGTGAGTGCTTGCTTTCCAGGTTTGTATGCCCTAGGTGGGAGTTTTTACATGGGGTAATGGGAAGATGATTGGTGGCGTTCAAGGGAACCGCCACAGATCTCGGTTATTTGACTTTACAGCTGTGTCATTTGTCTCTGCGGATTGAGCAGGAATGTGAACACAACTGCTTGCGATGTTGTTTCAGTCTGTGTGGGAGTATTTGTGGCTACTGGTGTTGTAGCCTGATTTGGTGTTCACCCACCCAACGCAACTTGTGCGTACGACCGCTACGATGTTACGGGCATTATTGTTGTACAACTTGGCTCTGTTTTTTTTTTGCCGACTCACACTTCTTGACATTTAGGACATCCTCGATAATTAGCGGGATGTTCCTCATTCCGACACACTGCGCACTTTAGAAGGGCTTTGTCTTCTCCCCTTTCTTTTCCCAGAGGGCATTCTTCTGCCTTATGGTTCTTTCCGGATATTACGCAACGGTGCTGCATTTCACAGTTCGCCGCTGCGTGACCAAACCTTTGGCAGCGGACACATTGCAGGATGTTGCTGCCTTTTTTAAATCTGTCCCGTGTGACAACTAGATGATCCAAGACTGTAATTTTTCTTAGACCACCAATTCTACTGCTGGGTGTCAATTGAATCAAAAAAAAGGTAACTTGCGGCTCTCCCTTCTTGCCTTGGTTGTGGTGAACGGTTTTACCGCGGTAAACTTGAGATCTTCGTGCTTCAGTTTTTGAAGCATTTCGAGCAGAGTATCCGGTTCCATTTCTGATGTTACATAATATGATGAAATTCTCACACTCATTCATTCATCATTTAATACACACAATTAATATAAACAAAAGATTTCGAAAATGTAAGGTCAAGAGAAAAGTTATAATCCTCAAAGTATCCAATAGAAATAGCAAAATTTCAATACCCAAGAGTTGTACGCCTAAAAGTAATACCCTAAAATAAAACACAATTCAAAGATGTCGCAAGAGAGCTGTCAGCACCAACGAAATTCTCGCATTCACTCATTCACGAATATACACAATTATACGCTTTCGAAAATGTAAGCTCACCCATTTACCTGATATCCGAAACACCAACCCAACGCTCCCATAAGAGAGTTTTCAAGGTGGCGTCACTGGAAAGCTCACCCCCACCGGATATCACCGAATATCCAAGACACCAACCCGCAAAGCTCTTCTGGGGGAGCTTTCAAAATGGCGTCACTCGCTGTGACATCACTTCCTGAGCCAGAACGCCCATAAACACACTACTAGATCCAGACAATAATTTCTTAGTTATTTAGCTTTTCTTGTTGCTTCTTCCGAGCATCAGAACAACTCATGTCAATTTTTGAGCCGCGACTTCTTTTTAGTTTTTTACTTTTAACCCTGCTTGGTACAATCTCAAGTTTCGCTCCCTGCGTAACCAAAGGAGCAAGTTATGAATAATCTTCTTACGGAATCGAACTATTCCTGACTACTCTAACTTTCTCGGCTGTTACCTCCAATTCACTGAGCTATATAACACCCTTTACTGTAACTATCTTATCAAAACTCATCATCATCATCGGCACTTCAACCGGGATCCGGTTTTGGCCTTATTTAGTAAGTCTCTCCACCGATATCCGGTCCATATCCAAGACTTGTTAAATTGTCCATAATAATTTGTCTTTCTGGGCAAGCTTGCTTGCTTTGCGCCAAACCTTCTCAGGATGTAACAAAACGCATACCAATCTGAAAAATGACCCCAAAACCTTCTTTCAATTCGTCAATCACAAAAATGAATCCAACGGTTACCCCATATCGCTTACCTTAAACTCTCATGCCACATCCGATCCTGTTACTATTGCAAACTTCTTCGCTACTCACTTCAATCAGTCATTCACTAACGACTCCTTTGTTCCAGACCCGTCATGCTTTGAATTGAATCTAAGCTACACCAACTCAAAGACGAGTTTACCTGATGGTATCACTGCAATTCTCCTCAAGAAATGCCCGCATCTACAAGAAGGGACCCAAAAACGATTTGGCGAACTACCATCCCATCGCCAAACTCTCCCACTTACCTGAGATTCTCGAGAGCATTCCATACAAACCTCTTAGTTTTTGTTGCAAATTTTTTATTTCATCAAGGTAACATGGTTTCCTCAATGGTTGATCAACTACAACCAACCTTACTGAGTTTACTTTTTTTACACTCTCAGCGCTTGAGCACGGTAAAGAGCTTGAGCTTTTGACAAAATCTCCCACAATCTTATCCTCTTTAAATTATTCAACCCTGGCTCCGAGCCTTGACTGTTGAAATGGATATCTTCCTATCTAAAGGATTGATTTATTCCGTTCGGTCAGTTTGTGGGGAAGAAGTATGGTGTACCGGCGTACGGTGCTGATTCACTTTCTTCCTCCATCATCCACTAAAAGGGTCCGACACGTATTGTTCACAAACGAAAGGAATAAATGCACCCAGTACTGTTCGAAAGAGGAAAGTTGTCCACCGAAGATGTACGACAATAAAACACACTGTTTAATGGTTTAATATAAAGGTTCTTTTTTATTCACAACAAATTTTATGTATTTATTTAGATTATAGAAAACTGATTTTTAATTACACTGATGATGAAACGTATGCACAGAAGAATGTAAGACGATGTACGCTTGGTGAAAGGCATTATACGGGTGGCACAAGAAAAATTACTTTTCATTCGGTAATGCGCTTACTCCACTCGACTTTATGATGATCGCGGTCCCGCGCGCAGGAGCGGGAGTGACACGACCGGCTCGGTCGGTGGACGAAAAAGGACTCAGCGATATCGATTCGCTGGCTAAGGAAATTCGGCCAGTGTAACTGGCTCTCTTAATTTAAAATGAGATGTGAGTTCGGCTAAGTAAACAAGCCGAATCTCATTGGGTGCTAATTGGGTTTCTGTTTGTTCATGCCGCTTGATCATGAGAAGCAGATGCAGAAATATGTAGGACAAAGAGATCGTATAGATCATTGTCTATGAATATGCATTGCGGCTGTATTGATAGACCGCAATGCATCCTGCACATGGTGCTAATTGGTTTGAGCTTATTTACAGGGAATTGGTGTTCATAGCATCGCTGCCAAGGGTAAGTATACAATTCCTATTTGCATTTGCCTATGCTGTAGGATTTAATTGATGCCTAAGACGCAAGATGCGTATATTTGTTTTTATCCCTTGGGTTTAGGTCGCCAGCCAATGTGTATGTAAAGGAATTTATTATACACATGGTGAGGCTGGAAATGAATGAAGGTAAGAATTCTCTTCCAGGAGCTTTTAGCTAAATACATTTGGTAAATTTGT
Organism: Microdon myrmicae; assembly: GCA_963931805.1. NCBI lineage: Eukaryota > Metazoa > Arthropoda > Insecta > Diptera > Syrphidae > Microdon > Microdon myrmicae. The sequence goes on from OZ007497.1 coordinate 11,247,270, forward strand.
AGCGTGAAGCGTTTACAGGTGCTAATGCGATTGCATTAGCAGAAACTTATGAAAGCTGGGTTGTAGTTATGGAGGGTTATTCGGGTAAGTAGACAGTGGCGTTTGGCGGAACCGCCACAAGTTCAGATCCGGTATATCCAAGCCGTTCCTTGCTGCCTCTGGGATCCCCAAGGAGGCCATCATATTTATACTACTAATAACATTGATAAGATCATTAAGCATTCCTGTTTGTCTTTATATGCTAATGAAACTAGGTTATATAAAATCATCGCGTCACCACTTGATTCTGCACTACTGCAATCAGACCTTGACAACTTCTCGACTTGATGTGGTGAAAACTGATTTGTGCTTAATGTCGGTACGTGCCAATCCAAAACTTTTTTCGAACGCGTATTAACTCGTTCGTCGGTTTGCTCTCCGTGGGCTAGGATAGGAAAAACCCTTTAATCCTGCCCCCGTATATTAACCGCCTCAAATTAATCAACGTCAGAACCCTTGAGGAGGGTAGGATCCTGACTACCATATTGTTCATTCATCGGGTCTTCTGCGGCCCGATTGCTGCACCGCGCTCATTAATTAAATTCCTCTGTATACAAACCCTTGTAATGTTCATTCATTGGGTTCTCTGCGGCTCGGCCGACAGCACTTACCACCTTAAGATAATTCCTCTGAACATAAACCCCCGAAGTACGCGTAATCCCTGCCGTCACTATATTCCCCCCACCGCACCTCTTATGGCTTCAACGCACTCCTTTCCTGGATGCTGGAAAATTTCCACTCCACCTGGTTTACTTCGCCCCATTAAACTTTTAGTACGACCTTTCTGCCGGGAGCGTTTAAAACACAAAAGCAATTTATAAATAAATGACATCGATAAAACAGTCAAAGCAAAACGAAGATATATTATTTGATTTAATCGACCAAAATAAAAAAAAATAAAAAGACAAGACAGTCAAAACAAAGAAAGTGAAAATCAAACAAACAAAATATATAATAAATGTGAAAACAGTCCAGTGAAGTGCGAAAAAAAAAAATATCAAAATCCAAAACTGATCTCCAGTGTCATACTTACTTCAGTTCACACGTGTGTGTGTGTTTGTTTCCCTCAAAGAGGAAACAAAAGTGTGTGCTGGCGTATCTACCGCCGTGTACATACTGAACGATCAACAAAAAAAAAAAAAAAAAAAAAAAAAAAAAAAAAAAAAAACGGTGGATGTGTTAGTGTGCATGCGTGGGAAAGCAGATGTCCCTGCATGTTGCTTCTCAAATAAAACATTAGATCTAACGGTGGCAACTAATAATAATGGAAAAAAGAAAAGCTGTGCTAAAAGTGATTTCAAAGAGAAGGCCCAAAGTCGAGCCAAACCTCCTTGCCAAACGGCATAAAGCCAACTCTAGGGTAAAAACTTTCATAGAAGGAATGACTACTCCTGATAAGCCACATTATTCCGAAGAAGGGAATAAATTCAAAGAACTGGCAACAGAAGACCACCAAACCAGCAATAGAGAAATGAGTAACATAGATGTCGAACGTGCTCAATTTATTGCGGAGATATAGAAAAAGAAAGAGGAGCTCTCCAAAAAGAAGAACGATTTGGAGCGACAAATTAAAGAAGCCCTATCGGAAAGCAACAGCAACAGCAAGAGCATCATCAGCAGCAACAACTGCTGGGAAAACAACAAGCAGCAGCCAATAAGAAGGAGAAAGTGCCTCCCATCATAGTTAGCTTTATGGATGCTAAGGACCTAATTAAATTGGGTAAGTTAACATGCAGAAATTTCAAAACGAAAAATTTAAGTAACAATAAAATAAGTTTTTTATGTGATAGTTTAGATGACTATTATAAAATTAAATCTGCTCTAAGGGAAGCAAGTAGTGAGTACTTCACGTACGCACCTAAATCGGAGAAAACTATCTCCATGTTACTTAAAGGAGTTGATCCTTCTTTTTCCTCCGAAGAACTCCTCTAGGAACTACAAACTGTCGAAAATGACAGTTTAAAATTTACTGATGTGAAGCCATTCTCCACTTCTCTCTCCCGAAGTCGCAACCGCAAGTTGCCGTTCTTCATTGTCTCCCTAAGTCACAACAGCAAAGTCGATGCACTTAAGAATATTAAAGTTATTTTCCACCAAAGAATAATTTGGGAAAAAATAAGGAAAGTTGATCGTGTGTTGCAGTGCATGCGGTGCCAACGATTCGGCCACGTTGCATCTAACTGCTGTATGGAATTTAGATGTGTAAAGTGCCAAAACAATCATACAGTAGGAGAATGCCCCTTAGGTAAAGAACAGGTTCAGGATAGGAGCAAACTATCTTGCGTCCTGCGCAAAAATACAGGCCACCCGACCAACTTTAGAAGGTGTCCGAAATTCCAACAACTAAAAGCCAAGTTGGAATTAAAAAAAAAAACAACTTGAAGAAGAGAAACGAATGAAGGTTCGTTCTTATAATAACTTCGTTGCACCTAGTGTATCATTCGCTCAAATTGCCGGTAGTCCATTAAACTCAAACTTCGCGGCACAGGGGAGTAATATCACAAAACCTTCCGCACCTAGCATATCATTTTCTCAAATGGCTAGTAATCCAATTAATACAACGACGGCGGAACTTTCACGCAACGTTATGAAAGCGCCCGCTCCAGAGGCAAATTCAGATATAAGAGCAATCCTGTTAGCCATACAAGAACAGATTGCTGGATTTGAAAAAAAACTGACTGAACAAGCGGCCCGAATAGATATTATTTATTCGTCCTTGTTCTCAGACAACCCAACATACCACAATGAACTATCCAACTAATTTAACACTAAAAATGATTGCTGTGAATGTGAATTCACTAATCCACGTGGAAAGAAGGGATAATCTAGGTAACCTGCTTGAAGCCGAATGCCCCGATGTGCTTCTAGCTAGCGAAACCAAGCTAAACCAGAGGCACAAATTGGGCTACAAAAACTATAAAGTCATTAGACGAGATCGTCCACACGCCACATAAGGGGGTGAAGTTGCTATCTTAATTAAGAAAGGCCTTCACCACAAGGTCGTTTACAGCACAGCTGTACACAAATTTCAGCTGCTGGAAGCTTGCATTATAGATATACCTTTGAAAAGTCATAGGCATCTATACGTGGTATCCGTGTATGCACCTGAAGCTCCTCAGTGTTCGCAATTTATCAGCGAAATGGATACCCTTTTTCGTAATCTCAAGTTAGACTCGGAAAACAATTATTTTGTTCTGGCGGGAGATTTCAACTCCAAACACAGTGCTTGGGGTGATATCACGCCGAACACAAGAGGTAATGCACTATACAACTGGTGGGAAGCAAATGCCACAGAATATAAACTAGAATTGTACGTTACAAGTACACCATCTTATCCAAGAGGAAACTCCTTTCTGGACTTACTTATGATGAACGAAAGACTACAATTATTAGCCACGGACCTAAATACTCGAAATTACCTTCGCACACTCGGGTATGACAGTGACCATTACGGCCTCAGCGCCGTTTTACATGTTCCAAACGAACATGCAATACTTGAGCAGTACGACCAGATACATTCGTTCGTTTTCCGAAAAGCACATTGGTCGCGCTTTGATCGCATGATAAAAAGAGAACTACGCTCCAATGGCGTAGATCCTCCGACTAATAGAAACCTTCGAAATGAGGAAATAGACCATTATCTCTCAACGATGGACAACGTTGTCATCAAAACAATGCACCGTTCCATTCCAAAAGCGGCGCACATGGGGGAGAATTTTAATAGATACAGAAACTCAACTATTGATGCCCTGTATAGACAAAAAAGCGCTCTGCTCTCCCAGCTCAAACTGCTCTACAGACAGTTCAGCGATCCTTATACCCAAGAAATAAAGACAATTAAGTCATTGATTAAAAACGTTCAAAAGCTGATCCGTGACAACTACAGATCAGTAATTAATGAATAATGGAAACGTAAAATTCTCTCCATTAAAACCAGTGGTGGGAATATGTTTCCGCAAATAAATAAAGTATTTAGAAGAAAAGATCATAATGACATTCCCCGCCTTCGAGTCCCGAGGACTCTCCAGAATTGTCAAATATTGCTGAACGCAGGACTCACCCCGGAACACATCAACTCCAACGAAGACCTAATAGTAGTCGAGGATCCGCAAGAGAAAGCGAACTCCATTGGTGCCTGTTTCGAGGTAGTACACAAAGTGAATGAATCCATTCATTCTAACCTCGATATCGAAAACAGAGCTATCCAAAACCATATTTCGCTGCACAATGAACGGCAAAGTTGGCATTCCGAAAACAAAAGTTTCATCACCTTTAGTGAAAACAATAGAGCGGATGCGCTGCTTAGAAATTTGCACCCAAATATATTTGTGAACTCATGGACATCCTTAGATCCATTAAAAACAAGAAATCCTCTGGAACGGATGGTATTCCGAATACAGTTCTTAAACATCTATCTCCGGAAGCGGTGAACATTTACACTACCTTGTTCAATAACGCTTTAGATAATGCATACTTTCCAAGACGTTGGAAAATAGCAGTAGTCCACCCCATCGCCCAAAAAGGGCAAGGACAGGAGCAATCCCGCTAACCTTCGCTCGATTAGTCTGTTTCCAAACATTAGCAAAATATTCGAGAAAATCATAAATAAGGCATTGATAAACTGGTGTGATGAAAACGATTTCATTCCGAACAACCAGTTTGGCTTTGGAGCGGGGCACGACACAGTTCAAGCAGCTACAAAACTTGTTTCCGATATACAGTGGAACAAGGCAAAACGACAAGGCGATTTGCCCAGAGCTGAAAATCCACAGGCTGGACTATTTTCAAACTCCGTACATGCGGGAAAATAACTTAAGGAACCTACGGATTATCCAAATCCCTCTAAATGAAGACACCAACAAGCTCAAACATATTAAGTACATCTTTACGCATAAAATCAGCATCGAGGAGCCTCATAAACAAAGCATCCTTCATTGCAAGAGATGCCAAGGCTCGGGGCACTTGGCGGTGGCTTGCCACCTAAATATACGATGCGGCAGATGTGCCGATGAAGATCAACCAGGAGAATGTAAGGTCAATCCACAGGATATGGAACCAGGAAAAATCCGAACCACAAACCCCGATGGATCCACTACCACTAAGGAAATCGCTGTGGCATGCTGTAACTGCGGAGGTCCACATCCAGCCAATTTCTCCCGGTGCCCTCATAAATTGAGAATTCTCCAAAGAAGAACAAAACCAGCAACAACCAACAAATCCGCACCAACCAAATCCACATCGCAGAACACATTACCACAACCTACAAGGCCAGGAACATCATATGCGGATGTCATCAAAAACAATCAAAGCACGCTGACGTCAAACAACCCCAACTCCATTGGCCTCAACCTGGACATCATGGGTTACATCAAGAGTCTACAAACTATGCTTCCTACATTGAAGCATATGTCGGATATCAAAAAAAAAAGGTCAGATTCTCTCACTTATAACTTCCCATATTCTTTCACTCAATGTCTGAACTAACTATAGTCGCCCTCAACGCAGAGTCTATATAGTCCAACATCCGTAAGGAACACTTACTGTTGTTTGTTAAAACCTTCTCCCAAGACATCCTTCTCCTCTCAGAAACGTGGCTTAAGTCCAACTCCCGAGTATACATCCCCAATTATACATTTATTTCCAACCCCAGAACTACTGGATCCTATGGAGGTACCGGCAACCTAATAAATAATAAACTTCAATTCACCGAAATCAGGTTCGCCAATGTTTTCAATATTGAATACACGGCAGTTAAACTTTTTTGTGAAAACCAAAAAGGAATCATAATAACATCCGTTTACATCCACCCAACACGAGAGCCATTTCCTGACTCTGACATATCTCAAATAATCAGACAGTCTCTCCCCGCACCATTCATAATCGGTGGAGGCTGGAACGCTCGACATACAGCATTCAACGAATTAGGAATAACAAATACGGGTGCCAACTTTTGGACCTTCTCTCATCTCACCCATATACGTATATCGACAGTCCACTGCAGCCAACTCGTGTCACCAACTCGACGCGGTCAACAATTGACTTCTTTCTCAAGTCGGCTGATGTCTAGTCAACGGGCCCTCCCACTGTATCCTTCCTCTTTCCCTCTGACCATGGTTCCGTTCACACCTCGATCAAAGTTCCCTCCTTCGAACTGCTCTACTCACACAGTCCTGTCCCGAACTTCTCCAAGACTAACTGGAAAAAGGTTAATAGAGACGTCGCCGAAAGGTTTTCTAACTTGCAAATCCCCGAATCTTCTAACCTAATCCCTGCTGATATCGATCGAGCAGGCCTAAAAATTGGGCAGACACTCAAGGATGCCCTCACCAGCAATACACCTACCACCATCCCTCATAATCATTTAGGAAAACCATTACCCAGCATCCTAACTAAATTGCTGCGTCTCAAAAAACAACTCCGCCGAAAGCTGCATATAAGATTCTGCCCCTTTATTAAAAGTCAGATTCAACTCCTGACCACCCTAATAAATGAAAATTTAAAAAAGTTCACGGATCAGACTTATACCTCTACACTTAACAATATTAAACCCAATCGTGATCTCTTCAAAAACATCAACCGACTAACTGGTCGCAAGTTTAAACCGCGAATCGATCACCTCATCAGCCCATTCAACAACAATCTTATCCAATCCGACACGGATATAGCCGATTGCCTCGCTGATCACTTCTCAAAGATCCATCAACAAAATGATTCCCTCTCAGTCCCTAGTTTTCGAAATACTGGCAACGAATATGTGGGGGTTCTCTACGTCACACGGAGAACCAACCCACAACCCTAACCTGCAAACATGCAAAAACCCGATCCGCAACAGCATACATCTCACCAATCCGCAATAAAAACCTCCAAACCTCCAACAGAATATAATTCAACCGAATATATTCTAATCATCCCGGCATTCATTTCCCCAAAATTGCTTCGGTCAATTATCTATATTTCCTCAACGCAACCAAGCAATCCACATTTCCCCGAAATTCGTATGCCATAACAAACGCATATCCAAATCCTCAACGGAACATTAGCAAGTATACCAAGCCGCACACATTTCCCCGAAGTTCATATGCCTTAACAAAGCGCATACCCAAATCCTCAACGGAACATTAACAGCCAACCAAGCGGCATACATTTCCCCGAAATGCCTTCGGTTAACATTCTATCTAAACGATATTCCTTGCTTGCACCCAAGCAATTTCAATTTCCTGGTATACACAACCAACGAATCCAACTTAGCTTATACGGCAAGGATTCGCTGGAACTAAACTCATATGCATAGGCATAGCAACTCTTCCACTAAATTCTTAGGAAGTGGCAATGAGTTTACGACGCCACTACCACAACGCAATGGATTTTCAATTCCATGAGTCAGTCGCAATTTATCCGCCGTGGCGCCCAGAACGAAGTCGAAAACCGTTATTCGAAGCGTACAAACACTAGCCAATTTTAACCACAGGAGTGCCCCAAAGTGTGAGAATCATAATGAGGTCGAGTAAAGTCGCGAGCGAAAGTCAAATCTCGGTGCAGAATGATTTAGCGTACGTTCATCTGGAACGCACAACCATTGAACAGTGAACCAATCTACCTTGTAGAACAATTTTGTGTGCAGTCGTTCATGAACCCAAAAGGTTAATCCTCGGTGTATAACCCTTTTAGCTCTGTAGATCAATTTTGTGTGCAACCTTTTATGAATAAGAGAAGTTAAGCAACCAAAAAGGACAAATAAAAGTAAACCTGTGTTCGATTAGCCGAAGTGTTTTATTCCTTCCTCCCTTCGTCGATGGTGTATCGCCGTAGTCCATTGCTCGCGGACGACGTATTCGCGCTCATTGCTCCCACTCGCATTAACATTGTCAGCAGAAGGTGGACAGACGAGGGAAAGCGGTATTTGTAGAGACGCGCCTTCCTACGACCCTAGGAACGGTCGATTTTATCCCGTCCCAAGGAACGCGGTGACGCGAACAATTTTACGGACGCGGAAAATGGAAAAGTGGGAAGGAAGTGAATCAGGTGCCCGTGTCTTGGCACAACATACTTCCTAAACCCCCACAAATATATTTCACACAGATTACCCGGATCTTATACTCAATTCATTGGGAAATTTAACGACACAAACAAGGCGTCACATCCTTCAGACACCACCACATTTCTAACCACAGATGAATTAATCAAGTTCATAAAATCACGACCCAACAAAAAATCTACCGGTCTGGATGGAATACCACACCTTCTATTTAAAAGACTTCGCCCGCCAAATCAACTTCCCCTTTTAGTCCTTCTTAACCATATCATAAATGCTTCACATTTCCCAGAGAACTGGAAAATTGCGGTAGTAATTCCCATTAAAAAGTCCGGCAGTTCCATTAACACCTCCAACTATCGTCCGATATCTTTATTGAACACCCTAAGCAAAATATTGGAATGTAAGATCTACCAAAACCTTCTCTCGTTTGCCAGTGATAACGCTCTCATCACCAATTATCAGTTTGGCTTTCGTGAGCGACACTCTACTTGCCATGCGTTACTAAAACTTACACACGATGTCACAACTGGTCTAGAAAACCAATGCCCTACCATATGCATATCTCTCGATATCTCCAAAGCATTTGATTGTGTCTGGATCTCAGGACTTCTTTATAAGCTGCACTGCTTATTTGGTCTGAATTTCAATATTACAAAGCTCCTAGCATCTTATCTTTCTGGGAGAAAATTCATGGTCAGAATAAATTCTTCCCTCTCCCAAACTCACAACATAACCGCAGGAGTTCCCCAAGGATCCATTCTTGGACCACTTTTATATCTTCTATATACTTCCGATATTCCCCAACCTCCACCTAGTGTTGTAATGCTAAATTATGCTGACGATACTTTATTCTACTCTAGCAGTAGATTTGTCAAAGCGGCAAGAAACCGCGTTAACAACTTCCTCCCGCTCATCTCAGCATACTTTAACAAATGGAAAATTTTTGACCACGCTAGCCGTATGTCCCAGATAATAGAAATTAAAAGTGGTGTTATAACTCACGTAGGTAAATATTATCCATATCGCCATTAAAACATAGATACACCATATCTTGCCATTCTACTCTATAGGTATTATCATGCTCGTTTCTTAACTGAATTTTTGAAATACATGTTACATCTTCAAATGGTTTTGTGTAACATCCACCAATGAAAGAGTACCCACGTTAAGAAGTGACATCAAACATATCCATGAACATAGAGGCATGTTCCTCAGGCAACTGACACATTATTTTTAGTGCAGATTCTTACCTCTTGATCTTCTTTCACTCTTTTTTTCCACGCGTAATACTTACTAAAAGGCTCTGGTAAGGGACATCCACGATGAGTGTGTTATTTAATGCAGGAACCACTTCAATTGCTGCATCCGATTTAACTACTCTCGAAATCTTCCTTCGAACTCTTTTCAAAGAAACCTCGCCCTGTGCTTTGAGATTTAGGGGTACCTCAAAATTCCTTCGTGCGAGTGTTTCGTGTATACCCCAGATTTTGAGCCTCCAACAAAAAACCAACAAAATTCATGACAGGATACCAATTCCCCACGAAAAGTGATGCAGAAGACGATTCGCAACACCGGAAATCTGCGATTTAGAATATTACACACTCTTTTATATTAATAAAAATAAAAAAAAAAATATACATATATATTAATACCATATTTCTGGAGTGTACAACACCTCATTTGTTTTGCAACAAAATAAAGAAGGAACAACGATTAAACAAAAGGAATCGAATAACAACAAGAACACAAAAGTAATAACAGAACGAACTAAATTATTAAATAAAACATTTAAGTAAACATAAAATGGATACGTAATTTTTTTTACTTAATATAAAACAATGTGGTCTACCGCATCTCCAATTATTTATACATTATAAAGTTTAGAATAACAATCGAGATTAGAAATGTTTAAACACCTTGCAGTGGAAAACGCAGTCACTTAATGAATGAGGCTCTGGGGGAAATCCATGGTGGAAGAGAGGCATGAGTTTCTCAGCCCCAATAGGAGTAAAATAATATAATACTCGTAATAGTTCCAACTTAAAATTCTCCATTATTGTCCTAGCATTTTTTTCTTCGTTCCTAAGAAAGCAGTTGGACGCCCTGACAGATTTTTCAGATGACTTATTCAAATGTTATTTTCCCGGGTGATTAGATCATGCTTATCCCACTCCTTGGACCGAAACAAATTATAGGTCTACTATTTTTTCAATAACACGAAACTGTAACACGGAAACAAAGTTCCGCGGTTTCTATACTTACTTTGAATTGACAAAATTTGCTTATATCACCTGTAGTGGCAAAAACGACTATCGTGTTGTGGACAAACCAAATTGTTCTCGTACTAATCGACTGTTTTAAGCCTAATAGTTTCCCGGACCAAGTGTTGCTAGCTCTCCGTGTACCCGCCAACCACAAACAGAATCACAATCTTCACACAGCCATTGTTTATAATCGTTGTAAAATTCAGGGTTACATGTGATTGGCATGCATGACTATGACATTACCCAAGGTCGATAGTTGTTAGTAACGTGTGTTCAAAATTTGAAGGAAAGAAAAAACAAACATCTTCCACAATCCACCCACGGATGATTCAGAATCCTATCTTTTCTATTCGTCCAGATACTCGTCATACCACCTACAATGAGCGTGCCTGTCAATTGCCCACCAAGCTGCTAAAGCGAGTACCTTCTGAATCATCCTCATCTCCGGGGTGCAGCAGTGTGACACCTCGTGTTCATTGCTGTGTTATCTAATTGCGTTCCCAAGCTTTTGCTGCATTTTCTACTCGAGAACAGATTGATATTCATCACCATCCAATAGACATTCAGTACTGACCTTGATTGCAACCCAGAGATTAGACATGAATCTATAATTACCATCATTAGCCAACAGAGACCGCCCTGCGGCCCCTTCTACATTCACCTCAACTAGATCGTGTTCACCCCGCTTTGGGACTCCACGAGTCGAGTATTATGTGGTTTTATTTGCGGATTCATCGATGCAAATCGCAAATCCCCAACACTACCACCTCCACAATCCAGTAGATTGGATTGATTGCCCCTAGAAAGGGTAGCACCACCATCTTGGCCTGCGGGCAAGGTGTAAATTCTTCGGACGCTAAACGTGCACTGATTACGAGACAGGGGAATGTGGTGATCTCCAAGCTCCCACATCTAACTGCGCAATCGGCACATGGAGTATGCACTCTCATCAAGAGGAAGTAATTAGATGGAGTAAGTGGCGATGGGAAATAGACGAATCGCCTCTATTCATATCCCTTGTACCGCTCTACGAGCACATTGTTGGAAACTGTACCGAATTTCGATAACTAGTTCACTGGTTATTCTAACCACGTCCATACGAATGTCTTCATTTGTGGGGACAGTAATCGCGCACTTCCATGGCAATCCATCGAGGTGTTCGGCCCGTGAAGACTACTCGGCTGATCTTGTGGCCCATGACCGACAAACTGACGGGTGACTCACTAACGACACAAGAACTTCCTGGAACAAATATTTCTTATATAACAATAGATAGGAAATGATTCATCATGGTTGACTTGTCATGTTAGCCAACTTAAACATATCACTCGACCACAGTATGCCACAAGTGCGGAAAGACCAGAAGTCGTTAATGGACTTACACAAAAGTCTTGGACACAAGCAGATGAGTGAAGTGGAACAGAATTCACAACCGGCAAACAAGACTCTCAAGTCTCGATGGGTGAGCATTGTAGGTGGAAACCGAGTCTAAATTGTCGCCACGCATTACAGCTTTTTAATGTGTCACGTGATGTGTGAGACTTATACACTAAAACAGGAAGTACAAATGATCTGCAATCCGTAGGTCTGAAAAGTATTTCATGATCGGCATCGATTTAAATCCGATTTCGAGTATCCCTTATGTTCCCAAAAACCTTGAAAACGCCTCAGTGCCTATAAAGGATTAACTGGATAGAGTCTTGGATGAAAAAGATGTGATTTGCAGAATTTACCTCAAATATCGAAATGTTTAAGGAGGCCCACAGGAATAGTATACAATGCTAATCGTATCGTAGTAGTTTCTGAAGCAACGTAGGGTCAAGTGTTATTAAGTGTTTTGAATATTTTTCCAGCCCTAGTTCAAGCGCTTGTATCATTGCAAAATTTTTGGTATTGGAGAAAAATTCTGGCAATACAGAAAAAATTATGCGCAGTCAAGTTGCACACAAAGCAGTCAACGTAACGCCAGTGGCATCCGTTTCACCAAAACGAATGTAAACGACCAATATTTGCAAACAGCGAAACCTGATATCCTTCCCCTAACTGAGACTCAGGTCGATTCGTCACCTGACTCGACGTATTCTCTTTGCTCAGGATACGACTTACTTTCGAGATTCCGTTTTAAGGGTGGAGTTTGCGTCTTCACGCGTTCAGATCTGGCTTTCCAAAGGATGGAGGCGTTGGAACCCAATAACTTGGACCTCATATGGTTCAAGGTCGTTATGAGGAATTCTGTTATATTTGTTGTCTTTACTGCTTCCCGAATAACGTTCGACCGCCGAACATCTTTCACATACCGTCGAATGGAACCGATCAACCACCCGGCTTCTGAAATTGTCGTGCTTGGCGATTTTAATGTACATAATCCCAGCTGGTTGTTACACTCTGACAGAACCGACGAGACTAGAAGGCTAGCGGAAATGTTCACTGTTAGCCACAATTTGACTCAACTCGTGAAGGAACATACGTCGGAAACCGTAGGTGATTATGTGAAGACTCTGAATCTGTTTTCGACATTCGACCCGAGCATTTGTACCGTGCTGCTGAGCCACTGGAAAACTCAGATCACCATTTAGTACCGGTCGCGCAACCACTTGCATTTCAAACGAATAACCGACCTAAGAAGCTTCGCCATATATGGAGATATGGAGCTGCCAACTGGTGCGATTTGCGAGATTTCTTTGCATCCTTTCCGTGGTCGGAGGTGTGCTTTGGAGGCTCCAATGTTAACGCATGGGCGGAGTCAGTCCCAGAGATTATTCTTCTCGGGATGGAGATCTACATTCCATACTCTATCGAACCAAATTCAATTGATAAACCTTGGTTTGATAACAAATGCGAGCAGATTATAATGGCAAAAAATAGAGTTTTAAAACAATGGCACTCCGATCCCATCGATGTTAAAAGAACGAATTTTGTTAGAATCAGCAATGCGTGCAACCAGCCGATTGATACCGCGAAGAAGGCTTACAACGATAGAGTGACCACGAAACTCCTTCAGTGCCGAACTGGTTCGCGCTCCTTCTGGTCAATGGCAAGGGCTGTCAGCAGTAACTTGGCCTCCTACTCTTTCCACCCTTCGTGACGGGCAGCGGGATACTAGTCACAAATTCAAAAGATAAAGCTAATGTGTTCGCGAATTTATTTTCCGCGAATTCCAACCTCGATGCCGATCTTTTGGAGCCACTTGTGATCGCGCCGGTACGGTCTTCGATTCGGGATGTGACGTTCCACCCGCATACTGTACAACGCCTACTATGTGGACTGGACTGTAGGAAGGCAATAGGCCCGGACGGAATACCAGCAGTCGTCCTTAAGAACTGTGCTCCAGAACTGTCGCCGGTTCTCTTATGCACGGAGGACATTTCTTACTTTCCTGCTGGAAAGTCGCTCAAGTTCAGCCAATTCCAAGGAGGGAAAAAAGTGTCTTCCACAAAATTACCGGCCGATAGCATTACTGTCTAAGTTATCTAAGGTGATGGAAAAGGTCATCAATGCCGAATTCATTAAATATTTGGAGGGCAACGGAATTCTGAACGGTCGTTAAAACGGTTTCCGTGGCAGGCGATCCACGGGAGACCTTTTGGCCTGTATAAACAATATATGGACATCTGCGATTGAGGGGCATGGTGAGTCAAGAGTGGTCCCATTGGATACCTCCAAGGCTTTTGACCGCGTCTGGCACGGGGCATTGTTGAACAAACTTCGTTCATATGGATTTTCCCAGCAGCTTCGCGGCTGGACGAGGAGCGTCCTCGAAAATCGATTGATCCGGGTTGTTGTAGACGGCAAGTCTTTGGATCTGTATCCTGTTAATTCCGGGGTGCCTCAAGATTCTATTTTGGCTCCGATCTTCTTTTCGCTTCACATAAATGATTTGTTGGAGTCAACGGATAATCGACTGCTCACTTTTTCGGATCATAGTACACTTTTTCGAGTGATCGGCCGATTAGTGCATCAACGTCGCACCAGCTCGCACTGTGCTCTGACATTTAAGGGTACTCCAAAATCGCGCGTTTGTGTAAGAAAAAAGCTGACATGTAGCCTGATCGAATCTCTGAATCAGGATCTGGAAAAGGTCGTGAAGCGGGGAAAGGCCAATCTCCTTGATTTCAATGCAACGAAGATACGATATACAACATTCACAAAGAAAAGCGGATCATCGGTTCCACAGCTGATGATGAATGGACAGGCCCTCGAATTTGGGGAAAGCATAAAACTTCTCGACCTCACGGTCTGTGGGAATGTATCGTGGCATAAACGTATGTCGAATATCGCCACGTCCGAGTCTGGAAAACGGAGTTCTTTTTTAGAGTAAAGAAATATTTTAATCTGGTCCAACTTTTTCCCCTGTATAAATCATAAATAAGATCCGCGCCTGAATATTGCTCTCATGTTTGGAGCTCTGCTCCTAACCATATCCTCAACCTACTTGGGACCATACAGTGGCGAGCGATCCGGCTGATCCGGGACAGGGCGCTGATGTCAGGACTACAGTCGCTATTACATCGAAGGCGCTCAACGTTTTGACAGAAACTTTTATCAATATTTGGAAATTGCGCCCTATTCTGAACTCTATAGTTTGCTGAGTGGTCTTTACTGTAGGCATTAGAAGAGGGACTCAAAAACAGATCGAATAGAAGATATGAAAACATTTCTATATTTCTTGCGTATCTTCAAGACAAATTGGATTCGTTTTACTATTAAGGAATCAAACGTCATGATCAGATATCAGGACTCAAAACCTGTTCATAAGGTGCCAAGATAATTTCAATGTGTCTGCTCAGAATTGTCGAATAACTTTGGCGCTTTTGGCCAATACGTCCACTCTTAAAAATATATCTTCAACGCAGAAGAGTTTACCATGTACAGTTTCTTTGTCCCTATATTGCCACTGTCTCCATCCTCACCTATAATCTGTTGAATCTCCATCTTATATTCCATCAGTAGAATGTAGAAGATCTTCAACCAAAGACTAAATAAGTTTTAAAAAACTCTTGCTCTTCTTTTCAAAGTCGATGGTGATGTCGGAGACACGACGCTGACGTCGGCACTACAGTCGCTATCTCATCGAAGGCGCGTAGCTGACCTCTGTCTGTTTTACAGAGATTATAACGGGTATTGTTCTTCGGAGATTCGTAGTATTGTTCCGCGTAATTAGATTTATATGCGCTCCACGAGACAATCCGGCGGATCATGTAGTGCTCTAAAAAGCCTTACCACCTTTTCCCCCCATTCCAACATCCAAATCCCAGCTATATTACCCAAAAACCCTAAATCCTGTCAAAACCCGAATTAACCCAAACATGATCCAAAATTCGCAATAAATGAATCAAACATTCGTTTATCGCCTAACATTTGCCCCCACGGCATAATTAAATCCAAAATCCCAAATTAAAATAAAATTCCCAATAAACGAATCTAATATTCGTTTATCGTTCTACATTTGCCCCACGGCATCAATCGAAAACCAAAATTCAGAGATCGTTATCTCTATTTGAAAATTTCCATTGAGATAAACAAATAGAAAACCAAAATCCAGATACATTCCCACATCTGCGAAATAGTTTCGTAAGAATTCAAGAAATTGAATTCTTATCTAAAATAAACACTGAACATCTCACTCAGGATACCCAAAATCGGGATTGTTGTATGAAAATGTGTATTTTCGGGATACAAATCTCGATTTGTTTTCCTTAATAAAGGAATGGTAAAGCAATATCCGCACTCACTTCAACATCCGCATTCACTTCAATATCCACGCTCACTGCAGTATCAAATTCACTTCAATATCTACGCTCACTTCAGTATCAGGCTCACTTCAATATCCGGACTCACTTCAGTATCCGTCACTCACCATCCGGGTTCGGATCAGAAATAGGTACATCAGGTTTAAATATTCTGAACATAAAATCTTTTGTTAAAAAACTTACTAAAAACCTAATAAAACTGTACAGGATCCAAATACACCGAGGATCTTTCAGTACTAAACTGATAATCAATACAAGGAGGAGCTGACAAATAAAAATTACCAAAAAGGACAACTGACTTTTCATTTATTTCTAAACCCCCAAATAGTCTAGGAAAAATCCTAGCGGAGTCGACGGCTTGCGGAACCCAGGACATAAATATTCAGGGTAACATCAACCGACATCAGGACGTTGCTCTTCCCTCTGGGTCAGAGGAAGCACGGCAACGACCCCTTGCTGTAGTGCGTTGTTTCAGGAGCGGTCTATTAAAGAGATCCCACATCCTTTTCAGGATAAGGAGACGCGCTTCCTGAAACAGAAACCCACAACAATCATACCACTTTGGGGTTCATCTCCAGTCGGGGCGAACATCTCTGCATTAGAATTCGTTACGTTACAGAACGGGAAAGCTGCAGAATTCTATCACCGCGCGAGTGTTTCCAGAACGTTACAACCTGCAACTGCTCAAAAAGAACTGCAACAGTTATTAGGTCGCATCTCGTGGCCCGCCTCTCCCGGGAGAAGTGTAATAAAAAAAATCCTTGGCCCGATGGCTATAAAAGCACAAATACCACTCTAAACCGTAACATTTGGTCATGGAGAGGTAACTTCTCAATAATTTGAAGGTTTTCAGTTCCATACTACTGATAAGGTTTCCGCTTATCACGAAATGAAATTGATAAGTTTTTGCCAAAAAAGCCCCATTTATGTGACGTGTACTTAGCGGCTGGCAACCAATCAAATGCATTTTGTACTGCCTTTATGTCCAACTACGCAGAACGAGGTCGTGTCGATATTGTCGAAAATGTCTCAATACTGGCCTATATGCCTGCAATGCTTGCATTGGATCGGCACGGACGAAGTCAATTTAGACAAAAAATCTTCCGTGCAAACTTATTATAGTGTCTTTTGAAGGTGCACTTTACACTTCAATTTTTTTTTTGAGATGTTATTTTGAATGTACAACTGAACAATTTCAGCACGTTCACTTGGCTTATACAGATCCATATCAAAAATCTCCTAAGACTAAAGTCCTAAACCAAGCACTATGACAGCTGCCAGACAAAAAATTACAAAGTTATGGTGCAGCCCGATGCGCTCACTTTAGTTATGCCGGCATGTACATTTTTTTCCAGGAAACGCGGACAGGATTTTAAGGCATGCTACTGGTGAAAACTGCTACTACCTCACAATTACCTAGGTAAATTTTATATAATCCGTTGCGCAATAGACGTATGTACGTCTTGCTCGCTCATGGCACTACTAACTACAAAGTCGAGCGCGACTGCTAGCCGAGCCCGTCCCCCTACCCTTCATAAACCAAACAATAATCACGCACAAGATATTCAGCTTGACGTGAATGGTAATATCATTTCATTTATTGTTTTACAGGTTATGTCCGCTATCACAACTTTGGGCAATTGAGATCTCGAGTTGAATGAATGGAAAAAGATGAAAGCCGTGTGCTTTTCCAAGCAAGATCATTTGCAGCAGAATCACAGCATATTACCGAGGAAGGATGGGTGAGGTGCTTTACGGCTTGACCAAGGAGGAGGAGTGCGGTCATTAGTGCTACAAAAGAATCAAAATTACATCATCATTACCCTCGACGGCTATAACTCTTGTTTTCCAAAAATGGAAAAATGAGAAGCAGATTCGGCCAATTTTTGTTAAGTTAAGTTTTATGGAGAATAATGGATTCAAAAAACAAAAAACAAAAAAAGAAAGCCAGAAAAAGATATTTATTTGCAGCTCCAGACAAAGACTCTTGAAAAACATGTCATGGAGTGAAAACCCATTATCTTTAGCAATTATTGACTTTTCCATCAACTCTTCATTAAGTATCAATATGTGAAATAGTTTACTTCTTCTTGATCAGCTAGACTACGCTGAAACCCGTTGAAATATTTTGAGGATCGTCTCAACGCATTCGTCATTGGCGACTGTCGCAATACATTACATTCAGCTAAAAAGGTTTATATCATATTCCAATCCCAGAGAATAATTAATTAATAAACCAGGGTATTGTACTAAAATGTATAAACAAAAACAAAATAATCCGCTCTATTTCGTACCTTTTATAACCAATCGTGCTTGACAATTGGAAACATAATGTGGTTGACCAATGAATACATTAAAGCGTATCGGGTAGGCAAAGCCAATTTTCTACCTGATAACCTGGTAACCTAGGCAACCTCATGAGGGTGCTTGGCTTATTTCTTGAATTATTTATGGTGGCCTCAGCCATTGTTTCGCTGTAACTTTCAGCCGCACTTTTGTTTACCTTTTATTTCATAAACTGCGGTTTCAATATTAGTTACCTTTCGATTGTTTGTTGGACTTTTTGATTCCTCAAAGCCACATAATGGCTTATTAAAGTTTACGAATATTCGACTAATCGGATTAATATTCGACCAGAACAGTATTTCAAAATTTGACCATAACTTAACGTCTCAGAGGTGGGTAGTAAGCTTCCAATTTATTTACTAGGGTTCCTTTTGGAAATACCATGGTTTTACATCTCAAAGAGTGACTTTTACGCATTCGCCGAAACGTATATTCTTGATGCACCTTCTTGGGACATTCTGCTCACCTAATTAGTAGCACATTCAGAAAACTATCAACTTCGCATTTATCATACAGATTTGCATTAACAAACCATTAGCGATAAGCTTGTTGTCGTCGTGGGGCACCCCGCTTAAGACGACTATGTACAGAACTTTTTCGGCGTTCACGGGATAAAAATAACGTAATGATCTGTGTTCAATTCTCAAGAGATTCTTATTCTCCAGATTCCTAATTCAAATGCATTCGACTTATGAAGAAGATGAGGTATAAGTACAAAAACGCCCGTCAGGGGCAGAAGCCGACGGCGTAATATTCCACGAACCGAAGGAAGTCCGAGCTTTTTTTTCTCGCTAATCACCTAGCCTTCCAATGTGGCGTGCATTGTAACTTTTTTCGCGCTTTCAATACCATTTCCGAGAGTGGTACTGGTTATGACAGTGGTTGTTGTGCCGTTTCAACTTGGTCTTGACTCTTGAGAATCTCAACTTGCCTACACTTGGCATCCGAGGGGGAATGCCGGACAGATTACATTGCGAGTTGTTAGCGCTACTCAGCTTCTGCTTCTGCTTTTGCTGGAGACCTTGAAAATCTGAATCTAAATACAGGCAATTCGCTTCGTTAGGTATATTCAGAAGCCCCTTTTCGTCTTCGCTTCTAAGATGACGGATTTTTATCTGCAGATTTCTTAACTTGATGCTAAAGGAGCTTTGGCTTTCAATGATGTCAGGCAGGGGAATTAAACCAGAAAATTAAATTCGTCGTTCAAGAGTCACCTTGAAGTGTTAAATGATGGAAGTGCGACGCGGCAATAGTTTTCTTGAGTTTTCCGACCACTAGTGCTGTGCTAACTTGGTGGGTTTCTGGAAATCCGAGATGCTTTAAAGATGATTTAAAGTTAAGCGCTGAGTTACAGGTAATCAAGTAATTTCACGTGATGAATGACTTAGACACGATGAGAATACTATCTTAAGAGTGGTGACTTACTTATCTTCAGAAACAAAAAAGAATAAAAAAATATGGTCAAGCTGATCAACAAAAATAGACTGTTTTAATAAATGGAAACTGAATGAAAAGTTACACAATGGTTGCTTTTCAAATAATGGCTTTTTATTTCATAACATGTTTTTCAAGAGTCTTCGTCTAGAGCCGCAAATGAGCATCTTCTTCCGGATTTCCTTCTGGCAGTCCTTATTGGCCAAATTCGCTCCTCATTTTACCATTTTTGAGAAACAAGACTTACAGTCGTCGAAGAGACTGATGTAATTCTAACTGAGAACTTTGTACCAACAATGATCGAATTTCTCGTTCTCTGATAAGGCTGTAAAGCACTTCATTCATCCTTCTAGCTAAGTGATGTGCGATAAGCGCAGGTTACCGAGCTTTTGTGATCCTGCCGGTGCCCTGTGAGTAGGGCGTTACAATATACTCAAAGCCAGGC
Source organism: Microdon myrmicae (assembly GCA_963931805.1). NCBI lineage: Eukaryota > Metazoa > Arthropoda > Insecta > Diptera > Syrphidae > Microdon > Microdon myrmicae. Next base: position 11,267,583 of record OZ007497.1, read on the forward strand.
CGGCTTGTCGAAAGAGCCGGCTAAAGGCCGAGTGGTAGGTGGGGTCCCAACGCCCTGTCGCACGATGAAATACCTCTCCATCAATCTAAAGGCTCCGTAAATGGTCAGCATAAATCCCTGGCCATCTTTTGGAGTTTGGATGATGGACCGGTTCGAGAAAAGGATGGTGTAGGTGATTAGTCGGTCCTAAAATGAGATACCATCCCGTCACTCTGTATTTTCCGCGATTTCGTCCGGAGAAATTTTCGACTATGTTCCGTATGCATGGCTGATGGCCCAGACTGACACGGAGATAAGTCTTGATGATACCATCTGGGATGAAGAATTCCGCAAGTAAACTAGTAGATGTCCGGGGAACATCATACACATATTCTGATAAATAACCGAACTTTAAGAAATCTGTCATCGCGTAATCGGGTTTGTTTTTGAAACTCTGTCGACGTTCGACTGATAGCGGCATATTTTAACATCAGGGGCATCGGTTTCACCAATATGAATGTAAACGCCGTCCACTAATATTTGCAAACAGTGAAACCTGATATCCTTGCCCTAATTGAGACTTAGGTCGATTCGTCAATTGATTCGACATACCTTCTTTGCTCAGGACACGACTTACTTTCAGTAATCAATGTGACACCGAGCCGTACGGACGTACTCGAGCATCTTGTGTAGACGTATCGACAGTTAACAAACGACAGTTAACGAATCTTTCAACGGAAAGGCCTTAAAAGTGAAGTCAGATAGACCAATTACTTGAACAAGACAATACATTTTGACTTTCGCCCCGTGTTTTGTTTTGTGAAAAGTGACAATAGCAGTGCGCATACAAAGGCCACATAAAAAAAACAATTAGTGCCGATACGCGACGTACGAAGTGTTCCTGTTTGTGTACGTGCACAATATAATAAACAAACTCCTGAACATGATTATCTATCTGTCACTCGCACAATAAAAAAAAATAATAAAAAAAGAAGTGAGAACATGTGGTCCATAATATGGACGTGTGGGGGTTCTCTATATCGCACGGAGAACCAACCCACAATTCTAACCAACCTTGACCGCTAACAGCGCGTCACCTTAACCCAACTCCCCATGCAAAATCCGCACAGCATACATTCCCAAATCCGTAATAGCATACATTCCAAACTCTGCAATAAAACACAACCCAAAATCCGCAACAGAATACAATTCAACAGAATACATTCTAAATCATCTCCCACATCTACAACCAACCCACATCTACAACCAAACCACATCTACAACCAACCACATTTAATTTCCCCCGAAAACCATTTCGTTTCCTATTCTACCTAAAAGATGTAAACCGCATCAATTCCCTACAATCAAACCGCATACATTTTCCCAAAATTGCTTCGGTTAATTCTCTATCCAAATCACATTCCTTGCTTGCGACCAAGCAATTCTAATTTCCCCCGAAAATCATTCCGGCTCACTTCTTGCCTAAACTATTTCCTCGCTTGTAACCAAGCAACATTTAGTTTCCCCGAAAATCATTTCGGCTCCCATCCTACCCAATACCAATTCCCCTTACTGGCAAGTCACCAGCACAATGCGTTGCATTTCCGCGAAACGACCATCGCGACCATCAAGACCCTTGACCATACTTGGCTATGCCGCCGAAACCAATTTCCCGGTACACACAGCCAAATGATGATTCCCCGGAACTAAATCCCCTATACAGGCATAGCAACCCTTTTCAAAGTTCCTAGTAAATGGCAGTGAGTTGATTTTAGCTATGACTCCGAACTTTCCCTCGCCAGTAATTAGTCAGTCGAGTCACAACCACCGTCGAGCGCACATCGCTCTTCCATCACCCCGAGTCGAGTAGGAAGTCCGCGCCACTGTATTGAGGAAAGGAAAGAAAATAAAAGGAACGAATTCAACCTCGGTAGCGTCCACGCGAGCGGGAGTTATAAAGTAAATTATCGCGACCACGGAAAACTTAATGAACAATATCATACGTCGCCGCAGCCTCGTAACTCAGTGGATAAAGTAAAGTCGGAAATTAGCGGAGATCGATAACTTCCTACGCGGATGCTAGTGTATTAAACTACTCATTGTACCCCATATGCCTAAGTGCTACTGACTTGTAGATTGCGGTAATGACGCAATATTTCGTACTGTGTAAAATATTGAAGAAATAAAGAACATTAACGTGGAAATCATTCATTATCATCATTCAATCATTACCTTGTGGCGCCTTCTCCTCGCGGATGACAGTTTCGCGGCAGATCTTCTAGTAGGCGGCTACCGGTGAATAACTAAAAGGTATGATCCAATTAATCGCACCTTTATAATAGATGCAATCTAGACTGACTCAGTGGTGACTGTTCCTTGGCTGTGAGTTCCGAACGAGAAACGAAAAATAAAGAAAAACACAAAGTGCGAACGAGCTTACCGTTACCGGTGCTATTACCTGCAACTATTTGCCATTCCCCGGACTTCTGTCGATGGGGGAGAGTGAACCTGTGCCGTACCTCAGCACCCTTAGTTGAAAACCCCACAGACGTAAAACAAATGGATGCCAAAGTGGTGCTTCGGAGAAGGCAAAATACAGACGTAAATCTAAAGGCTAATCGCCTTAGAACAAGTGAAAACAAGGATGCAGACACGTTGATTGCCAACAGAGACGACGAAGACAACACCCATGGTGCCCAGTACTCAGGGGCTGGAAACCAATTCCAAGAACTAGCTGTCAGCGAAACAAATGCAGACGCTAGTAATCAAATCGAGGTCCTCAACTGACTCATCCATGAGATTAGTCTTAAAAAACAACAATTGGACAAACAAATGGAGGAAGTTGTTAAACTAAAAAACAACCTGAGCCAGAACGAGCGAAAAACGAAAATGGTACAACAACAACAGCAAGAACAAAGACAACAGCAACCCACGAAGGCAAAGAAACCACGACAAGATAAGGAAACTCAACAGCAGGAACCACATCAACAACAACAGGAGGAACCACATGAACAGCAGGAAACATTTAGCAGGTGCCAGTCAAAAAAAGGGAGAAAGTACCTCCTATCTACATCAGCTACATGGAGACAAAGGATCTCATAAAATTGGGTGAGTTGACATGCAAAACTTTTAAAACAAAACGAATAAATAATTTTAAGATAAGTTTAACATGCCATGATTTAGAAGGGTATAACAAAATTAAATCGGCATTGGGGAAATCGAAAAGCGAGTACTACACGTACACCCCTAAATCGGAGAAAACTGTCTCCATGCTCCTCAAAGGAGTTGACCCTTCCTTTACTCCCGAGGAGGTGCTCGAACAACTAAAAGGCTTCGAAAACGATATCTTGAAATTTACAGGTGTGAAACCATTTCTACAGCAAATTCTAGAAATCGCAACCGTAAGTTGCCTTTCTTCATTGTGTCGCTAAGCCCCAATAGTAAAATTGATGGACTTAGATATATTAAATACATTAATCACCAAACAATAAGTTGGGAGAGATAAAGAAGTCCGACCGCGTATTGCAGTGTATGTGCTGTCAACGCTTCGACTGCGAATTGCAATATGTATTTCAGATGCGTCGTGGCAGCGAATTGCAATATGTATTTCAGATGCGTCTAATGCCTAAACAAACATAACATTGGAGAATGTCCATTTGGCAAAGAACAGCTCCCGGATAGAAATAAACTATCCTGCGTCCTCTGTAACAACTCAGGCCATCCTTTAGAGGTTGCCCTAAGTACCAACAACTAAAATCAAAGTTGGAAGCCAGAAAGAAGTAAGTTGAAGAAGAGAAACGAATGAAAACTCGCTCTTACAACAACTTCGTGGCACCAAGTGTGTCATACGCCCAAATGGCAGGTGGAGTAAAAAATGCACCAATCTTAGAACAATCATCCAATACCATTAAAACGCCTGCTCCAGAGGCACAAACTGATATAACAGCTATATTACTGTCCATACAAGGACATTTCGCTGCGTTTGATAAAACATTCGAAAAGATCAACAACAGCAAAAAAACTGACGGAACAAGTGGCTCGAACGGACATTATCTATTCGACCCTGTTTCCAGACGAACCCGCATTTTAATCATAACCTTCACTGCGGCTGAATTAACCCTAAAAATTATTGCGGCGAATGTTAATTCACTAATCCGCATGGAAAGAAGGGATAATCTCAGCAATCTGCTGGACGCTGAACGCCCAGATGTGCTTTTGGCTAGCGAAACTAAGCTAATCCAAGGGCACAAATTGGGCTACCCAAATTATAATGTAATTAGACGAGATCGTCCAAATTCCACTCAGGGGGGTGAGGTCGCTGTCTTAGTTAAAAATGGTCTACAACACAAAGTCGTTTACAGTAGAGATGTGTACAATTTCCAGGTACTAGAAGCCTGCGTTATAGATATTCCTTTGAAAAGTCTAAGGCATCTATATGTAATATCTGCTTATGCTCCCTAAGCTCTACAGTGTCTACAGTTTATCAATGAACTTGATACCCTTTTTCGAAGTCTCAAGTTAGACTAGGAAAATAATTATTTCTTTATTGCGGGAGATCTCAATTCCAATTACAGTGTTTGGTGTAACCTTATCACAAACACGAGAGGCAATGTGTTGTTTGACTGGTGACAAACAAACGCTATCGAATATAAACTAGAATTGTACGCTACAAATCCGTCATATCCAAGAGGAAATTCTTTCTCGGATTTAGTGTTGCTGGACGAGCGAATACTATTATTAAATACGGATCTAACTACTCGAAATTGTCTTCGTACAATCGAGTACGATAGCGATCATTATGGACTTAGTGCCGTAATATATATCCCAAACGAACACTCACTACTTGAGCAGTATAAACAGATACATTCTTTTAATTCCGGAAAAGCACACTGGACGCGCTTTGATCGGATAATAGAAAAAAAATTACGCACCAATGGCATAGATCCACCAACTGACAGGAGAATTCATAATGACGAAATTGATCATTATCTTTCGACGATGAACAACATTGTCATTAATACAATGGATTGTTCTATCCCAAAAGTGTCTCACATGGTGAGCCATACAAGCCGATACAGAAACTCAACGATCGACGAACTGTATAGACAAAAGAGTATTCTGCTCTTTAAGTTAAAACTGCTCTCCAGACAGTTCAGCGATCCAAATAGCCAGGAAATAAAAGCAACTAAGCCAATAATTACATTACTGATCTGTGACAACTATAGATCAGTCATTAATGAAGAGTGGAACAACAGAATTCAAGCCATTAAAGCTAGTGGACCTAATATGTTCTCTCAAATAAATAAAGTCTTTCGAAGGAAAGATTATAATGACATTCCATGTCTTCGAGTTCCGCGGACTCCCGAGAATGGTCAAACTCTGCTGAACCCAGGACTTACCCTGGAACACATCGACCAAATCGAACAGTTTGACGCAGAGGCCGATGCGAACAGGAAGGCTGGAAAAGTTATGAAGTGGCTAACTACCGCATGTGATGCATCTATGCCACGACAAAGACAACCTGCAGGGACAAGCAAACCAGTGTATTGGTGGAACCGAGAAATTACCCATGTGCGATAGGAGTGCAACAGGTAACGACGCTTGCAACAAAGAGCAAGAAACCGTAACACCTACCCACAGTTGCATGCGAAATTCGTCAACAAACGGAAAAACAAATTATTATGAACAATTTAACAAGCCTCGGGTAAGGACTGGATACCGGTGGAGAGACTTACTAAATAAGACCAAGACCGGATCCCGATTGTAGTGCCGATGATGACGATGATGAAAACTGGCATATCCAGAATCGTTGCTGTCCTCTTGCTGCAGTTTGATGATGTGTTGAGAGAGTAAGAGGAGTGGAGTATTGCTGAAAGAGAGATAGCCCCCGTGACCACTGAAGAGGTGCTCTTGGCTGCAAGGGTTTTTTAAAAAAAAACAAAACCCCGGGACTGGATGTTATCCCTAACGCTGTAATGAAGACTGCTTTTACAAAAAAACCGGAAGTCTTCACCAGTTTTTTCACAACCTGCCTTCAAACAGGACTATTTCCTAAACGATTGAAAAAACAGCTTCTTGTGCTTATACCAAAAGGAGTTAAGAAGCCAGAAGCGCCGTCGTCTACCGCCCGTTGTGCATGCTGGACACAACAGGAACACTGCTTGAACGAGTAATTGCCAGTCGTTTGGAACAATTCACTGAGGGGACACCGGGGCTCTCTGAATGACAGTACGGGTTCAGGGAAAGGTAGATCAACCGGCAAGCCACTATCTATGGTGTGCGACATAGCGGGAGCACGGTGGCTAGGAGATATGAACAAATATTGTGCTGTGGTCACACTAGACGTTAAAAATTCATTTAACTCGGTGAACTGGAATCGGATTCTAGAAGCGATCTACAAACTATCTCTCGGATAGAAGACTACTCTATGACACAGATGAGGGACCACAGGAGTATAAAATAACGACAGGTATACCCCAGGTGTCTGTATTAGGTCCGCTGTTATGGAATATCATGTATGACGGTGTGCTCAGGGTCAATGTACCGGAAGGAGTTAGAATCATTTGATACGCCGATAATTTGGTGAGAGTGGTCGTAAAAGCTAAACATCTAGATGACCTGGAGAATATATTTGCTCCCAAATAATCCAGAGTATTAAATGCTGGCTAGATATGGCCGGACTGAAACTAGCTGGGCATAAGACGGAGGCAGTTTTAATAAGCAGCCGCAAGAAAGTTGAACACCTTGATTTGGAAAGAGAAGGACAAATAATCAGATCCAGTCCCTATATTAAATATCTTGGTGTTATACTCGACAACAGGTTGAGCTTCAAGCAACACCTGAGGAAAACTAGTGAAAAAACGGCAAGAGTATGTAAAGTTTTGGCGAGACTGTTACCCAATGTTGGTGGATCCTGGCCCAACATAAGGAAACTGATAACCAATATCAATACCTCTATTATAATAGAAAATACGATAGAACGGGTACAAATGTGTATCAGCACTGGCGGCAGCCACTTGACGGATATTATCTTTTCCACTTAACAGAAAAAATTCTAAAGGTCCAAAAAAGGATTTCCATCACTCAAGATAATATTTGTTTTTACTTAGCAAAAACGTAATTCAAAAACAAAATTGGATGATTAATTTTGCGCCACCTTGTATATATATATATATATATATATATATATATATATATATGGGGCGCCTCGATAGTATAGTGGTTAGTATACCGCCTGTCACAAGGGAGACCGGAGTTCGTTTCCCCGTCGGGGAGCCTCTGGCGCAAGACTAATGACCTTACCCGGAAAAAACAAATCATTATGGAAAATTTAACAAGCCTCAGGACTTGCTAAATAAGGCCAAGACCGGTTCCCGGTTATAGTGCCGATGATGATGATGATATATATATATATATATCTAACATATTATATAAAAAGGTTTTTCGTGTGTCAGATTTTTTATAACATGTTAATCAACCGCCAATTGCCATTATTAGTTTTAAATCCTAAATTGATCGTGTGTCGAAAAAAATTAAATCTATCACCCGAAGAACATCACGAGCGTCAGTTCAGTCAATAAAGAAACGATATTATGAAAAGAAAAAAAGAAGAAATAAATTCAAAAAGGTATAGAACAGGTAGCAAAAAGGCACACAGAAAACATGACATATGAACAAATTGAAAGCAAACGTAAATTAGATTTACAATATCGTGCAAATAAGCGGGCAAAAAAACAAAAATTATCATTGAGTGCTGATTATGATCCAAAAACTAAAATTGATTACTTAGATCATGGAAATTTGACAAATGTGTGTAAATATTGTAACGCATTGAGTTTTGAAGGTTTTAAAACATTGATCGTTACATTGAAATTGAAAATTAATTTAAAATTGTTGATAATTACATTAAAACTGACATCGGGGTAGGCGAGCGTAGCGAGCAGGGGGCAAAGCCCCCTAGTATATATATATATATATATATATATATATATATATATATATATATATATATATATATATATATATATATATATATTATATTACATTGTATGCAGCTCACATATGGGCAGGCGCCGCACAGTAGAAGTCGTACATGAGGGGAGTGAATTCAAGACATAGGCTGGCATAATTAAGAGTATGCTGCGTGTTCCGAACGGTATCCGAAGATCCTATAAATGTTTTGGCCGGGACAACACCACTTGACGTTGGACCTAAGGAAACCGCTGCATGAGGTTTCACTAGACAATCGTCGGAGGATGCGGCCACAATTGGAGCTCTCAAGCCTAAGAGAATGGCAACGAAGGCAGGAGTAACAGAATACATGCTGAGTTCAAAACAGGTCCGTAGCAAATGCTATTCTATGTGACATGATGCAGCAGCTGCGAAGTGACGAGCGAGTAACAGGTAAACTCCGTCCCGCGATGGAATATTTAGAAAAAAGTTCCGCGGGGATCAACGGGAATATGTGCCTGGCGGTAGGTGGTTTTAGTGGAGAATCGCTTAACAGAAATGAATTTTAAACTGTCAGTTTCGACAGACTTAAGTTCCTCGAGGATTTCCTCGGGTGAAAATTCCAAACATTATGATTGTTTTCTCAGATTTAGGTGTGTACGTAAAGTACCCACTTCCTGCTCTCTCTAAAACCGTTTTTAATTCGAAAACTTTCGTAGACCGATGTCAAAAACATTTAATATTCAGCTACTTGATCTCCTAGTTTTAAAGTAGGGCGTTAGAATATACTCGCAGCTAACATAGGCCGGCTTGTCGTAAGAGGCGACTAAAGGCCGAGTGGTAGCCGGGGTCCCAACGCCCCGTGCGCCCTGTGAAATACCACCCCATCAAGCTTTAGGCTCCGTGAAATGGTCGGGGGGATTCCTGGCCATCTTTCGGAGCTTAGCTGATGGACCGGTTCGAAAAAAGGTTGGTTAGGTGGTATTCGGTCCCAAGGGGAGATAGCACCGCGTCACGCTGTACATTCTGCGATATCGCCGAGAGGAATCTTCGAAGGTGTTTTTGATGTTTGGCTGATGACCCGGACTGAGACGGAGATAAGTCATGATGGTACCTTCTGATATAAAGAATTTCGGAGGTAAACTAGTCTCCCATTCGGATCTCCGTGGGGACTGTGGCGGTTCCGCCAAACCCCACTATCTACTTACCGTCAAACCCCCATTATATTCAGCCAATTTCCTAACTTCACTAATGCAATCGCATTAGTACTTGAAAATACTTCACGCATCATGTAGATCAAATCTATGATCTTAAAAAGTCCCTGTCAAAGAAAACTTTCCTTTCATGCATTCTCTTCGCATACAATTTCCCGTAAGATTTCTTTCTTTACCTTATCAGGCAGAACCCTCATTATTACAACCCAATCTACATCAGTTTCTGCTAATGCAACGCATTATCACCTATAAATGCTTCACGTATTATATAGATCAAATCTATAATGTTAAAGTCAATTCAATTCAATTTTATTTGGTAGATGATATGGTACATTTATATTTTATAACTAGTGTTTTGGGAATCTCGATCATGATGAGGAATGTCGTCATCCGAGATCCTATATGTTGATGTTCCGCCGAACGAGGAATGTCGTTCGGGGAATTGCGACGGTGGATTACTTCGCCAAAAGAGGATTGACGCAATGGCGTCCGAAACCAACGATGCCTGAAACTAAATCTGTATTGAGATGAAGGGCACAGCAATACCTTTTTGCAACCCCTGCAGAAATTGTTGTCCCTCCGTCAAAGTTCGTGTTTGCATTTGTAAGTTCATAAACGAAAAGAATGTGCACCAGACAACGCTCGAATAGAAAAGCTCGACTTCATTTATTGCACACTAGAAAATTCGTATAAATTTAACTGCCTCATGGTGGCGTGTGACAAATCAATTAAAGTAAAGTTAAACTGCAAAAGCCATATGGTGGCGCGCGAGAACAAAATTCAATCAGTAATTATTGTTGAACACCAAAAACACCGTATCTGACAGTAATTCAATTTCTGTATTGCCGAACCACCAACAACAGTAAACAAACATGAGATGACAGTTTCTCCACTGTCATCGTGTTGTTGGCATGTGTGGTGAATATGTGTCGGGATGGTATTCTGCATCGCTGGAGTCCGCTAACCTTTGAGGTCACGGAGGTGGCCAATTGATCTGGATCTGAGTTGTAAAGTCGCAACCCACGATCAATGACCACGTGATGGCTTGTAATGTGTCTCGCTGCATCGAGACCGGTGGTGGTTGCAGGTACTGCGCACGTTGGCGCCCGCCTGGAGTAAGTGGCCGGCAGGATGCGGTCGTGGTTTGGTGAGGCTTTAGCGTGGAGTCGGGTGCGGCCTCGTCCCTGGCACTGTCCGCGTGTCCTGGCGGAATGGCAGTCGCGGGCCAAGTGCCTCCCGGGGTCGTCGGAATGCAGCCTCTGTGGATGCACAGAGAGGCGTGCTGGTTCGCTGGTTGCTGGGGAGCGCCGCCCGCCAAGCAGGGCATTGCGCGCTCCTGGTCCTGTTGTGGTAACTACACGTGGTAGCGGTTGGCCTGGGTAGTTTTGGACCTGGGCAGGAGCTTGACTACATGGTGTCCTGGGTGTGGTGGGATGCCTTAAAGCCTTTGGGTGGGCCGGCTGCTGGCTCCTCGATTGCCTGCTGAGCCTGTTAGCACCCACCCCAGTTCAGTGGCCTGCGGGACGAGGCCGGAACGTTGGTCCTTCCTTAGGCCTTCGAGGATGATGTTGGGTACACGTCTGCCCCAAGGATGATGTCCACCTTGTCGGCGGAGGCGATGTGTGGATCGGCCAGGTTCAGATCCGCCACGAACGAGATATCCCTCGTCGCCGATTGTGATGGTGGTTCATACACTGATAGCCCGGACAGGATGAAGGGCCTCAGTGTCCATTGTCTCGAGCCGTGGAGGTGAGAAGTGATTCTGATGGCGGCCTGAGTCCTGGTGGCAAGGCCACGAGTGCCCCCGATACCGTAGGTGGGGACGGATGATGCTTGGCGTCGGAGGTTTAATCTTCGCGCGAGTGATGCCGAAATGAAGGTGCCGCTGGAGCAGGGGTCCAGCAGAGCACGGACTTCAATCTTCTGGTTGTTCTCCGACGCCACGATGACTCTGGCTGTTGGCAGCAACGCGGAAAGCTGTGAAGGGGTGCTGATTGTATGTGCGCAGGCCCCTTCATGACAGTCGACCCGGGGGGCGGATCCTTTGGCCCGTTGCGGCGGTGATGTTGTCCCGTCGACGGCGGTAGTTCGGACATGCAATAAGGTGTGATGTCTCCGCTGGCATCGACGGCACGCCTTGCTGGAGTGGCAGTCACGTAGACAGTGGCGACCCAAACAGTTGAAGCACAAGTTCCTTTGTTGTGCGAAGGACTTCCGACGGCCTGGTGTGAATGATCGGAAGCCCTCGCAAGCGTAAATGGTGTGTGAGGCCCTGCAGAATGTGCAAGCGCCCTGTTGCCTTACGGGTGCCGGCGGTGTTGTGTGCCTCGGGACACTGGGCTGGTTGGTCATTGGGCAGGCTGCTGTTGCTGGACCAGTTGAAGGCGCCTTTGTGGGAGGCATTGGCGTTAGTTTTGGCACGGATCTTAAGTACGCCGTGCCCACTGCTTGCTCTGGAGTACGTGTGAAGGTAGCCAGTTCCTCTAGGTCGGAGTTGTAAGTTCGCAACCCACGAGGAACGGCTATGTCATGTTGTGCCCCACAATGCGTGCGCGGCATCGTCTTCTGTGGGGGCTTCGGCAATGGGTCGATCATCGGGACCTTGGTCGGATCGAGCTTTGGGCAGGCGGCACTTTGGTCGGCGGCCCGCTCACTCTTATCCACTGTTCTGGGGTGCGGTTCCGTTTCTGATGGCTTGATGTCGGCCATTGGCAGCTGCACTGGGGGCAGCTCGCTAGGGTGGAGGCGATTGGTGTTGTTGACCATGCTTGGGGAGGCTGAACCAAGCGCGTACTGAGCCTCGAGGACCTTCGTCTGTTCCTCCAGGTATATCTCTTCGGTTTCGCCAAAACAATCCTCCGCGAAGTACGTGTGTTGTAAACAGTCCGATGTCGCCGTGACGAAGATGACGTAGTGCCGCTTGGAGAAGTCTTTGGGTTCCGCCGACCGAGGAATGTCGTCGGGGAACCGTTGTGAAAGTTGTCGCCGTCGCCGCCGTCACCACTGCCGTCATCGTTACGCATAGTGTCAAACAGCGTATGATCTCTTCCAAGCGAGGAATGTCGTCGGTCGAGATCTTTGGTGTTCCGCCGACCGAGGAATGTCGTCGGGGAACCGTTGTGTTGCTTCGTCGATGTCTTTGCCAACTTTGGAGGTGAACTTTCACATATTTTTGTTGTCAAGTCCTTTTGACTCAATTCTTTCCCTTGAATTCCCTGTTGACTGATCTTGCCGACTTCTAAAGGTATTTTTTCATGTTTAAGTTCTTCAGTTTCCCTGTTCAATTTAGCCGTGTTTTTAGTGTTGATGTGCTGCTTATTAGTACCGGCACCAAGTTTCTGTTGAGTATCCGCTTGAACGCCCTGAGGACGTGCCTGATTAATAGCACCTTTTGTTTTGAGGGCAGGTGATTTCGGAGCCCGTTTACGTAAAACCGTGACTGTGTCCCAGTCCGACATCTTGTGTTTGTTTCACAGACGATTGGATTGGAAATTAAATTGATACTTCAGCAAATGTTGCTGCTTGCTTGATTATGAATAACAGGTACAAAACGTTTAGTAATACCTTCAGATCCTACAGATATTATGATTTCATGAATGTTGCAGCTTCAATTCCTTGATTTGTGTTGAGGTGACTGGCAGTTGCCGATCTAGTTTCCGTGTCTAATTCTGATGATATTTTCTCTGAACTGTCTTTACAGTTGTCGTGTGTTGATCCCCTTAGAGGACTTCACGCCGTTGGCCGCCGATGGACGGTCACAACGAGCAATGGCTATTTTGTATCGTTTGAATGCTGTACAATTAAGTGAATTAATTGATCCTATTACGAGCAGAATTGCATAATGGGGCAAAAATTTCGATAAATTTCACTCCAACCAAATTGCAGTAGATTACGAATACAATAATTTCGTTATGTCATGAACGACTGTTCTCGTTTCACTTTTCGTAAGTCGGTATCACATGCAATTATTTATAAATTTGCACTTTCGTAATTGATCGAACACTTTTATTTTGGCAACTCTTTGACACTTTGCTTTTGAAAAGAAATATTCACAATATTATTTCTGCTGCTGCGTATTCTCAACTTGAACTGAAGATGAGGTTGGGTTTGAAGAAAAGAACGACCAGTGACGATTGTGGAATTTTCAACAGGCGCAGAGCGTGCGTCTACGAGCAACGTTTTCGATTTGTTGATGAATCTGCTCTTTGTTCTCGATAATTGCAGCATTCGATGCTATTGCAATTGCTGTCGTTGCTGCGCCGCAAACTGAGCGGCGATGAGACGATCCAGAGCACTGGATCCGGCTCGAAGGACCAGAAAATGTTTTGAGAACCTCGATCCTGATGAGGAATGTCGTCAGCCGAGATCCTATATGTTGATGTTCCGCCGAACGAGGAATGTCGATCGGGGAATTGCGACGGTGGATTACGTCGCCAAAAGAGGATTGACGCAATGGCGTCCGAAACCAACGATGCCTGAAACTAAATCTGTATTGAGATGAAGGGCACAGCAATACCTTTTTGCAACTCCTGCAGAAATTGTTGTCCCTCCGTCAAAGTTCGTGTTTGCGACAGTTTTTCCACTGTCATCGTGTTGTTGGCATGTGTGGTGAATATGTGTCGGGGAGAGTACTAGACGATGGAATAGATTCTCCCCGAGCATATAATCATGAATCCGAAACAACTAGTATTTAAGAGATTTAGGACAGCAATTCCTTTACAACTATATCTTAAATCTGTATAATGACAATAGCACAATTTTAATGAATAACAAATAATAAATTAAGCGAAAAACTACAATAAAAAACCCTTATTTGAATCTTAAGACTAATATTGCACGGGTTTCCGGTTATTTTATATAATAATGACCTCGATATAATTTTCATAGACAGAGTACATATGTAGTGATTTAGGATATCGCAAGACGGGAAACAAGAACAAGCTTTTTCATGTAGTTCATGTGTCGAATAATGCCATGGCAAATTCAGCAACATTTTCAGTATTTTATTTTGACATTTTTGCAATTTTATTTTGTGTGTGCGAGCACAATTACGCCATACAGGTGTGCCGTACAGGAGTATAGCTTGAACAATGGTTTTAAAAATTATAATTTTATTTTCGATGCTAAGCTTTGACTTTCTACACACTAATGGATACATAACTCTTACGAGTTTGTTTATTTTGTCAATTGTGGTAGTGATGTGTTATTGAAAGATAAGTTTTTTTATCTAGAATAATACCTAGATATCTACAGTCTTCGGACCAATCAATATCAAATGCACACATACTGAGTTTAGTGCCATTTGGTAGGTAGCGGAGTTTCCTACATCTCGAAAACCAGGCAGCTTGTGTGTTATTACCATTTATTTTTATTTTCCATTTCCTGTAATATACTGCTAGTTTGTCAAGAGCTGCTTGCAAAGAGTTGTAGACATTCGTAAAGTCCCTGTAAAGAAAACTTGCCATTTCATGCATCTCTTCGCATACAATTTTCCGTAAGATTTCTTGCTTTACTTATCTGGAATTCCAAACCATTTCGGCACCTTCGGTAACAGACAAATTTCTGTAAACAAAATGATTCAGCTTGCATACAATGTAACCGTCATGACAGGGGCCATAAATATTGCGCCGTCTATTTTCCCAGCCGCGCCATGTGTACAACAATGTTCCCTACATACACATTGGCTGGCGACTTACACCCAAGGGACCAAAGCAAATACGTATTCCGCGTCTCTTGGCAGCAATTAAATCCTACAGCATAAACAAATACAAATAGGAATTCAATACCTACCCTCACTAGCGATGCCATAAACACCATTTCCCAGTAACCTAGCTAAAACCCATTAGCACATTTCCACATAACATCGTCGTCTCTTTGTTTAGCCGCGACGCACATTCCAACAAGGATCCCATTAGCATCCAACGAGTTCGGTTTTATTTGCTTTACCGAAATCGTATCCCATGAATGCACTTTATGCCGTTTCTTTGTTCTAGGTTCGTTCCCATCCATGAAAGAACTATGCACACATATCACCATGATCACGATTAGTGAGTGAGCTCTGCACGAGCAAGATATCGCTGAGTCGTAATATAACCATCAAGGCCCGCTATCCACCGTACTGGCGCCGGTATGGTGTGTAAACGATCGAGTGAGTCGGTTGCGCGTACAGTAGCACATATAAAGTAAAAAGAATTGTTGGCAGTTATCGCTTAAAGTAATATATCAAATTGTAAAATGTGTCACGTCGAATTGAGTGGAAAGTGCGTGTTTCATAGTTATAAAAACTTTCAATTAAAGAGAATAAAACATTAACGTACACGAACCTTGTGTTTCTTTTACCGTGCCGCAGCTTCCCTGGGTGTTCCAATGTTCTGTCATTGTTTCCGGTGATCGTGTTTTGTATTCGGCGGTACGTCTGATGGTGGAAGACGTGAACCAAGTACCAATGCTGGTACACACCTCTTCCCCACAGGACTATGTCAGAGGGAACATCATGCAGATATCATGATAAATAATGGAACTTTAAGAGCTTCGTCATCGCATAACCAGCCTCGCTCTCGAGGCCCTGCCCACGCTCGACTGGTGCCTTAACTGAGATCCAGGTCGATTCGTCTACTGATTCGACATATCTTTGTTGCTCAGGATACGACTTACATTCGAGATTCCGTTTTAAGGGCGGAGTCTGCGTCTTCGCGCGGTCCAATCTAGCTTGCCAGAGGATGGAGGTGTTGGAACCCAATAATATGGACATCATATGGTTGAGGGTCGTGCTGCGGAATTCCGTTAAATTTTTTTGTTGTCTTTACCGCTCCCCAAATGACGATCGACCGGCGACATTCTTCGAACATCTTTCACATACCGTCCACTGGATACAGATCAACCACCCAGCTTCAGAAATTGTTGTCCTTGGTGATTTTAATGTGCACAATTCCGGCTGGTTGTTAACAGAACCGACGAGGCTGGGAGACTGGCGGAGATGTTTGCTGTAAGCCACAACTTGACTCAACTCGTGTGGCAGCCAACGCGAGTGCCGGATGCCCGAGGCGATTATGCGAACATCCTGGATCTGTTTTTGACATCCGAACCGAGTATTTATACCGTAGAGGTTTCTGCGCCACTGGGAAACTCAGATCACTGCTTGGTATCTGTCCCGCAAGCACTTGCACAGCAAGCGAATAACCGACCTAGGCAGCTTCGCCATGTAGGGAAGTATGGGGCTGCTAACTGGGACGATTTGCGAGATTTCTTCGCATTCTTTCCATGGTCCGAGGAGTGCTGCGGAAACTCCGATGTTAACGCTTGCGCGGAGTCGGTATCAGAGATTATTCTTCTCGGGATGGAGATGTATATTTCACATTCCATCAAACGAAGTTCGTCTGATAAACCTTGGTTTGATAAAAAATGCGAGCTGATTGCAGCGGGAAAAAATAGAGTTTTTAAGCAACGGCGCTCCAATCCCACCGATGTTAACAGAACGAATTTTGTTAGAATCAGAAACACGTGCAACCAGGCGATTGATACAGCGAAGAAGGCTCACAACGATAGGGTGATCAATAAGCTCCTTCGGTGCCCGAGTGGTTCGCGCTCCTTCTAGTCAATGGCAAAAGCCGTCCGTGGTAACTTCGCATCCTCCTCGTTCCCTCCGTTGGTGACAGACAGCGGGATGTTAGTCACAAATTCAAAGGATAAATCTAATGTGTTCGCGAATTTATATTCCGCGAATTTAAACCTCGATCCCGGCCTTTTGGAGCCACCTGTGATCGCGCCGGTACGGTCTTCGATGCGGGATGTGAAATTTTGTCCGCGCACTATTCAACGCATTCTACGTGAACTGGATTGTATGAAGTCAATCGGCCCGGACGGAATACCAACAATAGTCCTTAAGAACTGTGCTCCAGAACTATCGCCGGATCTTGGCAGACTCTTCCGCTTATCTTATGCACGGAGCACCTTTCCTGTCTGCTGGAAAATCGCTCGAGTTCAGCCAATCCCAAAAATGGGAAAAAAGTGTCTCCCATAAAATTACCGACCGATAGCATTACTGTCTATTTTATCTAACGTAATGGAAAAAGTCATCAATACAAAGTTAGTTAAGTATTTGGAGTGCAACGAACTTCTGAATGATCGTCAATACGGATTCCGTGGCAGGCGGTCCACAGGAGACCTTTTGACACTTATAACTGATATATGGACATCTGCGATTGAACGGCATGGTGAGTCAAGGGCGGTCGCATTGGATACCTCCAAGGCTTGTGACCGCGTCTGGCACGGGGCATTGCTGAGCAAACTTCTTTCATATGGACTTTCCCAACAGCTTTGCGACTGGACGAGGAGCTTCCTCGAGAATCGTTCCATCCGGGTTGTTGTGGACGGCGAGTGTGCTGATCTATATCCTGTTAATTCAGGATAACAAAGTGTTCAGTTTTGCGGATGATAGTACGCTTGTTTTCTCCTTTTCGAGTTCAGCTAAGATGTAGAACGATTGACTGTCTGAATCAGGATCTAGATAGGATCCTGCAGTGGCAAAGGGCCAATCTCGTCGACTTCAGGGCAGCGGCGACACCACAATATACAACATTCACAAAGAAAAGTGGATCATCGGTTCCACAGCTGATGATGAATGGCCGGGCCCTCGAGGCTGGGAAAGTTTGAGATTGCTCGGCGTCACGGTCTGTGGGAATGTATCATAGTACAAACACGTGTCGAGTATCGCCAGGTCAGCCTCAGGAAAACTCAGTTATCTTCTTAGAGCCAAGAAATATTTTACTCCGGCCCAACTTCTTCTCCTATATAAATCTCAAATTACACCGCGCTCGAATATTGCTCTCATGTTTGGAGCCGGCTCCCAAACATACCCTCGACCTACTTGAGAGCATACAGAGACGAGCAATCCACCTGATCGGGAACTCGGCGCTAACGTCGGGACTACAGTCGCTATCACATCGAAGGCGCGTAGCCGACCTCTGTCTGTTTTACAGATATTATCACGGGTGCTGTTCTTCGGAGATTCTTGGCATTGTTCCACGCAATTCGGTTTATATGCGGTCCACAAGACAATCCGACGGATCGCACCCGTTTGTGGTTCACCTCTCGACGGCGCGAATATCCCTATATCAGAACTCGTTCCGTTACAGAGCGGGGAAGCTGTGGAACTTCCTTCCCACGCGAGTGTTCCCAGAGCGTTACAACCTGCAACTGTTCAAAAAGAACTGCAACAATTATTTGATGGCATCTCGGGGCGCCCACTCGGCACTATAGGTTCGCTTCTCTCGAGAGAAGTCTAACAAAAAAAAAAAAAAAAAATCCCCCTTGGAAATGATACACATGCATACAAATAAAATAGAGTCAGTCAATGCACTCCTTTGGGTATCTCAAAAGTGTTTGTCAGAGATTGGTCCGTCGAAACTTTCTGTTTATCTATTCCATTGTCGCACTTACTTAAGATGTGGAATCTGATAGATGCCGGAAAGTAGATTTGTACAGAAAATATAATATAAAGAGTATTTGTTTTTGTTATGAATATCTGTAATTTTTATGCAGGAAATTAATCCCTTCATTAGACTTTAAAACCGGAAACCCATTTTGACGTTCAGAATCAATGCTCCGCATAAGTTCTATAATTTAACAAGTTGGGTTATTAGACCAATGTCAAATATTAAATTGTAAGTTTGCAAAACAATATTTTGTTGTATTGCGTTTATCTCTAAGAATTCTGGATCTTTTCTCATCTTCATTGATAAAGGAATTAAAGTGTTTATCTGTTATGGATTAATAATGCGCAAGATATTTGACAGGACGATGAGCCACTTGCTCACCATTAAAGTCCGCACAACCATAAGTAGGATAGTCCACCAAAACCTCTACTCCTTTTTTCCCACCACGCAATAGGATGTGACGAGCAGTCAACTACATGAAACATAAATATAAATTATTTGCGAAGTAGAGTTTTATAAGTACAAGTGGAAATTAATTTATATATATTACTCAGTTTCAGAAAAAAGAAGGTGATACATATTATACATGTTTTCAGAGTTAGTTCTCTCCACAAAAATACCAAGGCTCTTCGTAATTCCCTCAAAAATCTGACATGCAAATATTCATCATAGAGGCGAAGTTTAGAGTGATTGATACAAAGTGAAAATTTCTTCCCTAACCTGATATCCTCGGGCCGATCTTATTGGTTTTCTAAGCACTGCATAAACCAAAGGGTTTAACGAGCCCCTTAAGCATTGTGTGGGCGGTATATTAGAATTCCCATTCTGGTGAATTACTAAACCGTCACGCTGTGCGCAGCACTAAAGCCAACACCTTCGCTAAGACCATTTCAAACCGGTGTATCGGTTAAGAAACCATAAACTCGGATTACTGGTTCTTTTGACTGCAGACCTTTTTGTCGCCCCTTTTTTGCCATTCCTATTGTTTTTTGTTTTTGTACTAATGGGGGAAATGCCAAAGACATCTCAAAGACGAGGGTATAAGGCTTAAAAATGACAAAAAGGCGCCTTAAAAACAAAATGGGAAATTAATTGATTTATTCTTTTCAGATGACTAAAACGAGACTTATTGGTTATGTCCATTAGTTATCGTCGGTCTTGACCGTTGGGGAATCTTAAAACGTTCGCTGGTCCAAGTCCATGTTCTTTGGTTGATAAAAAAACAAAATATCTCGCTTGTTGTCTTAGCAAAGAATATGATAATAGGTGTCCTGGGAATATGGTGATGTAATTAACGCTTGCTCTTACCCCACAGGCGGGACAAGTCTTAAAAGTTGTCTCCGAATGTATTTATTGATTTTGATCGGACGTTCCACAGCTTGTGTCATTGACGCTCAGGTACGTGGATGTATAATTTTGGATATGGCTTTGCCCTCGAATTTACTAAAAGCAAATAGACGAAGTGTAGTCTGGAAGGGAGGGAGATGCGCGGCCCAATGGTGGTGCAACATATATTCGCCAAGTTTATGGAGGTGAGCTTTGAAATTATCGGTTTGGAGTCAACCTTTTTAAAATACCAAAGAACTTGATTTCTATATTGTAATTGTTGGTTTTGGATATGAACAGATGAGTCTTATTGAGGTCCGCTAATATTTTTGGACATCTGAGCATCGCGTCCAGTTAAGTCCCGTATTATTGTGTTAAGTTTTGGTTTTTCTATATGCAAATTAAGAAGAGACTAATGTATATTCAACACAAAAAAAAAGAGATAAATTTAAATGTCAGGGTCGGTTCTGGCGGACAGAACAAAATTAAAAGAATATTGCACTAATATCGAGTATAATAAATTTCCGATCATCAATTATCCAGGGTCTACGCATTCTCATTGGGAGAATGTAGTTTGTTGTGATTTCATATACTCAAAATTGATACCGTCACAAATGATTTCGGGCATCTTCTCAGCGTCTTTAACATATCCGACTTATTTAGATTAAAAGATAAGATGAGGCGCATCTTTACTCGAATCATCTTCCTGTAAAATCAAAAAACAGATCTGGGCCACAACTAATACGAGTATGTCTATATACACGGAAAGAGTGACAATCGGTAAAGAAACATTTATGCTACACTGGTATCGGTTGTACGATTGTGGCACATACACGATAAGTATATTTATCGTCCACACATCTTATTTATATTTGATAATTTTGATTACGATATTTCGTCCGAAGAACAATAATGCCAGACGCTGTCGCCTTCCATACATCTAGCTAGGTGTCCGCCCACCGGAGTCTACCAAGCATAATTTTTCTTACAGCGTTAGCCTGAAGGTAGATCGCGTACAACTCATGGTTGTAGCGTCCCCGGAATCGTCCTCCCTCACATACGGGGCCAAAAATTCTCCTTAAGTCCTTTCCCTCGAACGCGGCTAAGAGTTCAAAGCGCCATTTACTGAGTACTGGTATGACCATGGTCTTGTGCAGCTTGGATGTTCTGGATAAATTTCAGGATTTAAAAACCTTGATAGACCATAATAGGCTTTGTTGGATTTGATCAGCCATCCGCGCATTTCTTCTTCCCTCTTGTTATAGGCTGATACTATTGACCCAAGGTAATTAAAGAATTGCACTTCATCAAATTCCTGCCCCGCCACCCCGATAGTTTGACCAAGGTTAGGTCTTCTCTTCGCAGAAGTTGTCATTGTTATATTTATTTTTATTCTAACAATTAATAAGAGGGTAGCCTTTTATATTTCGGGATTAGAGAACAAAAACAAATATTGATCATCGAAAATCACTTTATTGTTTTTCAAAATATTCCCCATGAAGATCTATACATGAAGATGTATACACTTCATACACTATACACCGGTGAAGAGTGATCCGCCTTCGGCGGTTGGTTTTCCTGATTTCTTGGAAGACAACTGGCAAACAAATGGTTGTGTACCACTCAGAATTGACTGTTCTGCGTTGTTCTAGTGGTACGGTTGCGACATGTCCAGTTTTTCCGAAAAAACAGGCGACCATTTGCTTGGAAGTGCTTCGTGCGCGAACAACTTTTGTTGGATTTGGCACATCTTGAAACACCCAGACAGTCGACTGCTGTTTACTTTCGGGCTCATACGCGTAAATCCACGATTCATCACCTGTAACGATGTCATAGACGTGTTTCGAAGCACCGCGACCGTATTTTTTGAGCATTTCTTTCGACCAATTGACACGAGCCTTTTTTGGGCGATTGACAAATTGTGTGGGATCCAACGCGAACAAATTTTTTTGACAGTCAAATGTTTGTGGAATATTGAATGTATGCTGGTCCAACTAACGCCTAAGGTTGTCTCAATCTCACGATAGGTCACATGACGATCTTCCAATATCAGTTCGCGCACAGCATCAATGGTTTTCGGAATAACAACTGATTTTGGTCGACCTTCACGAAATTCATCTTGGAGTGAACTACGACCACGATTGAATTCACCATACCATCGATAAACACTGGTCCTTGATGGAGCTTCATCGCCAAAAATTGAATTAAGTTCATCCATGCACTGTTGCTGAGTTAATCCACGCCGAAAGTTGTAAAAAATAATCGCACGAAAATGTTGACGATTTAACTCCATTTTTGGGCCGAGATGAATCTTTTAAGTTACTGTAAACAACACAAATAGCGCTCGTATGTCAACACGTTCTGAGTGCGTATAACCTCAAAAATGTCCAACTTTACGACAGAGCTATCAATTGCCGAATTGCAACACTAGGGTTGCCAAATCCCGACACATAAGAGGCAACCCTCGTATCAGGGTTTGTATTTTTCCCCAAAACTTACCCCCATTTTCTATCGTATGTGGTGGAATCCTGTGTGGGTCCTAAAGCGGCCTTTCTTTTCACTCACAATCCTTTTGCATCACCAAACATTTAATTACAATATTTAAAATAGAGTTGTTTATTCAGTAATTAAAACAGTTCCAATACATTTAATTATTCATTATTTATTTAAAAGTATTCAAAACAGATTTAATTGTTTAAAAGCATTTAAACATTATTTAAAAGTATTTAAAACAAATTTAATTGTTTAAAAGTATTTGAAACAGTTCAGTATTTAAAACAGATTTAATTGTTTAAAAGTATTTGAAACAGTTTATTGAAAAGTATTGAAAACAGATTTAATTGTTTAAAAGTATTTAAAACAGTTCCAGCATATTTAATTATTCCTTATTGAAAAGTATTGAAAACAGATTTAATTGTTTAAATGTATTTAAAACAGTTCTAACACATTTAATTATTCCGTATTGAAACATTTAATGATTCATTATTGAAAAGTATTGAAAACAGATTTAATTGTTAAAGTATTTAAAACAGTTTTAATTGTTTAAAATTATTTAAACATTAATTAAAAGTATTTAAAACAGATTTAATTGTTTAAAAGTATGTAAAACAGTTCCAGTACATTTAATTATTCAACCGCGCACACTATCTTTTTCCGACTCGTTCGGTTATTATTATTATTATTTACTGGCCTGTAGGAACCCGGTAGTTCATGACCTCACCGACTCGGCTCCACCATTGTTTCCTGTCCTGTGCGCTCTCCTTCCACTTTCGATCATCCGATCCGATCTCCTCGAGGTCCAATTTAACATTGTCCTCCCATCTCCGTCGCGGCCGTCCTGTCGGTATCTTCCCCGTTACTTTACCGTCAAGAATTCTATGCACGGTCCTATCATCGCCCATTCGCGCTACGTGTCCGGGCCATCTTAATCTTCGCGACTTGATCACTCTCACTATTGTAGGTTTGCGGTATAGCTCTTCCAATTCGTGGTTGTGGAGTTTCCTCCATTGTCCTGACTCCTCGTCATATTTACCGCCAAACTTAAAACTTTATTCTCGAATACGCGGAATTTGTTCTCTTCCCGTTTTGTGAGAGCCCATGTTTCGCATCCGTATAGAGCAATCGGCATGATTATAGTTCTATAAACACGGAGCTTTATATTACGTGATAGCAGTTTGGATTTTAATAGTTTACTGGCTGCATGCCAACTAGCGTTGCCGGAATGTAGTCTTTTGTTAATTTCCTTTGACGTTTCGTTTCTGGTCGTCAGTATCGTTCCCAGATATTTAAATTCATTGACATTTTCAAATATCTTGCCTCTGCCGTTTATATGTGTTCTCTGAGGTCCACCTGCTTTCGTCGTAATCATGTATTTCGTTTTGTCTTCATTTATTTCTAGGCCCACCTCTTCTGCTGCTTGCATGATGATTTCACTGTTTTTACTTATAGTTTCGAGATTATCGCCCAGAACGGCGATGTCATCCGCATATGCGAGCACCTGTGTGACCCCGTTCAGGGATGATCCGGCTGTGTTGTCGTCTTGTACCTTTCTGATGACATACTCGAGGACAAGGTTAAAAAGACATTGTGAGAGGATGGCCCTTGTTTTATTCCGTCCCGGATTTCAAATGGTTCTGAGAGGTGGTTTTCTATTCTAACTCGCCCTTTGTTTTCATTCATGCAGATATGAATGAGGGCGGCATATTTTTTCGGGATCCCCAACTCAACCACAAAATGGTAGAGCCTTTGCCTTCCGACTGAGTCGTAGGCTTTTTTGAAGTCCACGAACAGTTGGTGAACCGTCTCTCCGTATTCCCACTTCTTTTCCAGCAGTTGCCTTATTGTGAACATCTGGTCACTTGTTGACCAGTTCCGACGGAATCCGCATTGGTAGTCTCCCAATTTTTCTTCTACGTACGGTGTGATTCTTGCCAGTATGACATTTGTTAATATTTTGTATATGATTGGGAGCAATGATATTCCTCTGTAATTTTCGCAGTCAGATCTGTCGCCTTTTTTGAAAATGGGGATGACTATTGCGGTTTTCCATTCTTCCGGAATGACTTCCTTGTCCCATATTATTTTAACCAGTTGGTGGATCTTTCGAGGGGTTGCCCCTCCCCCTTCACTGCTTCACAAGCTCTGCCGGTATGCAATCGATTCCGGGGGCCTTGTTGTTTTTCAGTTGATTTATCGCGTCTACAACTTCGCCGAAAGAGGGCTCTGGGATCTGAGGCTCGGCTGTATGTACGTCTGGTGCGTTTATTTGTGATTGATGGGTGCGCACATTGAGCAGGTTTTCAAAGTACTGCTTCCATCTTGTAACGATATTTTTTGTTTCTGTCACCAGACAGCCGTTTGTGGCTCTCCCTCGGTAGGCATTTCTAATTGAATTTATGCTGGCATACATACCTCTGCTGTTCTTTGCTCTGGCATTTTCTATGATTTTTTCGATCCGAGTCTTCTCCCATTCGCATTTTTTGCGTTTGAAAAGTCTAGTTGTTTCTTTCCGAATTGTAACGTATCTTACTGCGTTGACTTCATCATATGCTTCTAAGTGGATCATTCTGAGGCGTTTACGTTCTTCGATCTTTGCCCTGCACGCATCGTCAAACCAAGGCTTGGACTTAGTTGTTTTCTTAAATCTAATACCTCTTGGGCTGTTTGTTTGATTGTGTCTCCGATCGATGCCCATTTAGTGCCCAGATTATTCGTTTCCTCTTCCTCACTAATCCCATTCTCTAGGATGCTAAATTTATTCGTTAGCTCCTCTTGATATTCAGCCCTTTTGCGTAGGTCTTTTAGTTTATCAATCTTGAACTTTTTGCTCGTCTCCCGTGACTGTCCATGTGGGTTTGCTGCAAGCCGACTTCTAATTTTGTCCATCACTAGATGGTGATCGGAGTCGCAATCTGCTCCTCTATATGATCTCACGTCAAGGATATTCGAGTGGTGTCTTTTGTCTATGAGGAAGTGGCCTATTTGGTTACGCGTTACGCCGTCGGGTGATATCCATGTGGCTTTATGGATTTGCTTGTGCTTGAACATCGTGCTTTTCACTACCAGATCTTTTGACGCTGCGAACGTGATAATTCGAATACCATTATCATTTGAAACGTCATGTAGGCTTTCTTTACCTATAGTTGGTTGGAAGATATCTTCCTTTCCAATTTTCGCATTGAGGTCGCCGAGGAGGATTTTAACATCGAATGATGAGATCCCATCAAATACTTCCTCTAGGGTCTCGTAGAATGTGTCCTTCGTTTCTTCGTGGGTAGATTCTGTTGGGGCGTGTACGTTTATAAATACATAATTGTACCATGGGCCCTGTATTTTTAGCACCGACATTCGGTCATTAATAAATTGCACATCTTTTACATGGGACGTAATCTTCTTGCTTATGATGAAGCCAGTTCCGAGGTTATGTGTTCGGTACCTCCACACACCAGTGTCAACTCGTTGGTTTCGATTACTTGATGTGGGAGTCGAACTTCCTGAAGCGCGACGATGTCCATTTTATATTGTTTCGCGTTTTCTACGACCTTCTGTATCGCGCCTGGTTTATATAACGTTCGAACATTCCACGTGCCGACGCGTATATCCCGCTTTTTCAGTTTTTCCCCACGTCTTCTTTTTGCCGAGTCGGTGTTTTTTTGATGATTTTTTCCCTTATGGTAGTGTCGGCTCATCACACCTACGCCTACCGGGTTTTTCGTGGGATTGTTTTTTGTATATTGGCTGCAAACCATCCAATGGGCACGGTGACGCGTAACACCCTGGATTAGGGGTGGTAGATTTTTGTGTGTTACTCCTCGCTAGCCTGTCTGACATGGGTGACCCTACTGGAAGCATATGCTTCCGTCAGCATAGCCTGAGTGATTCATTGTACTTTAAGCCCCCGCACCACGCCAAGGTTTCTACCAAGCGGGGGGATTCGTTCGGTTGGCGACCAATTTTATACCACCTTTCTTTTTTCTTTATTTTTTAATTTCTTTTTATTGTAAGTTGCGACTAAACGAACCGCACGCTTCTACGACACAATTTGAAAAAGCTGAATCCTTCTGTACACCAATTCATATCCCTTTCTTCGTTTCCTTGTTTAATGCACCGTTACTTTATAACGGCACATCTTACCAGGGAACTTATTGGGGGAAGTATTGTTGTATTTAGTGTATAATATTTGGGACCTTGTGGCAAACCATATATTATTTTTTTTTTCAGAGAGAGATCTTTTATTTCGTAATAATATTTTCAAAAAAAAAGTCTGTGACCGCACATTTTACAATTCAGAGATTTGATAAGTTATATCTTACAACTGAAACATTATCTTGGATAAAGAAAAGAAAAATATGTATAATTAATAATTAAAAGAATAAATCGAAGGAAAATACGAAAAAGAAAAACCTTCATTTAAAAAAAAAAAATAAATAAATAAAAAAAAAATAAAACCAATAATAAATAATATAAAATGTAAATATTTACATGAAATTATGACAAATTAAGCAAGAAGCTGGGTTATGAGAGGATTTTCAGAACTTTCACAGCTGATGTTAAAGTTATATACTAGTTTACGAATTCTTTCAGAAATCAATTCAACATCCGCCCTTCCGTGGAGACTTACGGTTGAATAGTGCCAAGGGAGGTCTAGCATCATTTTCAAAACTTTGTTTTGTGATACCTGTAACTTCTTTAAATGGCACCTTGCAGGGTTACCCCATACTGGACACCCATATAACAGTATAGCTTGGAAAATAACTTTATGAATAATAATCTTATTTTCATTTGTGAGTAAAGACTTGCGATTAATAAAAGGGTAAAGCATCTTAATAGCAATACTCATTTTATTAAGAGTACTTTGAATATGTTGTTTAAATGTGAGTCTTGTATCGAGATGAACTCCGAGATACTTTACGGATTGCTCCCATGCAATCGTGGTACCATTTATTTGCAGCTGACTGCTGGGAAGATAGCAAGCTTTTCTCTTTCGGGTAAAAAAGATGGCTTGTGTCTTCCCAACATTTAGCTTTTTTTTTTTTTTTTTTTACATTTCTGTATTTATTGACCATAAATGATTTGTTACAATAAGTAATACAGATAACTTATAATTAGCTTAGCTTTAATCGTTTACACATACTTGCTAGTACATTTTTCAAACATTATTATAAAGTTACATATTTCATGGGTGCACAAGATAGGAGTAGGTGGGGCTTCCTGGAAAAGGTCAGAAAACCAGGATATAATTATTTACTTAAACTATAACTAATTTGCTTAACTTAACTTAACTCAGCTTAGCCTAGCTTATCTAATTATTAAATCTATTATTATTACAATAAGTTAAAGTAGGGTGGGGCGGGAGGTATAGTGGTCGATGGGTAGGATTTGGGTTAGGGTGGGTACTATCAGTCGGGGATATGGGTTGGGGGAACACTTTCCGATTGGTCGTTGAAACGCAAGATATTAGAGAAGGGTTGTATATTACAATATTTAAACTGGTGAGGTGAGAGTTCAGTATTGTGGTATACAATCTCATTGGAGTTGTTGACCAACCTGCCAAAGGTGAAGAGGGTTCTGGTGTGGAGACAGTTCGGGTAGGCAGTTCGGTTGTCTGACGGAGTCGATGTGAGCGCATTTATTATCGGATTGGGGTTATTGGGAAGGTTTTCGATAAATTTGATGGACAGCTCGAGGAAGCGTCGATCTATACGTTCAATATTGGCGGCATAGTAGAGCGAACTACTGTTGTAATATTTGTGGGAGTTAGGATGTCGGTTGAGGCCAGTGATAAGTCTGAAGCATTTCCTTTCGAAAACGCGTAGCTTCTCCATTTGGGCGGGTGTAATATGGTACCATATCGGGCATGCATATGTGAGAGTGGGTCTGATTATTTGTTTGTAGATAAGTGATTTGACTTTGGGAGAGAGACCATTCGGTTTGTATATGACTTTTCTGCAGAGGTTCAGCTGGGTTGTGGCTTTACGAATCGTATTTTTAATGTGGGCGGAGAATGACAGATTGTTGGTAAAGGTTATACCTAGATACTTTAAGGTTTTGGAGGGTTTAATTATATTGTTATTTATTTTAATTCTGATTTTATTATGGCAGCGAATAGTGTTGTTTGTACAACTCGCGTTTCTGCCTTTGAAAACTATGAGCTGAGTTTTGGTTGGATTTAGTTGAATTCTCCACTTGGTAAAGTAGGCTGACAGGATTGGGAGATGTCTGTTAATACAGTTTCTTGCCTCCTTGACAAGCTTGTTGCTTGAATAAATTAAGGTGTCGTCGGCATAGTTGAGCATTGTTGTATTGGGTAACAGTGGCTGCGGTGCGTCTGATGTATAAAGAAGGTATAGTAGTGGGCCGAGGATGGATCCTTGAGCAACTCCTGCGGTTATGCTATAAGGTGTCGATAGAGTTGAGTTTATTTTCACCATGAACTTTCTATCAGAGAGGTAAGAAGCGAGAAGTTTTGTGGAGTGGATGTTTAATCCATACATTGAATGAAGTTTGTATAACAGTCCTGCGATCCAGACACAGTCGAATGCTTTAGCTATGTCTAGGGAGACACATACCGTTGGGGATTGGTTTTGGAGGTGGGTCGTCACATCATGTGTCAGTTTTAAGAGAGCATGACAAGTAGAGTGTTGTGAGCGGAAGCCAAATTGAGAGTTCGGAATGAGGGAGTTATCCCTGGCAAATGAGAGAAGATTTTTGTAGATTTTACATTCAAGAATCTTGCTAAGCGAGTTTAGCTGCGATATCGGACGGAAGTTATCCGGGTACTTGGAGGGCCCAGATTTGCTAATAGGGACGATCACCGCTGTTTTCCAACTTTTAGGGAAATGTGAAGCGTTTATTATGTGGTTGAGAAGAACGAGAATCGGGAGCAAGTTGCCTGGGTGGAGTCTTTTGAATAGGAGGTTAGGGATTCCATCTAGGCCAGTCGATTTTTTATTGTTACGTGAAGTAATGACTTCGGATAGTTCTTCAAGGCTTAGGAATGTGTCGATTCCTACGGGGTGTGATGCTTTATTGGTTTCGGTGAATTCAGTAATAAATGGTGTGAGGGATGGCTCCAGTGAGCGTGGAATGTAATCGTTCACGGTATCGTGGAAATTTGTTACTGGGAGGGTATCGTTTTGCTTATGGACTTTGCAGAAATGTTCAGCGAGACAGTTTGCTATATCAGTGTCCGACTGGACGATGTTATTATTAGTTGGGTGAATAAGGTAATCTGTTCGAGGCTTGAGTTTGCGACCCGTTAGTCTGTTTATGTTTTTAAATAGATCGCGATTTGGTTTGATACTGTTTAGGGTGGATGTGAAGGTCTGATTAGTGAAAACTTTTAGTTGTCCATTTATCAGGGAGGTCAATAGCTGGATCTGTTGTTTAATAAAAGGTGAGTAGCTAGTGTGCAATTTTCGTCGGAGTTGTTTTTTTATACGTAATAATTTTGTGAGTAGGTTGGGTAGGGGTTTTCCTAAGTGATTATGAGGAACGATAGTGGGAGTATGGCTGAAGAGAGCATTTCCCAGTATTTGCTCTATTTGGGCCGCTGCTTGGTCAATTTGTGTAGGGGGCAGGTTAGAAGATTCCGGTAAAGAAAATTTTGAAAAGCTAGCAGCAATATCCTTATTGACTTTTTTCCAGTTTGTTTTGGTGAAATTTGGAATAGGATTCAGAGTGTAGAGTGGTTCAAGCGAGGGGATTTGAACCGAGGTGTGGACAGAGCCATGATCCGAAGGGAATGTGAAGGACACTGTGGGAGGTTTAGATGAATAGCTATCTGTAGACTTTAGGAAGAAATCGATTGTTGACTTGGTTGAGCTGCAAATTCGAGTAGGTTGCAACGGGCAGTCTGCGTAGACATATGGATGAAGTCGGAGGAGATCAAGGAGTCGGCAGCCGTATTTGTTGCATTTGATGTCATTAAATGCAGTATGTCGTGCGTTCCAGTCTCCTCCTATTATGAAAGGTGCTGGCAGAGACTGTTGGATTATTTGTGAGATGTCTGCACTAGGGAAGTTTGGTTCACGAGAAGGGTGAATGTATATGGAGGACAAGACCAGTACTTTATTATTTCGGCAGAAAAGTTTAACAGCCGTGTATTCGACACTAGTTATATTAGCAAATCTAATCTCAGTAAATTGGAATTTTTTATGTATTAGGATTCCCGTACCTCCATGAGGGCCAGAGGTTCGTGGGTTGGACACAAATGTGTAATTAGGTATGTAGACTCGAGAAGTGGATTTCAGCCAAGTTTCTGAAAGCAGAAGAATATCTGGGGAGAACTTTTCAACAAACAGTCGGAGGTGTTGTCTACGGGTGTGGGAATAAATGGACTCTGAGTTGAGGGAGATAAGGGTTAAGTTATACGTTAAGGGAAAGGATGTGGGAAGTTATTAAATTTAAGATCTGACCTTTTTTTTCCAATTCGGAACTGTGTTTTAAGGTTGGTAGTAGTGTCTCCAGGCTCCTGATGTATCCCAAGATATCCAGGTTGAGAACGTTGGGGTTGGGTTGTTGAGATTTCGGGCAGCTACGGGAACTTTTCGTAATTTCTGCATATGATGTTCCTGACCCCCTGAAATGGGATGGTTGTGGTGATAAGGGTTTCGTTGCATCTGGTTTGGCCGTATTAGTTACCGTATGTAACGAACGTCTCTCCAGAATCCGTAGCTTTTCGGGGCATTGTGAAAAACTAGCTGGATGTGGGCCTCCGCAGTTACAGCAAGTTATGGTAATTTTTTTCGTGGATGTTGATCCATTGGCGTTTGTTTGCTGAATTATTGATGGTTCTGTGCCAGGCGGGTTCACTTTGCACTCTCCTGGTATATGCTGTTCGGCACATTTTCCGCATCGTGCACTTAGGTGGCACGCAACTGCTAGGTGTCCTGATCCTTGACACCTTTTGCAATGGAGAATGCTCTGTTTATGTGGCTCTTCGATCGTGATTTTGTGTGTGAACAAATATTTTATTTGTTTAAGTTGGGTGACATCACCATTCGGTGGGATCTGTATGATTCGCAAGCTCCTAATATTATTCTCCCTCATGTGTGGGGTTTGAAAGTAGTCCAATCTGTGGATTTTCATTGACGGGCATATCCTCAAGATTTCGAGTGTAAGTTCCTCGGTAGTCCATGCTGGATCAATGTGCCTTATGATGAATGTTTTTGGTTTCATCTGGGCATGTTGGAATGTGAAGAACTCGTGTTTGTTCTCTGAGAGTTTTCTTATTGCCATGTCGTGATCCGTTAGAGTCATCGTCTTGATAGAGATCGAAGATCCTTTTGAGTCCGTGGTAAAATTTCTGTGTCCAAGGGCATTCTCAAGCGTCTTGATGACTTCTTTGGTACTATTAGGATTTTTAATATAGATTGCGGGTGGTCTCACCTTATTTGCAGATTTCTGTCCAACTGTTTGCCAGTGGTCTTCTGGTTTGTGGGTATCTTGGGGCGGTGGCGAGGTATTCGATGATGATGGGTTATTGTTGAATGTTAATGAGTTGGGTTGGGGAGGAACTTCCTTCATGGGGACGTCGACATTGGTTTTGGTTTGCGCTTGAAGAGAGCGAATTTTTTCTTGTAGTTGTTCCATTTGGGCTGTTAGTATCCTTATTGTTTCCATCGCGTCATCGTATTTTTTGTGGTATTCCGTTGTTAGTTGAGTAGCCATTGTAGCTACTTTCTTCGGTGCGTTCAGAGGACTGTGAGTAGTTTTTTTTTTCGTTTTTTAGGTAGCTCGGCAGTACTGGGGCCGCTGACCAGCATCTGCGAACGCAAACTCCGGATGCGGTCGCTGATTTTATGTTTTGGTTTACCAATTTTACTTAAATTTTTAAAATGTCGCGCAGAAATTTCCCAAAATTTTCCACTTATACTTATACCACTATACACGATACACTATTGTTCGGCCACAGACCGTTCCTAATGACGGTCACACATTTATGTCTGCACGCGCACACGTGTTTTCTTTTAATTTTTCTTTTCACTTTTATTTTTCAAAAGCAGTAGTAGGACGCGTCTACACACTTCGACGATCGCAGAGAGAATGAGAAACATTTAGCTTGATTTTCCATTTCATATAATATTTTTCAAGCATCTCGATCGCATGCATTTAGATTTGTCTCAACGTTGAGAGAAAATTCATGCGACGCAAATACTGCAGTGTCGTCAGCGAAGATAGCTGATTCACACTGCGGTAGATTTGGAAAATCCGAAGTGTAGATATTGTACAAAGCTGGACCAAGTACTGAGCCTTGGGGGACGCCACAATCAAAAAATATCAATCTAGAAACATCACAATTGACATGAACCTGAAAACATCTATTGGATAAGAAACTCTGGACGACCTTACACAAATACAAAGGAAAGTCGAACTGTATCATTTTATATATTATCCCATTGTGCCATACGGAATCAAAAGCTTTTTCAATGTCTAACAATATCATGCCCGTTGATTGACCACGTGAACGATGGTCTAGAACATGGCTGCAAATTCGTTTAACCTGGTGCGAGGTGCTGTGAAAGCGTCGAAATCCAAATTGGATATCGGGGAAAATATCTTTATCTGAAACAACTTTTAAAATATGTTGTTTCAGGATTTTTTCAAAAACTTTACTTATGTTGCTAAGTAAACTAATTGGCCTGTAACTTTCAGGTTTATCTGGGGCTTTTTCAGCCTTAAGGATAGGTACAACCATTGCTTTTTTCCAACATTGAGGAAAGTATTGACATTTAAGGCATGCATTGATTATAAATGTTAAGTATTTAATTCCAATATGAGGCAATTGTTTTAGATAGGCATTCTTAACTTTGTCTAGTCCTCCTATTTTTCGTGTTTGCAAGCACTTGATTACATTTCTTACGTTTTCTTCTTCTACAAATGCATTTAGAGGAGTGAATTCGTTTGTGGTGTCGAATCTTTCGATTCTGTTACCGACAAGTTCATTAGTTTCAAATTCACCCAAATGCTGAGAGACCAAGTGATTTTTTGAAAAACTTGTTCCAAATAGGTTTGCTTGTTCAAAACCTGTAAAAAAAGTAGTAGAAGAATCCTTCAGAAATGGTATTTTACGGTTTTTATTCTTGATTAACTTCACTACATTCCAGAACGGTTTAGCATTTTTATCCATAACGCTCAGTTTTTTGTTCCATTCTCTATTACGATGGATTTGTATCTGGTCAGTAATGCGCTCATTAAAATGGGAAACCATTGATCGAGAAAAGGGCTGACGGTAATTCTGCCAGTTTCTTCGATGAATGTTTCTCACTTTAATAAGCTCTAAGATATGGATTGGAAGTTTTTTAAAAATATCTTTTTTTACTCTTTTGGGAATACTTTCATCAACCGAAGAAATTATAGCTTGTGTAAAGTTTTGTACAATAAGGTCAACATCATCTTTACAAGACACTCTTTCAAGATTTGTAGTACTATTTTGAAGGCTCATTTTAATCTTTGATTTGAATGAATTCCAATTAGCATTCTTCATGTCCAGGAAATATTGAATCTTTCTTTCACCCAACCAAGAAAGGTTACAAAAAACAGGATTATGATCTGAACTGAGAGCACTTAACGAAACGGGTTCTGTTATAAGAGCAGGGACATTTGACACAAACAAGTCAAGGACAGAGGGGATGCCACGAGAACCTGCGGGAAAATAAGTTGGACAAGGTGGATAAAAAATATTAATTGGTAGTGCCAATGGAAGGGCAGCCAATATATTGCCCCAAGCATTTGCTCTTACACACCCCCAATCTCTATGCCGGCAGTTAAAATCACCACCTAATAGAAATTCACCATTCATTGTGAATAACTTTTTTAAATCCTGCTTGAGCCATTTTCTTTTAATATCCGACGAAGATCCACCAGGGAAATAAACAGAATAGATTTTTACTGTCTTATGGTTTCTTAACTTAATCATTACACCTACATTCTCCACAAGCCTAGTTGGAATTACAGGTAAAAGCGAATGTTGAATTGACTTCCTGATAAGAATCGCCACTCCCCCAACCCTTTGGTCTACTCTATCAATGCGATAGCAGTTAAAGTCAGATGATGGGAGTCTTATATCAAAATTAAGCCAAGTTTCTGTTACTAGAGCAACATCAACTTTATAGCTATTTAAAAAGTTTAAAAAGTCATGAAATTTATTACGTATGCCTTTAGCATTCCAAGTAATTATTTTTATATGTGTATCTGCCATTTTACTTAACATTATTAGTGTATAAAAACTTAGTGGCTAAATGCGCGATCACATTAAATTGTTCTATTTTCGTTTTACAAACTGATAAATTTGAGATCATTTCCATGCACAAGGAATTTAGTTCCTCGATTGTGAAGAGTGCTGAATTGTTGTTGGGTAAATTATTGTTATTGTTTGATGAAGAAGCGCCGCGTGAGTCATTTTCCCATGCATTAATTGTTGGTGGTAAACTTTGAATTTGCGGGCTTGAATTTGGAAAGCTTTTGCTCGGAGCATTGGTTAGTCCCAGTCGTCGCTGTGGCTGTGGAAGCGTAGGAAAATCACTCATAGAGGCAAACGAAATCGGTTTTTGGCAAGCTTGATGATTTGAAATTTGAGTTGATGCAGCGAAATGAGTTCTTGGATGGATCTTGGATCTTCCAGATGATCTTTCTTTTATTTCTAAGTATTTAGATCTACTGGTGCATGTGACGTCAGTAGCTTTATGATTGCCGTTGCAGTTGGCACATTTATTTACCGAAGCGTTATTACATTCGCTTGTTTTGTGTGAACCAGCACAAGTAGCACAATATGTTTTTATGTGACAATTTCTCTCACCATGTCCAAACATTTGACAATTAAAGCATTGTGTCACCTTACCTTTGATTTTCCTTTGGAAGTTCCAGCTCACTTGGGTATGAAAAATTGAGCGATAATGTTTTTTAAGTTCACTTAATTTAATTGTTCCATTTTCAAAGTGAATGAGATAAAAAAAGTCAGTAAATTTATCATGTTTTTTTCAATTTTTTTAACATCAGAACATTTTAAGCCAAGCGAAATGAGTTCAGCTTTGAGTTCGTTAGTTTTTATATCATCCAGTCCATACAAAATAACTTTGAAAGTTTTAGCACTTTTAATATCATGAGAAAAATATTGACAGTTATCCTCTTTTAGTTTTTCTAACACAATATTATATGATTCAATAGTTCCGAACATTATTTTTATACCAATTGTTAATTTTTTTATTGAATAACTGGATATTTTAAGCTTTTTCATGAGGCTATGCACATATTCTGGTGATTTTTGCAGCACTTTGATTGGTGGCACATACACTTTTCTGATTATTGGCGAATCAGTTTCGTCCATTTCAGAATTATCTGTATCTGGATGGCATTGTAGGGGAGTGAATTTATTACGGTAGGGGTTTTTACCAAGCCCACTTGTTGGATGCATAGTGGAACGAAGTTTTTTATCCGAGGACAAGCAATTGTCCCCGGTATCAGGCGATCTATCGCGTTTGGGAATGGTTGTAATGAGAACTCGCGACCGAGATGAACACGTCAAACGCAGTCGAAAGCTCCGGGTGAACTGATATATTATCTATTGGGATAAGGATCATGCATTTTTAGGAATGTTATTTTATTTTAGAATTTGTCTATTGCTTGGTGGGAATGTGCTATTGTATTGTTAATGTGCTGTTTTGGTATTGGGAAAGGATATGGATTGGGAGGATTTTAAGTGTATTTTAGGGGCTGGTAATTAACTGATATTAATTATATAACACCACTATGTAGTTCGTTTTTCCCTCATTAATGTGCAGTCCCAGTTTTTGTGCCGCCTATTCGATCAGGGTGAAGGAGTCCTGTACAGCCGAATCGGATCTTCCGATGATGTCCATGTCATCTGCGTAGGCAACTATCTGGCTGGACTTGGTGACAATAGTCCCTATTGTTGTAACGCCAGAGTCACGGATTGCTTCCTCCAACGCCAGGTTGACGAGGAGACAGGCCAGACCTTCCCCTTGTCGGAGTCCAGTAAAGATGTTTATTGGTTTGGACAGCAATCCCGCTATTTTTATTTGACTACTTACGTTGGCGCAAGGCTAATAAACTTGCCCGAAAAAAGAAATTATTATGGAACATTTAACAACCCTCGAGACTTGCTAAATAAGGCCAATACCGGATCCCGGTTGTAGTGCGATGATGATGATGATGCTGATTATTATTATTACTTACGTTGGTCATGGTCAACCTACAAAGTCGTATTAATTTCTTTGGAATGCCGAGCTCTCTCATGGCATTATATAGTTCTACCTTGGCTATGCTATCGTAGGCGGCCTTAAAGTCTATAAATAGATGATGTAATGCAATCTTAAATTCCAGACATTTTTTCACCGCCTGCCTAAGGGTGAATATCTGATGAATCGCTGATTTGCCTGGGATGAAGCCACACTGATATTGACCAATGATGACTTTAGCGTATGAGGGTATCCGATTTGGCGGGATAGTGGAGAGTATCTTATAGGCGGTACCCTATAGTTGCTGCACAGTGTGATTTCTCCCTCCTTATGTATGGAATCTCCTCTTACTCGTGCACCACGATCTCATGAATTGCGTGATGTAACGCTGTCTCTCCTTGTTTGATCAGCTCAGCTGGTATACCATCGGCTCCGGGCATTTTATTTGATTTGAGTTGTCTTATAGCTTTTAATGTTTCCTCAATGCTTGGTGGAGTGGTGGCGAGTTTGGTTGCGAGTTTGGTTGCGAGTGGCTCCATCAGGTGGTACCCAGGTGGCTTTGTGGATATCTTTACGCGGAAACCTGGTACTCACAACGACCAAGTCCTTTGATGCTGCCAGTTCGATGACTCGTAGTCCATTATTATTAGTGTTCTCATGCAAACTATGGGAACCTGCGTGGTGCCTGAAAACGCGGCTCCCGACCTATTTTCGCATTCAAATCACCAAGAACGATCTTCACATCGTATCCTGGGCAGGCATTGAGGGCCAGTTCGTCGTTCTCGTAGAATTCTTTTTTTTTTCGTCGTCAGGGGACTCCTCTGTAGGCGCGTGAACGTTTATGAGGCTTATGTTCTTAAACTTGCCTCGCACGTGAAGAGTGCATAGCCTTTCATCTATTGCATTAATGCCGATAATGGCAGGTTTCAGTATTTGGTTGATTAGAAAGCCTACCCCGACCACATGGTGTTTTGCACGACAACTATAATAAATGTCATACTCGTTTTTTTGAATAACAATGCTCTTATGTCAGCTTTATATTCGGTCAGGACATCGGCTAGCTGCTGTGCAACTCGAGCTCTATATAGTGAAGTTCCATGAGCAAATTCTCAAATCGTTTAGCAATTTTCGTTTCTGTGGTCGTGGCCGTATATGATGTCCATATCCGAGTCTTGCTAGATTGTAAGTAATAATTTGTTTTCCGTGCAAGGGAATTAGTGTAACGTTATTTTTTTACGTTTGTATTATTTCTTACCTACTTTTGTGAGTCCACGATTGAAAGTCATTTCTAGCTTTATTTATTTAATTATTTTATGTTTTATTTATTTTCTTTGTTGTTTTAATTTTTATTTAGGTTTTATGTATTGTGGCCGTTTTGGCCTTCGGATCCAAACTGATCACGAATCAAAAAAAAAAAAAAAAAAATTCGAGAAGGCCGAATTTAGCGAGACAGGACATATGTGTCCTTCATCTTGTCTCTGACTTCTGGTTATCCGTGAGGATGTTGGGCTCGGTCTCGCGGCATCTGAAAAGAAAAGAAAAACGGGGGGGGGGGGGGGGGGGGGGTATCCAAGGATAGTGTAGACAGTGTTAGTCCAAGTGTTCTCTAACTACTTTTATAGAGGGATGGTGGGAAAGAAATCATACAAGACCGGTGGGTCTTTGGTGCGGTAGTAAACGCAGATCACGTCTTTGGCGTCTGATAATCTGCTCTTTGGTCGGTGTGTATGTTTGTGTTTGTGCCGTCTTGTACTGTGCGTTCGTGTGTTTGGTTTGTTAATAGTAGACCCTATGGGATGGGTCCAGGAATCCTCTATTATAGGGTGCTTTCTTCAGTTTTGTACTGAAGAAGAAATTGTGGGAACTGATCACGAATCCAAAATGTACTGCCCTTTTATACTCTGTGGCAACAGAGATTTGTTAAAAATTTTATTTAAAAATTTCAAGAAGCACAAACAAGATTTTGTGTGCTTCAATTGGAATAGGATTCTCGGAAGTGTATAAGAATTTACTTGAATAAATTCCCGGAAGGAGAAATCATGAAATGCATTTAGAATTAGGCATTTCACAAGTTCAATGGTTATTGAATCAATGCACGACAAATGGACTTTCGTTTAAATTGATCGTGCATATGATTCAATTGGATTGGGATGTAAGGTACTTGGAAATTGAATCAATGTGCGACAAATTAACTTGTGGTTTAAATCTATCGTGCATATGATTCAATTGGATTGGAATTATGTGTAAGGGTTAAGGTATTGGGAAATTAAATCAATGTGCGACAAATTAACTTTTGGATTAACTCGTCGCTCATATGATTTAATATGGAATTTGGATTGGGATTATAGGTAATATTGGGGATTTGGATAGGAGTGATTTCCATCACTCAAAACCATATTTTTTTTTATTTAGTAAAAAAGTAATTCAATAACAAAATGAATGATTAATTTTGCGGCACCGTATATTTTAATAATAATAATTATTCATATTTGTATTAGTTTTATCTATTAATATTGGTTAATAATTTCGTATACGTGGGATATTATCACAAGTTTTTATTGAGAATTTGAATAGATTTGTTGGCGTTTTCAGTCTGTTATGTCTTACTTCAACAAATAACTTTCCCACCTACGTTATACGTTTTACTAAAAGCTATTTAATTAGTTATTCATTTTGAGACGCTGTAAATGAATAGTTTACAACTTCTTTCTCCGAGCTCGATGGATTAGAATTATTTATGCTTTTCCATTCCTCAACATATCATTATACTAAAAACTACTGGAGGTATATTTTGTCATATTCATTTGAAAGGGCAAACGAAAAGGTCGATAATTAAGACCTGTAACTAAATCAACCTTCAAATTGTTATCGCGCGATACAAAACTTCTGAATTTTAGCAGTTCGTTGGCAGGGAACGAAAGGAGAGGAAACACGTATAGAAGCTAAAGCAGAAAATACAAAAATCCTACATTAGGAATCAGTTTTGAAGCACGTCTCTTCGGTCGTGGCAATAGTTTTCCGCTTTTTCCAGTAGCTCATACTTAAATGACGTCAATCCATCAACTATTACAACGAAGTGTTGCCGGCGACATCGAAACTCATTCGACAAATAGGCAGGTCTACCGCTCATGTACCACCCGCTGTCCGCCTGCCAGATAGTAAGCTATTTCTATTCTCTTATTAAGTATTTACTCTAAGTTAGTTTGCCGAGCAGGGGGCTTTGGGCGGGGTAGAAGATAGCCAAAAGCACTATTGTAAACACAAATCGCTGCACTGCAATACATAAAGTGTCGCCAGGCACATCTAACAAATCGCATTCCCTGGAACTGTCGGTTTAGTTCGCGTTTTACGACCGAGACGTCTTCGTATTTGTTCGTTTCTTTTGAATTCGGGAATTTTATTGGTTTTATTTTATTTAGTTTTTTTGCTATTGAATTTTGTCATTTTCTTGAAAAGCACCGGCGACAAAACACATACGAGTCGAAACTGATTGAAAAGGAAAGAGCCGTGAAGGCGAAACTAAAGGCGAGCACTAAAAATGTGTCTTGGTAGTGTGCTGCAGAAAGGGGGCGAAAATGTTAAGTGGACCTTCTCATGTTACTACCACTCGGTCCCTGGCTTGCCTAATTAATGCGGGCTTTTGTATATTTATTATTTACAATAAACGCTTGCAAACACTTCATTACTTTACGTGCTGCAATTGGGAACAGCGACAACGTGACGCTTGAGAAAGTTGCAAAGAACATAAAGATACTCAATACCAATGGTTGATACGGTGTACTTCACCTGGTGACACTACGTCATCGCCGTTTTAGTGGTAATCAGGTACAAAAATTCAAGTGAGTAGCTCATGTGCAGTAATTACTTACACGATCACAACGCTAGAACGGTTTCTTTAGAAGACGCACACTGCCCATTTGATAGAGAATAGTTGGCCTCCGATGGGACGTTAACTACTTCTTAATTTTCTTATTATTAGATAAGTTTTATATTTCCATTCATCACTTAGACATGCATTTAGTTCGACAACATTGATAGTGATCTATTTCACGATAAACAGCATAATTTAAATATTTCTTATCTATTTGCATTGTAAATTTCCAATGTATCTAAGTTGAATTTCTGTGTTTTGGTTGATCAGAGCCGTTTTGACAACTCTCGTTTGATATTGAAGACATCTTAAACCCAATAATTTGATGTCATCGGGTATATCGAGTAAAACAACTGTCTTGAGTTGTCCTACAGTTAAACGTGGGTCAGTGCGTATCATCATAAGCCCCGTGTTGATTATGACTTCAGTAAGAACGGTGACAGGTTTCCCGGAGCTTCTTGTTCTTTCGTCGTTAAACTTCTTAATAGGTGTGCAAGTAGAAACTCGGTTCTGAGGTTGATTGCATTAAAAACACACTTGAACGCATCCAATTCGTTCGCCATTTTGGATATATGTAATTTAGAAAAGCTATCATTCCGTATGCATCAGTTGCATAAGAGCTTGATTTCGACAAGCAACATTTACACCATTGTATTTTATTCTGTCTTCAAATGAAAAAAAAAATGCAGCTCAAGGTATGGAATTGATTAATTCGACTTTGGGTGAACAATCTGTGAGTCATTCAACACTAAAAAGGTGGTTTGCAAGATTTAGTGAAGGAAATTTTTGTCTTGAGGATGTTCGTCCAGTACAGTGAACAAAATTTGACGACGAAGAACTTCAAGTTTTATTGGTTGAAAAACCATGTCAAATTCAAAAAGAGCTTGCAGAACAGTTAGGGGTTTCTCACCAAGCGATATCATTCAACTTTTGTATAAGTATTTTTTCCAATAAAGTTGAATTTGACAGAATAAGCCGAGTTTCTACTTGCACACGTATTATATGTACAAAAAATTTAACTCCATATCATAATGGCACTAATGGTATTCGTATCTATTGCCTTACAGCGACAAAAATATGGTTTAATTCTGTGTTTTAGAATGTTTTTGGGACTAAAGTGCTCGGAGCGGTAGGTGGGGTCCCAACGCCCTGTCGCGTGGTGAAATACCACCCCATCAAGCTATAGCGTCCGGCACTTATTATTTTGTTTTTAAAATGTTTGCATCCTCAAAAAAAAAAAAAAAATCTTTATTTTTTGTCATAATGCCTCTAAAAGAAGAAGAGGTAGACCTCTAAGATAATAGTCTATTTTTTTTTATAAAGTATGTGTATTATATTAAGAATAAATAAAAGAAAATGTAAGCTGAAAGGCATAAATTAAGGATATAATATTGTATAATTTAGAGTGCTTGTGAAGAGCCAGTAAATTACATTATGTAGTAAAAATTATTAAGATAGGTTTAGCATTTAGACTAAAATTGTAAAACATAAAAAAGACTTCGTGAATAAATGCGTCTGCAAACAAACAAACAAACAAGCTATAGCCTCCGTGAAATGATCGGGAGAAACCCCTGGCCATCTTTCTGATTTAGCTGATGGATCGGCTCGACAAAGGGTTGGTTTTAGGTGGTAGTCGGGCCCAAGGTGAGATACCACCCCATCACGCTGTACATTCCGCGATATCGTCGAGAGAAATATTCGACGGTGTTTCGGGTGTGTGGCTGATGGCCCGGACTAACACGGAGATAAGTCATGATGGTACCTTCTGATATAAAGAATTCCGAGGGTAAGCTAGTTTCTCATTCGGATCTCCGGGAGGGACTATGTCGGGGGTACATCCTGCAGATATTATGATAAATAGCCGAACATTAAGAGGTTCGTTATCGCATAATCGCGCTTGCTCCCAAAGCTCTGCCCCTGCTCGACTGGAAACGACATTTTGTAACACCAGGAGCATCGGTTTCACCAATACGAATGTAAAAGCCATCCACACATATTTGCAAACAACGAAACCTGATATCCTTGCCCTAAATGAGACCCAGATCGATTCGTCAAATGATTCGACATATCTTCATAGCTCGGGATACGACTTAGTTTCGAGATTCCGTTTCAAGGGCGGAGTCTGCGTTTTCGCATAGTCAGATCTAGCTTGCCAGAGGATGGAGGCGTTGGAACCCAATAACATGGACATCATATGGTTGAGTGTCGTGCTGAGGAATTCTGTTAAATTTCTTTGTTGTCTTTACCGCTCCGCAAATGACGATCGACCGACAGCCTGTTTCGAACATCTTTCACATACCGTCCACCGGATACAGATCAACCACCCAGCTTCAGAAATTGTTGTCCTTGGCGAATTTAATGGCTGGTTGGTACATTCTAACAGAACC
This sequence comes from Microdon myrmicae, assembly GCA_963931805.1. Taxonomy (NCBI): domain Eukaryota; kingdom Metazoa; phylum Arthropoda; class Insecta; order Diptera; family Syrphidae; genus Microdon; species Microdon myrmicae. Next base: position 11,310,441 of record OZ007497.1, read on the forward strand.
GACGAGGCTGGGAGGCTGGCGGAGATGTTTGCTGTTAGGCACAACTTGACTCCACTCGTGAAGGAACCCACGCTAGTGCCGGGTGCCCGAGGCAATTATGCGAACACCCTGGATCTGTTTTAGACATTCGAACCGAGTATTTATACCGTAGAGGTTTCTGCGCCACTGGGAAACTCAGACCTATGCTTGGTATCTGTCGCGCAACTACTTGCATTTCAAGTGAATAACCGGCCCAGCCTAGGCAGCTTCGCCATGTATGGAAGTATTGGGCTGCTAACTGAGACGATTAGCGAGATTTCTTCGCACCCTTTCCATGGGCGGAGGTGTGCTCCGAGACTTCGATGTTAACGCTTGCGCGGAGTCGGTAACAGAGATTATTCTTCTCGGGATGGAGATCTACATTCCGCATTCTATCAAACGAAGTTCATCTGATAAACCGTGGTTTGATAGAAAATGCGAGCAGATTAAGATGTCGAAAAATAGAGTTTTTAAACAGTGACGCTCCAATCCCACCGAGGTCGACAGAACGAATTTTATTAGAATCAGAAACGCGTGCAAACAAGTTCACAACGACAGAGTGACGAATAAACTCCTTCGGTGCCCAACTGGTTCGCGCTCCTTATGGTCAATGGCAAGAGCTGTCAGCATTAACTTCGCGTCTTCCTCTTTCCCTCCGTTGGTGACAGACAGTTGGACGTTAGTCACAAATTCAACAGATAAACCATATGTGTTCGTGAATTTATTTTCCGCGAATTCAAACCTCGATCCTGGTTTTTTGGAGGCATCTGTGATCGCGCCGGTACGGTTTTCCAGGCGGGATGTGAGATTTCGCCCGCGTACTATTCAACGCATTCAACGTGGACTGAACTGTAGGAAGGTAACCGACCCGGACGGAATACCAGCAATAGTCCTTAAGAACTGTGCTGCAGAACTATCGCCCGTTCTTGGCAGACTCTTCCGCTTATCTTATGCACGGAGGACCTTTCTACGTGCTGGAAAATCGCTCGAGTTCAGCCAATCCCAAAGACGGGAAAAAAGGGTCTCCCACAAAATTACCGGCCGATAGCATTACTGTCTATGCTGTTTAAGGTGATGGAAAAAGTCATCAATACTGAGTTAACTAAGTATTTGGAATGCAATGTTTCGGATTCATAGTTATATGCTCGGGGAGAATCTAGTACATTGTCTAGTACTCTCCCCGACATATATTCACCACACATGCCAGCAACACGATGACAGTGGAGAAACTCTCAAATCAACGTTTGTTTACTGTTGTTGGTGCTCGACTGGCAATTTACTGTCACATACTGTGTTTTGGTGCTCGATATGATCAATGTAATTGCATAAAATTGGATTTGTACTTTCTATTGAATTAAGTTTCGCACGCCACCACGTGGCCCTATAGTGACAAATAAATAAAGTTCTCCATCGAGAACTCAGTCGAACATTATCTCTATTCATTTAAAGGCATTCGCCAGTCGCATCGGCTTTACTTCAAATTTAGTGAATGAAGCTTTAACTTTCCTGCTTAAACACAAAGTCCAACAAATACATCAGCCCGGGAACTTCAACAAGATTGCAGCGAAGATCCTGAACCGGATTTCGACCACAAAGGTATTGCTGTTCCTTTTTTTAATACAAACTTTAGTTTCAGGCAACGTTCTCACCTTCGCAATTCCCCAACGACATTCCTCGTTCGGCGGAACATCTGCAACGATCTCGGCCGACGACATACCTCGTGCGGCATCGAGATTCAACGAACATTTTTCTGGTCCTCTGAGCCGGATCCAGTGCTCTGGATCGTCTCATCGGCGCTCAGTTCGCGGCACAACAACCATTGCAATAGTAACGAATGCTGCAATTATCGAAACCAAAGGCAGCTCAACATCAGCAACAAGCAGAAAATAGGCAGCAGTAAAATATTATATTATAATATACTACACGTGATCGAATACTGCAGAAGCTTAGTTTCCAAGAAACTATTTCAACCAATCGACTGGCTAACCAAGTGCAGTGTGCAGTGAAACTTAAAACCGATAAAGGTTCAGCAACGCAGAAAAAGAGCAGTTTTGATAACAAATCGGATCCAGTGCTTATTGGATTTACATCATCGCCGCCCAGTTCGCGACACATCAATAACGCAGCTCCTGCAATTATCAAAGGAACGTGCAATGGAATACCAACAGTACAGTTGTGTACCTGTACCTAGTAACAAAAAACAAAAAAGGTACACAATAATGGCGGAAGAGAACAATGGTCAAAGTAAACCTCGCAGTTGTGGAAAATAATATTATGAATATTTGTTTTCACAAACAAAGTGTAAAAGAGTTTCCAAAATAAAAGTGTTCGATCAATTACGAAAGTGCAAATTTATAAATAATTGCATGTGATACTGACTTACGAAAAGTTAAACGAGAACAGTCTTTCATGGCATAACGAAATTATTGTATTCGTAATCTACTGCAATTTGTTTGGAGTGAAGTTTATCGAAATTCTGCTCGTAATAGGATCAATTATTTCACTTAATTGTACAGCATTTCATCAAACGATACAAAATTAACCGAATTTCATTTGCGAAAATCATAAAGATAGTGCACCATCAGAACTAGATACCGAAACTAAATCGACAATTGCCAAAGCTATTTCGAAGCGCATTGTCACTGATAGCATCAACGAGAGAGCGGATCAAGGAAGTGAAAAAGATCCCACCCTCAAGCCATTGTTCGCTGTGACCGTCCATCGGCGGCCACCAGTCACTACTGCATCAGCGAACAACACGACAACCGTGAAGAAGTTTCAGTGAAAACAGTTCAAGAGAAATAGGAGGTGAACTAAAACGAAATGCCGGCATCAGCGGTCACCAAGGCAAAAATCACAAAGGCTGCATTGGCCGAACGCCGAAGACGTGCCAGAGCAGAAACAGAACGTTTAGCGCTTAAACGCGAAGAAGCTGAAAAGAAACCACAGGCAAAGGAAGGAGACGATCTACCGAAGCCAAGCTCAGTGCAGCAGCGAATGCTGGCAAGGACATCGACGAAACAACACAACGGTTCCCCGACGACATTCCTCGGTCGGCGGAACACCAAAGATCTCGACCGACGACATTCCTCGCTCGGAACAGATCATACGCTTTTTAACACTATGCGTAACGGAGCCGACAATGGTAACGACAGCGGTGACGGCGACAACGTTGACAACGGTTCCCCGACGACATTCCTCGGTCGGCAGAGATCATACACGTGTTCATCACCAACACGAGTCGGAACCAAAAGTAACAACGTCAAAAAATGCTGCCAATTGCTATGCTAAAACGGCGACTTCCATCGAAGATCAAGAATTGAAAGACGAACTTTCTACAACAAGAGGTCAAACCAAAGTGTCTTTGACATCTGCTCCAACACAACAACCATTGTCGATTGAGGAACTCATCGCCGCCCAGTTCGCGGCACAGGAACGCATCTCTGGCACATTCCTCAGCGCACAGGACAAGGTACAATTAAGTCCAACAAGGATCGAGGCAGCTAAATGCGCACTTCGCGCCGAATGGGAAGTTTTCTCCACGCGGCACTACGAAATTTTCTGTATGGCGGCACCTGAGGATCAACAACACGCGTACTTCGCGGATGATTTTTTCCGCGAAACCGAAGAGATATACCTCGAGGAAGAGACGAAGCTCCTCGAGGCCCAGTACACGCTCACGTCAGCATCCCCAACCATGGCCAACAGTGCCAATCGCCCCCACCCTAGCGAGCTGCCCCCAGTGCAGCTGCCAACGGTCGCCGCCAAGCCAGCGGAAACGGAACCGCACCCCAAAACAGTGGGTAAGAGTAAGCAGGCCGCCGACCAGGGTGCCACCTGCCCAAAACTCAACCTATCCCAGGTCCCAATGATCGACCAGCCGAAGCCCCCACAGAAGCCAGTAGACATGGCCGTTCCGTGTGGGTTGCGAACTTACAACTCCGACCTAGAGGAACTGGTTCACTTCGCACCGCTTCCAAATAAAGCAGTGGCTACGGCGCACATAGGATCCGTGCCAGATCCAACGCCAGTGCCTTCCACGAATGCGCCTTCGACTGTTCCAGCAACAGCAGCCGGCCCAATCACTAACCAGCCCCGTGTACCGAAACACAAAACACCGCCGGTACCCCCAAGCCAACAGGCCCCTTGCACATTCTGCAGGGCCTCCCCCACCATCTACGCTTGCGAGGGCTTCCGATCACTCACACCTGGTCGTCGGGAGTCCTTCGCACACCAAAGGAACTTGTGCTTCAACTGTTTGGGTCGCCACCGCCTACGCGACTGCCACTTCAGAAAAGCGTGCCGTCGATGCCAGCGGAGACATTACACCTTGTTGCATGTCCGGACAACAGCCATCGGCGGGACAATCTCACCGCCGCTCCGTGCCAAAGGAGCCGCCCCCCTGATCCGTCATGAAGGGGCCTGCGCACATACAATCAGCACCCCGTCACAACATTCCGCGTTGCTGCCAACAGCCAGAGTCATCGTGGCGTCGAAAAACCAACAGAGGATTGAAGTCCGTGCTCTGCTGGACCCCTGCTCCAGCGACACCTTCATTTCATCATCACTCGCCCGAAGGTTAAACCTCCGGCGCCAAGCTTCATCCGTCCCAGCCTGCGGTGTTGGGGGCACTTGCGGCCTTGCCACTAGGACTCAGGCCGCCATCAGCATCATTCCTCGCCTCCACGACTCGAGACAATGGACACTGAGGCCCTTCATCCTGTCAGGGCTCTCAGTGTATGCACCACCACAACAATCAGCGACGAGGGATCTCTCGTTTATGGCGGATCTGGATCTTGCCGATCCGAACATCGCCTCCGCTGACAAGGTGGACATCATCCTTGGGGCAGACATTTACCCCAACATCATCGGCGAAGGTCTAAGGAAGGACCAACGTTCCGGCCTCGTCGCCCAGGCCACTGAATTGGGATGGGTGCTAACAGGCGCAGCACCCACCATATCATCCAGCCTAAAGGTGACAAGGACTGTTACCAGCCATCACATGGCCATTCGTCGTGGGTTGCGAATTTACAACTCCGACCCAGAGGACTCGCGATCGCAGCTCCCATCAGCGAACGAAAAGGAAGTCTCGTCGGCATCGGCCCCAGGGGCAACCTACGAGGCCCATGCAACTACCAGCCGCCGATCATTTGCGTAGCCCAGCTACCAGACATGCCCCTCACCCGCCGAACCACCGCAAGGGCGACCGGCAACCGAAGAACCAGCAGCCTGCCCACCCAAGGGATTCAAGGCACCACATCAGAACAGAGATAGGAGCATGCAATGCCCCGCTTGGCGGGCGGCGCTCCCCAGCATCCAGGGGTAACCGAATCCCAGCGAATCAGCACGCTTCTCAGTGCATCAACAGAGACTGTACTCCAACAGCCCCGGGAGGCACTTGGCCCGTGGCTGCCAGGACACGCGGGCAGTGCCAAGGACGACACCGTACCCGACTCCAGGCTACAGCGTCATACAGGAACAGCCGCATCCCGCCGGCCACTCACTCCAGACGGGCGCCAACGTGCGCAGTACATGGCGCCACCACCGGTCTCGATGCAGTGAGACCCATCACAAGCCATCACGTGGTTATTGATGGTGAGTTGCGACTTTACGATTCCGACCCAGATCAATTGGCCGGTACCGTGACCTCAAAGGTTAGCGGACTCCAGCGATGGAAAATACCATCCCGTCGTCATCGACCCTCCAGCCGTCAGCGCTCCTCAGGGCGGGCGCCCCCCCCCCCCCCGCGAAGGCGGGCGGAATGTTTCGGATTCATAGTTATATGCTCGGGGTGAATCTAGTACATTGTCTAGTACTCTCCCAGACATATATTCACCACACATACCAGCAACACGATGACAGTGGAGAACCTCTCAATTCAACGTTTGTTTACTGTTGTTGGTGCTCGACTGGCAATTTACTGTCACATACTGTGTTTTGGTGCTCGACATGATCAAAGTAATTGCATAAAATTGGATTTGTACTTTCTATTGAATTAAGTTTCGCACGCCACCACGTGGCCCTTTAGTGATAAATAAATAAAGTTCTCCATCGAGAATTCAGTCGAACATTATCTCTATTCATTTAAAGGCATTCGCCAGTCGCATCGGCTTTACTTCAAATTTAGTGAATGAAGCTTTAACTTTCCTGCTTAAACACAAAGTCCAACAAATACATCAGCGCGGGAACTTCAACAAGATTGCAGCGAAGATCCTGAACCGGATTTCGACCACAAAGGTATTGCTGTTCCTTTTTTTAATACAAACTTTAGTTTCAGGCAACGTTCTCACCTTCGCAATTCCCCGACATTCCTCGTTCGGTGGAACATCTGCAACGATCTCGACCGACGACATTCCTCGTGTGGCATCGAGATTCAACGACCAGCATCGAACTTCTGAATGATAGTCAATACGGATTCCGTGGCGGGCGATCCACGGGGGACCTCTTGACACTTATAACCGATATAAGGACATCTGCGATTGAACGGGTTGGTGAGTCAAGGGCGGTCGCATTGGATATCTCCAAGGCTTTTGACCGCGTCGGCACGGGGCATTGCTGAGCAAACGTCGTTCATATGGACTTTCCCAGCAGCTTTTCGAATGGGCGCAGCGCTTTCTCGAGAATCGTTCGATCCGGGCTGTTGTGGACGGTGAGTATTTGGATCTGTATCCTGTTAATTCGGGGGTGTCCCAATGTTCCAGTTTGGCTCCAACCTTGTTTTTGCTTCACATAAATGATTTGTTGGACACAAGGGTTCAGTTTTGCGGACGATAGTACGCTTGTTTCCTCCTTTTCGAGTGTTCGGCAACTGAGATGTAGACAGATTGACTCCCTGAATCAGGATCTAGATAAGGTCCTATAGCGTTTGAAATAATAGTGAAGAAGAACGTGTGATTCGAACTGACGCAATGACAGTTTGAATCACCAAAAATTGAACCCAAGCGTTACCCATCAGGCTACTGGCCGATTTTAGAATTTGATTTTTAAACTCGACTATACTCCACTGATGTGAATTGTTATGGTATCGCTATGGTATCCGGCTCTGATGTATTTTCTTATTCGATTTTTCGTTCGGTGCTCTTCACTATTTTGCTTGTGAATTGTGTGTGTATCTGTTAGAGTCGCCACAGTCCTGCAATGGGGAAGCGCCAATCTCGTCGACTTCAATGCACCGAAGACACAATATACAACATTCACAAAGAAAAGTGGATCATCGGTTTCACAGCTGATGATGAGTGTCCAGACCCTCGAATCCGGGATAAGCTTGAAATTGCTCGGCGTCACGGTCTGTGGGAATGTATCGTGGTATAAACACGGGTCGAGCATGGCCAAGTCAGCCTCAGGAAAACTAAGCTATCTTTTTAGAGCCAGGAAATATTTTACTCCGGCTCAACTTCTTCTCCTGTATAAATCCCAGATTTGACCCGCGCTCGAATATTGCTCTCATGTTTGGAGCTCTGCTCCTAAACATACCCTCGACTTACTTGAGAGCATACAGAGACGAGCGATCCGCCTGATCGGAGACTCGGCGCTGACGTCGGGACTACAGCCGCTATCGCATCGAGGGCGCATAGCCGACCTCTGTCTGTTTTACAGATATTATCACGGATACTGTTCTTCGGAGATTCGTGGTATTGTTCCACGCAATTCGGCTTATATGCGCTCCACAACACAATCCGACGGATGGCACCAGCTCGCGGTTTATCTCCTGACGGCGCGAACTTCCGTGTATCAGAACTCGTTCCGATACAGAGCAGGGAAGTTGTGGAACTTCTGTGGCGTGTCTACGAACACCACTGCTACCTTTTCAACCTACCTCCAAATCTTCCTTCCTAAAGCTCCACTAATTTTTTCATTTTTGCTTATGCAAGCGCAATAACTTCCCCAAGCCTTCTCCCACCGATTGCATTACCTTTCGATTATGCAAATCGCGTCCAACATCAAGCATCTGCCCATCAAAGACATTCACGCAATTAACGCATTATATCAATCTTCCCTAGAGGAAATTCGGTACGCCAGTACCGCATCCATCAATGCATCTCAGCATTGTTCTAAAAAGAAAACATTTCGGTTGCCATACTAGATAACCGAAGTGGATTATGAAAACAATCAGCAGAACCCCTGTCTGCCTGCATTTACTGTCCCACACGTGCGCAACAGATTTTCATGTTGCACCAGTACTCACGGCGGCTTTTATACAATCTTCAAAGCACCGGAGCAATTCGCGCCTAGCTGCCAAGAGCCGAATTCAATGCCAGTGTAAATACTCACACTGGAATTTGACCCATGACTCCCTAGGAATGCAATACACTATTAACATGGTCGTAAACACAACCATCATTGCGTAATTATCCCAAATGCATCCTAATCCCTAGCGAAGTATTTGGACAACTGCAAATACTTATCCCAAAGATGCTTTTTCATGAATTTTTTTCCTACGATTGAGCTCGCATCACGAGCCAACAAGGTGATCCGCGCGCAAAAGTAGTTCAGTCGATGAAATAGTAGCAAAGGAGTCAAGATCCACCCGTCAAACGGTTAACAACCACAGGAGTCACACTGTAGTCGAGTTTGAGATACGGTGGAGTTCGCCTGCGCAAGTGCATCGACACTGTTCGGAGGTTTTCAACATAATTACGTAGTGTCTTGTGGTGTTTTAACGAGCATCTAATAAGTATGGATTGATCCGATAACCGTGTGTCGAGTAGAACTATTATTAAAACAATAGCCCAGGTGTCACGGAACGTGTATATCTTGTAAAGTAAATTCGTGTAGATTATTCATTGAGTTAAAAGACAAACAATAAAATTAAATTTAAAGTGGTGATCACCAATCAAAACTAGTGTTTCATTTGTTGGACAGTAAGCTGAGCAGGCAGTTCCGGAATCTAATGTGCAGCGCGGCGATTCTAGTGTACATGCGAACAATTTTTGACTGAACGTGTGGATTAGGTAACTCGTTAGGAAGCTTAATGAACCTTGCCAATGCCGGCACATAATTAAGTGATTTTCCTACACTTCCTTCCCACGCGAGTGTTCCCAGAGCGTTACAACCTGCAACTGTTCAAAAAGAACTGCAACGGTTATTTGGTGGTATCTCGGGGCTCCCACTCGGCGCTATAAGTCGCCTCTCTCGAGACAAGTGTTATAAAAAAAAATTATTTTGGACATGTGGCTACCGTCGCTACCGGGTGCATGTCATAATCTAGAGGACCAATGTGTAATCACTTGTGGCGGTTCTACGAACCACACAATCCATTATAGGTCGAGATATCGTCGTTCCACCAAGGAACATACTCACCTATATCCAAATTACACGTGCCCACAGACACGTGTCCTCAAAAGTCCTCCTTTCCACCTGAAATAAAAGGTAACATGCATTTGGGACTCAACAACTCCGCGTATCCACAGATACGTGGCTCATAAGTCCGACGCCTGCGACTCGTGGTGAGTTTTCTTTCCTCGAGAGTAACGTGAAGTTTCTCTTTGTGGTGGTAAATTGGAGAGGATCTCTCTGGTTGATCTTAGCTAGTGTGCTAATTGATCCATTGTTTACTCATGCTACGAGGTCATGGGAAAACGAAAGTGAGAAAGGAGGATAGAACAAAGGGCATCATTGAACACCTGGATGCTGCTGTAAAAATAGTCTGCATGCAACTAGGAAAACTGGCCACTTGGAGCAATTTAGATACACAATGATGATTGTGCACTGTATCTTTGCTGGCGGAAAGGGTCGAATTCTTTGTATGCATGTTTATATGCTGGAGAATTCGATTCATGGCGGCTAGACGCTAGATGCGTAAATTGCTTTTGTCGATTGGACAAAAGGCTGCCGAGACTGTGGATAAGCCAGGAAAATGTGCTGCGCACGTGCGTGGCAGTGTACGCTGGCTAACGTGGGCGCCGATAAGTTTTCTCAATTTATGATGATGCTTGTTGTAAACAATTCTTTTCAGGAATTTTGGATGATGCATTGAATGCATGAATGTTAGGGAATTCTTTACAGGGAATTTGGGTGATGCATTAAATGTCCTTGGGAAGGAAATGTTTGCAGGTAACTTCGATCGCCGTGCAGTCGTGTGGGGGGCTTCTATATTCTCCATGAGAAACAACCCACAATTCCAACCAACATTTCCACCTCATTTCGACCGCTTTCAGCGCGTCATACTTACCAATTTCCTTTATATGTATTCCCCTGTAAAACATTTCAAACGGACGTATAGCTAAACTCAGCATCTTTTGCAGATAATGCATAATTGAGTTTAGCTACATAAATGTCATACGGCAACTACATTCTTGCTAACCATGAGTTTCCCATCGGAAATCTCATAATGTCGGTTAGCAACAACAAGTCTAAAAGAACGACGCTGTTGCATCATAGCAAAATAGCTGGGGTAATTTCAGCGTCTTAGAGTTGGTTCTCACGCGAATTATTTCCCAAACATCAGCGGCGTCCTATCGACTTTCCCTCAGATCACCCATTCGCTTGGGATCAATGATCTCTCTTTGCAGGGGAGTAACATCCGCTAGGTTTCTCTCTCATTCGTATTTCTTTCCACGGTTCAATGTGCTCCGACTACACCATAGCCGTACCACTGGGTCAGTAGGTCGTGTCAGTAGCTGCATCTGATACCAACACACACAACCAAAGCTACCCCGAGATCACAGCATATCATGTTTTCTGTTCTCTCATTCTTCATGTCCGTCAATTACCCTATTAACAAAAGTTACTCACACTTTGACGGGCGTGAGGTTGAGAGAGCAGAGGCGTGGTCTCTTTTGGTTGTCCTGTGTGAATGAAATATGAATTTCAACCCCAATTCACACCAGTCGTTACACATCCACCACCGGTGACAGTCAAACCGCGCCGTATTAAAAATTATCCCGCGTCGCGTACATTTAATTCAGCAAGTCGCTATTTGTATCTGAACCTGGTTGTATCTGCGGATGAGATAGTTCGTTTAGCTCACGGAACAAAAAGCCCAAGCAGCCGTTCGGTAGAGTTGATGCACACGTAAAGTTCTTTAGTTCCCGAGGCCTGTTTTGAAGGTTCACCTATAAAATAATAAATATAAAAGAACTACCTTCAGTTAAAAAAAAAAAAAAAGAAAAAAAAGGAAAGTGTATATAATTCAATTTTAAAAGAATTAATTATACGTGCTAAGTTAAAGTTAAGAAAAACAGAACAATAAAAAAGGAATAGACCGAAGCAACAATCCAGTGCGTTTATATTTAACTTACTCTCCTCGGAGGAACAATTTACTACGGAACAATTAGTAAGTGCAGTGGGGAAGAAAGTGAAACAGTGCGCATACAGGAGCAATACTTCTTACCCCCCACAGGCGTAGGACAATTGGTCGAACTTGTGACCCACGTATCTGTGGATACGCGGGGTTGTTGACTCCTAGATGCATTTTATCTTTTATTTCAGGTGGAAATGAGGACTTTTGAGGACACGTGTCTGTGGGCACATGTAATTTGGATATAGGTGAGTATGTTTCTTGGTGGAACGACGATATCTCGACCTATAGTGGATTGTGTGGTTCGAAGAACCGCCACACACTCTTCGGAGCATTTTTAGTTGTATTTTGGCAACAACTCGTCAAATGTTGGCTGCCTTGTCTTCAATAATCTCTGCTTTATCAGGGAAGACAAGTGACTTCAGATATCCCCAATAAAGACTCCAGTGTAGCATGTGCAATGCCCAGGTGACAGATCTACTTCCTCTAAATGTTCCACAGTACACTGTCCACTAATTGATCGCTGAGGAAAGGGCGCAACACAGATCGCACAAGCGAAAATAAAACACACTGCATAAAATTATTTATGACGACTTTATTGTTTCACTAATCTTATTTAAACACGTTTTAGTCAAAAGTCGTACTGTTAAGAAAGTTTATGTTTACATGTTACGGTTTGGTCTTTTAAATTAACCGACGATCGCAAATTCGATTTAATTTGGGATAAGTACCCGACTCCTGATGCGCACCGTGGAAGACAAAAAAGAAAACGCGACTCGACTTATTCACGGGGGGCGTATGCACCCCCGTGTACACGCTGCTGTGGAAGAAGCAAACACTCGACTGACTCGTTCAGTGGATGGAATAAGACTCAACGATATTCAATCGTTGTTAAAAGAACTTTAGCAGTGAAATTGGTTCTCTTAAATTAAGGGTGCATTTCCTGTTTCAAGAGAGACGTAAAGTCTCTATTTTTAGTAACCAAACCGATCTCATAGAGGAGATCTTCACAATACACAAGTGTGTGTGCACGTCGGTTCTTTTCATAGATCAACGCCATGATGAATAACCTGAAACACAAAGAAAGGGAAAGGATCGTAGAGATGTTTGTTTATGTGAGACGGTTACTGGGAAACGGATCCAGAACTATGTAGGATAAAAGCGATTTATGTCCTGGGAGTTCAACTGAGTAAACAAGTTGCAACTCATTAAATGGTAGACGTATTTGCGATACGTTTTGGTGATTGGTAAGGGATTAGTCTCAACGCAGATGGTGCTAATTACATGCATCTGCGTTAGACCGTTTATCGTTGGCTGAAAGGGGTCGCCAGCCGATGTGTGTGTAGATAGTTTTTTGTACACGATCGAGGCTGGGAAAATAGACGGCGCAATATTTATGATCCCTGTCATAATGGTTTCATTATATGTAAAACAAATCATCTTGTTTTCAGGTTCTTGGTTTGAGATTCCTGATAAGGTAAGAAAGAAATCTTACAGAGAATTGGTATGCTAAGAGAATGCATGAAATGTAAGTTTTCTTTACAGGGACTTAAAGATCATAGATTTGATCTCTTAAATGCGTGAAGCATTTTAGATGCTAATGCGATTGCATTAGCGAAAGCTTATGCAGACTGGGTTGTATGGGTTGGGGGTTTTCAGGAAGGTGAACCGTGGGATTTGGCGGAACCGCCACAGATCCATTTCTCGACATTAATCGTTCATCAAAGGTTTCTTTCAGTAAATTAATTATATCGCACCCTATATGTCACGTGGTCCCGTCTTGTTGTGGGTCCACATGTCTCTGATTGCAATACTATCCAATTGAGAGACCAAAAAAAAAAATTTAATAGAGTCTCTGTACCAGTCTCCGTTGATTACCTTTTCCATATTTTTCGATCGGTCCATCAGCCAATCTCCAATAGATGGTCAAAACCTTCTTACGATCATTTCGTGTAGCGTCTAGGGTTTTGTCCTGGCATCTCATGTTGCAACCAGGCTTGTTTATCTAATGTATTAAACTAAAGGGAAATTACATTCAGCCGACTTGCCTCAAAAACATTTAAATGTCGACTGTAAGTCCTTCCAAAAACATTTGGTTCATTTCTCTTTGACGGATATGTGTGATATGAGGCATTGGACTTGGTATGACTAATTTATGATCGTAAATCAGCAAATATTGAATTGGTCAACTCATTTTGTTCTACAGTCATAACAATTGCGCCGGCTTGTGTTTAGAAACCTCTATGTACCTTTGTTCTTACTTGGTGGAGTTTTGAGAGAATTTTTAGAGTTGTGTGCTGTTGTTCGTAATTATAATGAGTTTTTTTGACGAACAAAAATAAAAAGCACACTTCTCCACGAGACAGCTAGCAAATACAAAAGACCCAAGGAGTGTGACACAAACGCTCTCCTTTCTATCCTTTTTTTACTGAACAATTTAGAAAAATAAATAAAATAAATGTATTCTAAGATCCTATTCAAAAGGTGGCTATTACAGCTAAGTCGTCAAATGTGACTGAAGGCCAAATGGAAGTTAAATTCTGTTGTGGACTAATAGACCTTCATATTCCGTTCTACATTGGAATCCCTTAAAAGCCTCAATTTAGAACAGGTGCACCTAAACCACCCTTTCTCTCCACATATAGATCGACTTCACACCACGTGATCCACAAATAGAAAATAAATAAATCACGTATTCTGCGGACTAAATCTATGTTCCACTAATGCCGGTTATTCACACCACAACGACTTAAGGTCAAATTGAGAGCCTGTATGTGCGGTCAGAAAACGAAATAAAAACCAACCAGCACGTTGCATATAATGCGGTGCAGGCAATTGGTTTGACCAAAACACCTTTATTATTTATTGGATTATAACCGCAGTGGCTCAAGGAAAGAACGCATACCATTCCTTTGGGCTACTCGCGTCATTGAGTCATCATGTCGTTATTTATCCCAGCAGTCACCCAAAATCAATTAAAGAGGAACCATCCAAATTTAGCCACCCTCGGGAATTCACGTATATTTGCAATTCGTGTTTTATGGTCTTCAAAATATGTGACTTTATCATGTGCTGATTGAGGTTGCAGTAAAAGGTGGCGGGCTGGGGGTGCAACTCACCACAGGTAGAATTCTACGTTCGCTCGACAAGCTAAGCCAACTCAGGAATCCACACTGCGTTAGCTACAAGTAAATTGAATTTGAGGACCGACTGGCGGCCGGACCGCCACTCAACTGAGGGATTCCGAACCACTTGAGTGTCATTTGCTACATAACGTAAGACCCATAGCGAGGCATAGTGTGAGGGCCATCGATGATCAAGAGTCCGTATTTGAAGTGATCAAGTGATCAAACGGTCGACAAAAAGAAACAACTAAACGACACTCGGGACGAATTTGGTGGCGGACTCTATGATTTACGTTTATGTTGTTGAGCTTTAAAAAGCGAAACAAATGGAAGAAGAGGCTTCACGCGCAGGGGCAATCAGACGCGTCCAATTAAACACTCCAGTCCAGTTGTGTGGCAGTAGCACAAGGAGTTGCGGACTCAACGACGAACCCTTGCTAGTGGAAAGTCGTACCTTTTTGCAGGGCATGGTAAACACGCGTTTCTGCACTCGCAATACGATTTTAATTTAGCACAAGTATTATTGCTGCAAAGTCGGGCGTTGCCACATATAAGGGGAAGGTGAGAAATATCGCATTCCAGGAAACGCAACCACTGAAGCCTGATGGTGTAGGTTTATGCTGTTGCCTAAGTATGTGGGAGTGTACAGTAGTTACGATCTTTTGATAAGTAAAACACCACAGATTGCAGAACCCAGAACCAGAGCTCATAATGTGTTAAGCAACTAAACGTGCCATCGCTCGTTAGTCACCTGTGTGGATTATTCAAAAGAATGAAGCGGGCGATAAATTTCTTCTGGTTTTCACTTACATCGGCACTGGTTATCGGGGTTTAGCAAGTCTGCACTGCATGATTAACAGGAACTTCCAACCGATAATTGCCAGTAAGAGAAGTGAAGCGAGTCGGTATCAATGGATGTGGTGACTGAAAACGGAGCACACCCTATTTAGTTCCTTCTGTTATAGCAATGTACTTTGATATGACTTTGACGGATGGATGACATTTACTATGAACAATTTATCTGCCCATGGTAGGGAGTTGATAGACCATCTTTATGAATCACAAGCTTTTAAGTGGTTTGTCCTGTAGTATTAGAGCGTACATATTCTATACTATCACTGGGACATTTCTACAATAAATAAAACGAACGAAAACCCTAAATGTCTTTTTTCTCGAAATAACGCTTTTCTAAATCGCGGACAGTTAATCTACGAATCAGCTGAACATTTTGATTAAACTTTGGTTTTTGTTTATACCTTTGCTCTGTGAGTAAGATCTTAGAATATACTTACACCTAGGTCGTAAAATGCGACTAAAGGCCGAATGGTAGTTAGGTTCGAACGCCCTACTCCCTGCTAAAATACCACACCGTAAAGCTACAAGCTCCGTGAAATGGTTAGGAGAAAACATTGGTCATTTTGTTTGATGGACCGGCCGTAAAAATTGTTGGGGTAAGTGGTTAGTCGGTCCCAATGTAACGTACCATCCCGTCATGCTGTACGTTGGCGATATGGTCAGGAGAAATCTTCGACTATATTCCGGAGGTTTGGGTGATAGCCCGAGGACCGCATCATGCAAAGGTTTTGCTAAGAAACCAGATTGGAAACAACACATGTCCGCGCAATCTAATCCGTCCGCGAAATTCTGTCAACGTTCAACTGGGATCGGCATTTTATAACATCATCATCATCATCATCATCGGCACTACAACCGGTAACCGGTCTTGGCCTTATTTAGCAAGTCCTGAGGCTTGTTAAATTTTCCATAATGATTTGTTTTTTCCGGGCAAGGTCATTAGTCTTGCACCAGATTTTATGACATTGTAGCGATTCTAACAGATACACACGATTCACAAGCGAAATAGTGAAGAACACGAACGAAAAATCGAATAAGAAAAATACATCAGAACCGTATACCAAGCGATAAATAACAAAAAAATAATTCACACCAGTGGAATATAGTCGAGTTTGGAAATCAAATTCTAAACACGGTCAGTAGCCTGGTGTGTAACGCTTAGGTAAATTTGTTTCGTGATTCGAGCTGTCATAGCGTCAGTTCGAATCACACGATCTTCTTCACTATTATTTCAAACGCTATAATTGGTGACTCCGGCGTGATCTGTACACACAGCATAGCATACACTTCCCATAGTAAAGCAGAACTGCACACACGGTCACGACTTCCGCATAGAGCACAGCCTCCGACGTTTTCTCGTTTCTCTCTCTCGTTCGTCCGTCGCCCGCATACGAATCTGATCGTAACGAAGTTACTGCGGCGGGAGTGGTGTAGCGATTCTAACAGATACACACGATTCACAAGCGAAATAGTGAAGAACACGAACGAAAAATCGAATAAGAAAAATACATCAGAACCGTATACCAAGCGATAAATAACATAAAAATAATTCACACCAGTGGAATATAGTCGAGTTTGGTAATCAAATTCTAAACACGGTCAGTAGCCTGGTGTGTCACGCTTAGGTAAAATTTTTTCGTGATTCGAGCTGTCATAGCGTCAGTTCGAATCACACGATCTTCTTCACTATTATTTCAAACGCTATAACATCACTGGCATCGTTTTCACCAATTTGAATATAAATGTTATCCAAACAGAGAAACCTAACATCCCAGTCCCAAAAGAGTCTCAGGTTGACCCGTCGACTCATTTCTTGCGCTGCCCAGGATACAACTTATATTTGGGTTTGGACGATTAACAGGAACCTTAAACCGCTAATTGAGGAAACAATATCTCAGAACCATGTTAAATCCGCGATAAATTAAAACAGAGGGATGGCCATTGTTTGCAAATATTGGTGGACGGCGTTTACATTCGTATTGGTGAAACCGATGTCCCTGGTGTTACAAAATGCAGTTACCAGTCGAGCGTGGACAGAGGCTCGAAAGCGAGCCCGATTACGCGATGACGAATTTCTTGAGGTTCGGTTATTTATCATGCACGATGTTCCCCCTGACATAGTCTCTCCCGGAGATCCGAATGGGAGAATAGTTTACCTCCGGAATTCTTTATATCAGAAGACACCATCATGACTTATCCCCGTGTCCCAATTGAAGATATTTTGATCTAATCTCCGTGTCAACCCGCGCCATCAGCCACACGTCCGAAAGACCGTTGAATATTTCTCTCGACGATATCGTAAATGTACAGCGTGACGCGGTGGTATCTCACCTGGGGACCGACTACCACCTAAACCAACTTTTTCTCGAACCGGTCCATCAGCCAAGCCCCAGACGATGGCCGAGGATTTCTCCCTACCATTTCACGGAGGCTATAGCTTGATGAGGTGGTATTTCACTGGACGACAGGGCATTGGGACCCCACCTACCACTCGGCCTTTAGTCGCTTCTTACGACAAGCCGGCCTAGATGTGAGTATATTCTAACGCCCTACTCACAGGGCAATACTTAAACATTAATGGCATACAATTATCGTACAAATAAAGTCACAGTTGTGGCTGTTACGATTGCCCTGTATTTTATGTAAATTCAAAGTTCTATACCTCGCAATGAAACACTCTTAATTAAAAAAAAAAATTCTGGTCTCATTGGAATAGAAATTGAGGAAGATTGACATTCATGAGATCCAATTATGTAAATTCATTTTCAAAAAGTGGAACAGGCATCCTGCCAGAATGGAGTGATATCAATATTAAAATTTCGTTAGTAAATCAAGGACTAAGCACAGATGTTAAGCAATGTTCACATGTTTTGTTGTGGTTTGAGGGTCTCTGAATGCAGTATACATACTACGTACCACATCGTCGGATAACATTTCATTTTCATGCATTGAATTATTAATTCGCTATGAGAAATTCTTCCTCAACGTTCCGATAAATCTTTCAATGGAAAAAGAACTGAATACTAGACAATTAATTTTATTGAGGTTGTGTTTACGGCTAACGTGATCGGACTTAACCTTCCCGAATAGATACCCTTACTAGAAGGAGGAAGGAAAACGTTTATTACATTTGCAGTTAACTTAAAGGTTAATTTAATTACTTAGCAGTCAATTATGTGCAATTCAGATGCTATTAAACGTACAAGACCGCTTGATAGCGGCTAATTAAACTCGTAAGTCACTTTCAATGTGTCAAACTGATTCCATAAAGGAGTAATGTCTTCATTTTGCGATATATTTTCTTTTACAACTGCAGTCAAAAAATTAACACCATCATCAATCAATGCAAGTCCTTTAAAGTCATCGAACGAACTGGTGTGAGTTGGCAGAGGGTAGCGGACTAATTTGTGGCCTTGTGGCCTCACATAAACCCCATGAAGCTATTAGTCAATCAGACTGACTGTAGAAATGAAATGAGTGGTAGTGGGGTAAGCACGTAAGCTATAAAAAGATAGGTAAGTCCTACAGTTCTATAATAACATAGTATCTCACTAAAACCCACATATTACAGGCATGCCTCAAACGTTGCCTCTATTAAGTGGAACGAGTAAGAACAGCAGAATTAGATGATAGAGTAACCGAAATTTTTGAGGAAATATATTATTTAATATCTGATGCGAAATTTATTTGTTTTTTATTTACAGTATTTTTATATCTTTTTTTAAAGCAAACCGTACACTAGAAAAGTGTTCTGAGGCATTCTTAAATACCAAAGCACAGCGGGACTGAAAGAAGAGGGGCAGATAAGGAAGTGCAGTATCGATGTAATAGTACATTGTTCTCGAATGCTTGCATATTACAATGACATATTTGTGTAGGCCGACTAAAGAACGATTGTGTTTATCTGTATGTCTGAAGTTAACTTTCAGTGTGAATTGATGTGCAGTGCTTGATTGACGAGTACCGCGGAAAATTGTTTGTATATGTAGGGTGCATTGATCATAATAATACTTATAGAAAAGTAAAAGATAGGATACGTTGCTCCGAAGTGCTCACGATAAAATGGAATTATATACGTCTGTTCCTGATCAAATATGCGGTTCTAAATGTTTTACGAATATACGCCTTATAAATTGAATATGATAAGGCATACTTTAATTTAAAATTCGCATCCATTTTTAAAAAATTACAGTTTTCACTTAAGACTAAATGCTGTCCTATTTACGGTTATTTTCCTTATATTGACTTACTGGCTTCACAAGCGCTCTAAATTGTACAATGTCATTGTTATGCCTTTCGGCGCACAATATTTGTTCAATTACCATGTAATATTATCTATGTCAAGGGTGATCACCTTTTTAATCAACGAGCCAATTTAAATTGTAAAATTTTTTTGGCGGGCCGCACATAAAATAACACTTATTAATAATTTACAGAACTTTATTTACAATAAACATTAGAATAAAAAAATAAAAAATTTACAAAATAGTAAAGATTTCATATACAAATTTTAATGCAAAATAAAAACAAACAAGAAAAGAACAGAAAAACGAATTTATTTTAATTTTTTAATGAGAAATTTGGCACTGTTTTTTCGATTCAAGCTGATCAATCTCAGCCTGAATCGATGAGGTAGCTCCATGCACGCAGTTTTCTAATCGTGCATCACCCAGTCTTGATCGGTGATCATTCTTGATTAATTTCACTATTGAAAATAATTGTTCGCAAACATATGTACTTCCGAACAGAGACATCATTTGCTTTCCATTTTTCGTCAAAAGCGGAAATTTCTCAGGGCTCACATACGATTTATAAAAATGTTCGATGTTTACTGAGAAAAATGGCTCCTCGATAGTATAGTGTTTAGTATCCCCGCCTGTCACGTGGGAGATCGGGGTTCGATTCCCCGTCGGGGAGCCTCTGGCGCAAGACTAATGACCTTGCCCGGAAAAACAAATTATCATGGAAAATTTAACAAGCCTCAGGACTTGCTAAATAAGGCCAAGACCGGATCTCGGCTGTAGTGCCGATGATGATGATGACTGAGAAAAATACTTTTTTTAATTCGGTATTATTCTGCATGTCAATCACTTCCATTTGAAAGTCTTCGGGAACTGTATCCACATCGATATTAAATGGCGAGGAAAACACTTTCATGGAAACCGCTGTCTTCACAGCTTTGAACATTTGGAATCGTAATTGAAATTCGTTGATTAAAATGTCTATAGTGCGTAATTTTGAGAAGTAGTAACGTTTTTTTTTCTAAATGTGGAAAGTGAGACACATTATTCTGCAAAAGATGTTGTTTCCACAATTTTAATTTGCGCTCAAATTGTTAATAAACTGTCCTTTGCCTTGAAGTTCCACATTAAGATCATTGAGATTCTGAGTCATGCCGATAAGAAACCCAAAATTACTCATCCATTCTTTATTACCAAAATGAGGAAAGGCATATCCCTTCATATCCAGGAGCAATTGTATTCCGCTTTTTAAGTTGTATACTCTTTTTAGCATTGCACCTCTATTAAGCCAACGTACTTCGGTATTAAAAACCATGTTTCCATATTCAGTTTCTAAATCTTTCAGAAAATCTTTAAATTCACGGTGATTTAACGCGCGCGACTTTATAAAATTGATTAGTTTAATTATTGGTACTGTAACATTTGGCAATCGTATACCCGCCTGTCATGTGGGAGACCGGGGTTTGATTCCCCGTCGGGGAGCCTCTGGCGCAAGACTAATGACCTTGCTCGGAAAAAACAAATCATTATTGAAAATTTAATAAGCCTCAGGATTTGCTAAATAAGGTCAAGACCGGTTCCCGGTTGTAGTGCCGGTGATGATGATGAACATTTGGCAAACTCAATGTTTGCGCACACAAATTTTCCTGGTGAATTATGCAGTGGTTAACGAATATTTCCCTTCCTGTGACCTACTTAATGTCTTGAAATAGCCTTCTCGATACTCCAACCTCCATGCTCAACATTGCTCGTGCTCCATCTGTCGATATACCAATAATCTTTTCTAATAAAATTGAAAATTTTTTCAACAAAGACTTTAGTTCATCGTACAGGTCTTTGCCGGTTGTAGTCCTGTGGCAGTTCCGCCGAACCCCACGGCCCACTTACCTGAAAAACTTCCATAACTGCTAACCAACTTCCTTAAGTTCGTTAATGCAATCACATTAGCACCTTAAATGCTTTACGCATTAAATAGAGCAATTTATAATCTAAAAGCCCCTAAAAGAGAATTCTTACCTTTCATGCATCTCTTCGCATACAAATTCCCAATAAGAATGCCTTCCTAACTTATCATAAATTCCCTGAAAGAAAATTCATCGGTTTACATATAATACAACCGCATAATCAGGGAATCTTACCCTTGAGTTGGCTTATCCCAGCCTCAACATGTCTACAATAAAAACTACCTACATACACATTGGTTGGCGACCACTTTAACCAACGATAAACAATCCAACGCAGCTGCATGTAATTAGCACCATAGACGTTGACTCTAATTCCCTAACTCGCACCATGTGCAAACAAAAAAACGCGGTCCTTCAAAGGTTTTCTGGCGATACCATAAACAATCTGTGGGGGTATAAGTAGTGGTGCCTACGTATGGCACGGGATTCACTGTACCCGCCAACGCTTACGCCGTCCAAAATTGTCTATCAATAAGAATAAATGAAATGCACTGGTGTTGATTGCATATTAATTCTTTTCTTTATTTAACATTCACTGATTCACATGCACCAATAAATTGAAACTGTTTTCTTGAGGATTATTATTTAATAATAATTACACCGACCTTTTTGTGGCAAACGTAAAACTTTACGCGAACGATAAAATTCTCCGCATTGACTCTTGACTGTGATTTTACAAGTGATTAAATTTGGTTTAGCGCGAGCGACGTGACTGCACGTGTTAGCGGTTGGCTAGCGACTGACTCTATTTAGGGTGGAAATCGTAATTTCTACCTTTTACACATTGATCTGCCAATGGTAATCATGCTCTTTTGTGTGTTCCCCAACTCACCACACTCATCCAGGTCGAAACGTACTTGTGTATTCGTTCGACGTCGATGGGCGTAGCCAGAATGGAGAAATCAAAAGGGAAAGCACAATAACCCAGGGTTGATCTGGCTAGGTGTGTGTGGGTCAATGCCGTGTATACGGCTGGTCTACTGACCTAGTGACAATCTCTTAGGTCAACGCACTATAGCAAGACAGAAATACGAGAGAGAGGGCAAACATAGCTAAGGCTATTCACCAGCAAAAAGAGATCATTGATCCCAAGCGAATGGGTGATCTGGGAACAATCAGTAGGACGCCGCATCGGCTGGGGATATAATTCCATTCTGTGGAATGTTCAATAATACCCAAGCCTATGGACTATGACGCAACCGTGTCGCTTGGTTTGACTTGGTTGTTGCTAACCAATACGAATGGAATTTCCGGTGGAAATCCCATGGTTAGCGCAATAGTGTTGCCGTATGTTGTTGATTGTAGCTAAACTCAATTATGCATTATCTGCATAGAATAATGAGTTTAGCTATGCGTCCCTTTGACATGTTTTACAGGTGAATACCTATCAAGGAAATGGGTAGGTATTGTGGTTGGAATTGTGGGCTGTTTCTCCTATAGGATAGAGAAACCCCTACAAATCCACATCGTGTGTGGTATCCCAAATGCAATTCCCATTTAATGAGTTATTTATTTAGCTGACCCTAATCACAGACCGATGCATTAGGTTGCTTCTCCTTTGTTATTTTTTCCTAGCTGTAGGCTTTGTTTATCCTTGTTGAAATGCATCGATGAACACAGTGATGTGTACCAACACACATACACACCACTGCACCAAAAGATCGCATCTCCTTGGTGGCCACACCCTTAAGAGAACAATTTTCTCTGTCTCTTCCGTTCCTTAACCCTAACCGAGGATGGAATTCAAGTCAGAGTTCTATCCTCGGGGAGTTTTATTACAATCATCAAAGGAGTCGGTCGGGTCCTCTTCCCTTCGCCGTGCCGTGTACACGGTACGGTGCGTTTACACACGTGTCAAACCCTTAATTCACCAAACAAATCCCCAGTGAAATGGTGCCACCAATGGAACCTATTAATAAACAAATTAAACAGTGTCGCGAATTAATAAGAGTCTTCTCATTTAATTAAAAAACGTTTACACTTTATTTTCTTAAAACTATCTTTACAAAGTATTCTACATACTAGGTGTATCTGCACACATCAGTCGATGAAACCTGACTAACTTATTCCATCGTTTGCCTATATCCCTTTTCCAGTCATCTTTTGTTGTTTCTCCAATTTCTTATCTCACACTTCATTCGGGTCGTTGGAATGTTTTTGATAATCCTGTTCGATGATTGTTTGCACAGCTGTGTCATGCCGGGTGCAGCAGTGAATCCTATTGTTTGATAGTTGATCACGTTGGAGGTCATCATTTCTATTACATTGTGGTGTAGGTTTGTGATTTGATGAATCTTATCTTCTAGTTGGGAGTTGGGTGTGTTAATTCGCGCATGTGCCAAATACAACTTGTGTAACGTTACATATCGACAAAAAACAACTAATGTAGACCCAAAAATAAATAACAACTTAAATGAAGTTATAAACAATAGACACAAATAGAAATAAATTAAACCAGTGCGTTTCATTTTCTTATACTCTTGGATTCTTGGAGATCATTTGCAGCGGACAATCAGTGAGTGACAGAGAATAACGTGCGTTCTAATCTTTTGGCAAACGGATGTCTTCTGGTGTTCGGTGGATCAGGTAATAGACGATGGGGATGGAAGTGAACCTAGTGCCCATGTCTGGCACAATACTTCCTCACCACAGTCCCTTGCATTGGGATTAGTGAACACAATTCTTCGGTCATATTAAATTTAGTGTCAATACCACGTAAAAATATAGCCAGTTGTGCTGTATCGCTAATATCACAACTCTCATCAAGTGCCAAAGAACAGTATTCGAATTTTGCAATGCGTTCACGAAGCGTTGTTGCTATGCTCTCGGACAAGTCTTCAATTCTCCTTGCAATGGTGAATCTTGATAAACTAATGTTTGAAATAATATTTATTTTATCAGGAAATGCAATTTCTGCAACAGCAGTCAGACATTCTTTTATCATCTCTCCATCCGCAAAGGGTTTCATTTTTTTTGCTAGTATTTGACTGACAACAAAACTAGCCTTTACTGCCGTATTTGATAAAATAGCTTCATTTTTAAAAATAGCCCGTTGTTTTCCCACGGTTTTCTCCATTTGATTAAACTTATCTATCCTTAGTTGTCCTGTTAAGTTTTTATATTGTTGTTCATATTTTGTATCGTAATGCCTTATTATGTTATATTCTTTTAATGTCGACACAGTTTTTGAGCATATTAAGCATACAGCTTTAACTCTAAAGAAAAAATAATCAAATTTCCACTTTTCTTGGGAATGCCTGTGCCCAGCCGCAACCTTTCGTTTTTTTGTTTGCTTTTCCGACATGCTAGTATGGTGACTAAAAAAAACTTAATTTTTAATCAAAAAACTCTAATATTACCTTTTTGACAATAATATTGCACTCACGCCTTTCAAGAATCACAAGAATTGCTAAAATGGCTAGTTAACAGCTTACCAGTCTGACTGATTGTGTGACAGAAGCCAACACAAACAAACACAGACCCGGCGCGTTCGTATTGCATGTTTGAACAAACCCCTGACAAGTAAGTAACTCGTCACAAAAAATTGCTTCTGTTTAGCATGTACTACCATTTTATTATAATTAATTTTATAATAATATATTGATGGGAGAAAGTCGATCAAATAAATTCAATTTTAGAAATGCTTAGCGGGCCGCATAAACATGTTTAACGGGCCGCGTTTTGCTCATCTCTGATCTATGTCTATATGTATATATATATACCCGCCTGTCACACGGGAGACCGGGGTTCGATTCCCCGTCGGGGAGCCTCCGGCGCAAGACTAATGACCTTGCCCGGAAAAAAAAAACAAATCATTAAGGAAAATTTAACAGTCCTCAGGACTTGCTAAATAAGGCCAAGACCGGTTCCCGGTTGTAGTGCCGATGATGATGATGATGATGATGATATATATATATATATATATATATATATATATATATATATATATATATATATATATATATGAGGCCTCCCTCTTTTACATCTCTTAACTTTTTTTTTTAATTCTTTAAACTTTTACACATTTTTTTTCCGAATACAGAAGAATTTTAGAACCAAACGAAACATCTTCATCATCATCGCCACTACAACCTGGATCGGGTCCTGGCCTTATTTAGCAAGTGTCGAGGCTTGTTAAATTTTCCATAATAATTTATTTTTACGGGCAAGGTTATTAGCCTTGCGCCGAAACGAAGCATCATTAGGTACTAAAATAAAACTGAATATACGGAAATAATACCAAAAAGAAAATTACATCTAGGGAAGGGAAAAGGAGTGTTGCGCCTGAGAGGCATATTATATTTGGGAACGTAAAGTCCTTTGTTCGTCACACAGCCCCCACCAGTTGGGATGAGATCGGTCTTTGTTCACGATGCAACTAGTAATGATGGGGATGCTCTGTGCGAGAACATGTTTAAAAATAATTCTCCACCCTCTACACTCGAGGTGTTAACTGGTGTCACAATCGATTAGCTCAGTTTCGATTACGTTGAGTTGTGGCACAAGAAATAATGGGGTGAATTCAAGAGAAGAGTACAACATAACTGCTCTTGATCGAAAACAACAGCAAAAGCCCCGGAGAGAAGAGGAACGAAGATAAGGTTGATCGAACAAAAAAAAAAAATAATAATAATGAAAAACCATCATCATCATCGGCACTACAACCGGAAACCGGTCTTGGCCTTATTTATCAAATCTCTCCACTGGTCCCAATTTCGAGCCGATGCCACCCAGTTTGGCACTCCCAGACTGCGGGCGTCCTGGTCCACTACATCCCTATATGTCTACCGAGATTGATTTTTCTTACAACTTTAGCTTCACGGTAGATCGCGTACAATTATGAATGTAGCGTCTCCGGAATTGTCTGCCCTCACATACGGGGTCAACAATTCTTCTTAAGACGCGGCTGAGACTTCATCATCATCATCGGCACTACAACCGGAAACCGGTTTTGGCCTTATTTAGCAAGTCCTGAGGCTTGTTAACTTTTCCATAATGCTTTGTTTTTTCGCGGGTGATGATGATACTATCGAGGAGGCTGAGACTTCAGACTGCCTTTTATTGAGCATCCAGGTTTCGGATCCATACATGAGTACTGGTAAGACCATGGTTTTCTACAGAAGTAGCTTGGATGTTCTAGATAAATTTCGGGGTTTTAAAGAGCCTTGATAGACCATAGTAGGCTTTATTGGATTTGATCAACTGTTCGCGTATTTCTTCTTCCATATTGTTATCGGCTGATACTATTGACCCAACGTAGTTAAAGGATCGTTGCACTAGTTCAAATTCGAGCACCGCTACCCTGATAGTTTGACCAACGTTAGGTCTTCTCTTCGCAGAAGTTGGCACCATGTACTTAGTTTTCTCCTCATTAATGTGCAGTCCCAATTGTTGTGCCGCCTGCTCGATCTGGGTGAAGGAGTCCTGTAAGCCCGAATCGGATTTATCCATAATTTCGGTGTAATCTGCGTAGGCAGGTATCTGGCTAGCCTTGGTGACAATAGTCCCTCTAGTTGTAACGCCAGAGCCGCGGATTGCTTTCTCCAACGACAGGTTGAAGAGGAGGCAGGCCAGACCGTTCCCTTGACGGAGTCCATTAAAGATGTTTATTAGTTTGGACAGCAACAACTTGACTAGTTACGTTGGTCATGGTCAACCTACAAAGTCGTACCAATTTGTTTGGAATGCCGAACTCTTTCATGACATTATATAGTTCCACCCTGGCTATGTTGTCGTAGGCGACCTTAAAGTCTATAAGTAGATGAGATAATGGAATCTTAATTCCTGGGTTATTGATTGGTAGATATCATGGTTATTGACACACGACTGAGACTATTAAACACCAACACACATAACAGAAACTGTTTACGAACTAACCACTGTTGTTGTATTCCAGAATACTACCCTTATTAAATTTAACACTGAATCTCCTAACACATCCTTAAAAACTTCACTTAACATATATTACATTCTCACTTAATACATACCATTCATAAACATTCACAATATTACCAGTTACAGCACACTTAATAACCTG
This sequence comes from Microdon myrmicae, assembly GCA_963931805.1. Classification (NCBI taxonomy): domain Eukaryota; kingdom Metazoa; phylum Arthropoda; class Insecta; order Diptera; family Syrphidae; genus Microdon; species Microdon myrmicae. The sequence goes on from OZ007497.1 coordinate 11,337,920, forward strand.
CACCTTTTTATTTATTAAAAACATAGCAACTTGGATTTTCGTTCGAATTGAATGTGAAAAGTCACAGAAGAAAAAACAGATAGAGAAAAAATTTCAGTTCCGAACGAGAGGAGTTCGAAAAAAAAGTGAAAATAAAATGAAACCAGATGAAAATAATGAAAAGAGTTGAATTTTAAACATTTTAATTAAAACTTTCATATGTAGACAAATTTAAATAAAACCAAAAAAAAGTTAATATGCAGTGAAAATTGGATCTAGTTATCACTAATTCAGTGCGTTGCAACCGGTTTTGTCGGAGTGGTATACAAGAAAGGAGAAAAAATTGGTTAATTAAATTTCGCCAATCTATAAAAGGACTAGTGAATATAGAAAATATTAATAAATCTTCGCTGGGAGAAGAATCGAAAAAAATTAAAAGGTCCCCGCTCTTCCCTCATTCCGAGGAAGCACGGCGTCGGACCTACAACACTGGTGGCAGCGGTGGGATGCCCAGATAACGGGATCCCGAAACAGAAAACAAAATTTAAAACAACACAAAAAAAAAAAATTTTTTTGTAAGAAAAAAAATTTTTTCAAGAAAAAACAAAGAAGAGAGAAGAAAAAATACAAGAGAAATAACCAAACCATAAGAAGAAAAAAAAAAAATTTTTTTTCAAGAAAAAAAATAAGAAGAAAAAAAAAACCCCGACATAAAACAACGAAAAAAAAAAACTAAACATAAAACAACGAAAAACAAAGTAAACAAAAATTTAAAACAACAAAAAAAAAGAACACAAGAGAAATAACCAAATAAGAAGAAGAAAAAAAATTTTTCAAGAAGAAAAGAGAGAAAAAAAAAAACAGGAGAAATGACCAAACCAAAATAAGAAGAAAAAAAAACCCCGACATAAAACAACGAAATAAAAAGAAAAAAAAAAAGGAAAAAAAATTGTATGCAGCAAAGACCAGGATGAGCAATCAACTTTAGGACGTGAAGTCTGCCTGGCGGAAAAGAAAAAAAAAAATCTAATCTAAAAAGAAAAAAAAAACAACACAAAGGAAACAACTAAGAAAACTGAAGACAAAAAAAAAAAAAATAAAACAAAACAGCAACACTCAAGACAAAGACAGTACAACGACAACAATTAGTAGAGTAAGAATTTTTTTTAAATAGCGACTTTTCTCTCTACTTTTTTTAGGAATATTTTCTAATTGGAAGCTCTCCTTTTCACAAAAAAAATTTTTTTTTGGATAGAAATTTCTATCTATATTCTTTGAAAATTCTCATTTCAGTATTTCGACGACATTTCCGTTTCTTTCGCGTCGAAAATTTTCTTTCTTTTCAGTTTTGGGACCAAGTTATTTTTCTTTCCTATATATATATATTGAATAACCAAAAGAAAGACCAATTTTTCCATAACCATATTTTTAAGTTAACCATATTTTTAAGAATTGATAACGAATTTTCGGCTTTTATTTTAAATTATCACTATTACAAGTCCATATTACACGAGACAGGCGGCTAGGCAGGGGGAAAAACAAATCCACTATCAACAGATACACATTAAACCCCCTGAAATGGCTCTTTCTGTCGGAATTTCTGATGTTTTCAGAATCGTCCCTACCTTTGACGGGAAACCCTGCGACTTAGGTAAATTTATTTCCGGGGGAGACGTTTTATTTAGATCCCTAAAGAAGGCAGACCCGGATATATACGAGACATTTTTAGATCTAGTCAAAAATAGACTAGAGGGTCATGCTTACGATCTGATTAGGTATAGCCAAATCGCAAAGTGGGAGGATTTAAAAGAAAAATTAGAATCGGAATATAAAGAGGAGCAATCTCGGTCGACGGCACACAATGAGTTGATTTCTCTGAAACAACGCTACAGAGAAACCGTCCGGGAATACGGCGATAGAGTCGCGAATGCTCTAAGGACTCTAAACTCTGCCACGTGTGAAATAACAGCAGACGCGGTGGTTAGGGAATTCTTAATGGAAGAAAACAAAAAATTGGCGGTACAAACATTTGAGGATGGACTAAACAACGAACAGCTAAAGATACTAGCTAAAGCCCATGGGGGAAACAATTTAAAACAGTCGATTGCCCATGTAGTGTCACATGCCGCTCGAATGGACAACTCTCCCAGGTCATATCAATACAATGAAAAACCTACATTCAATCGTATAGTCTGCCAAACCTGTGGTAAGTCAGGGCATACACAGGACACATGTTATCGGAACATGCAATCCAACTTTTTTCCGAATAGACAACCCATAAAAAGGGAATATAACATTGTATGTAATTTCTGTGGACGGAATAATCACACAGAGAATGAGTGTAGATACAAGATATCTAGGAATGGATCGGCTTCAACAAATTACCAACAAGGTACAACAACGCGTAACCCATTCCGAAATAATCCTACAAACTCTGAAAATCGTTTTGGTGAAAATTCTAGGAGCACCAATAGACAAAACGATAGACAAAATGTTCACTTTTCTCGGGTGCAAGAGTCGGAAAACGAGGCCTGACGCCAACCAAAATTTATGGAAGACAGACCAAAGTTTTCTATTTACAGCATTAGATCTTCGGAAATAGATAACGACCAATTTAATGAAACTCCTACCCAAATTTACCTTGAACCAGCTTATGATTATCCTAACCGTATGACTAATTCCAATAAAGCTATAAATACAAATATAAAAGAAGTTAAACCAAACCCTAATATAATGACTCCGATTCAGACTGCAATTCTGGAAAATAATTCAGCAACTAAGACTGAAAATCCGAAATTTTCAGCAGTATTAAAGACTGAAAATTCGGATCCTGCAGAAAATATACAAACAGAAATCCCTAATATTCCGGCTATCCCAGTAGACAACCACGGCACTTCAGCAACAAAGACTGAAAATTCAGCAGTGTTAAAGACTGAAGACCCAATAGTTGCAATAAAATTCGAAACCCAAGTCAGTTCAGCAGCTAATACTGATGAACAAATCTTTTCAGCAGCAAAGACTGACGGATTAAATGTTTCTACAGCAGATATAACTGAAGAAATAGCTCAAACAGCAAATAGGACTGGGAACCAAGATGTTCTAACAGCTAATAAGTCTGAAGAACTATTCGAATCAGTAAATGAGACTGAGAAACTAAACGATCCATCAGCAGTGAGTAAGACTGAAAAGGTAGACGTTCCGACAGCAGTTAAAGCTATGGACAATGACAACACTAAGCCGAAAACAATAAATATTTTAAACAACGAAAACAAACACAAACACGTACTCAAACACGAAATAATAAAAAATGAAAATAATAATTTAACTAAAATAGGTATTGTAAAGAGTAACTATATAAATACATTACAAGTCTTTTTTTTCAACAATAAAAATTTATTCCAATGCAAAATACAAAAAAATAAAAGGTTACACCGTCATTTAAATTATTTAAGATCATTTTTCAAGAAGATTTTTGGTAATAATCATCTTTATTCAATCATCATAGTAATAGGCCCAGAAAGGTTTTGGAAACTTTTCCATAAATTTAAGGAAAAGATAAACGCATAACAAATGGCCTTTGTTTTTTATTCAATATATATGAAATAATCTAACAATTGTAGGAAATGACGGAAATGAAAAAAAAAAAAAAAAAAAAAAAAAAAAAAAGTTAATGAGGGGGATGAAAGAAAGAAAATTTTAGAGGTAATATATATTGGAAATTTTAGAATATATATATTCGAACGGAAAAGGAAAGAAAGAAAATTTTATTGCTAATATATATATTAGAAATTTTGGAATTAATATATATACGGAAATGAGAATTTTGAAACAATAATATTAATATTATATATTTAATATAATAAGTAATAATGATTTTTAGATAAGAAAAGAAAAGGTTCCAAGGAGAAATATTTAAATTTAGTTAACATATAATGTAAATAGACTATTTTGGACTATTTTTCTAGTGTTAAGAACTTTTTGAGTATTGGAAAAATTTAGTTAATATATAATGTAAATAGATTAATTTTCTAGTATTAAGAACTTTTTGATTATTGTAACCTTTGATGAAAGATTAATTTTGAAAACCTTTGTAATGTAATTGAACGAAAATCCAAGTTTTTAATTAATCTTAATTTAATATATAGTTACTAGAAAATTATTCTCTTCAAGGATAATTTTCTTTCTCGAAGAAGGGTGGGATGTTGTATTCCAAAATACTACCCTTATTAAATTTAACACTGAATCTCCTAACACATCCTTAAAAACTTCACTTAACATATATTACATTCTCACTTAATACATACCATTCATAAACATTCACAATATTACCAGTTACAGCACACTTAATAACCTGCACCTTTTTATTTATTAAAAACATAGCAACTTGGATTTTCGTTCGAATTGAATGTGAAAAGTCACAGAAGAAAAAACAGATAGAGAAAAAATTTCAGTTCCGAACGAGAGGAGTTCGAAAAAAAAGTGAAAATAAAATGAAACCAGATGAAAATAATGAAAAGAGTTGAATTTTAAACATTTTAATTAAAACTTTCATATGTAGACAAATTTAAATAAAACCAAAAAAAAGTTAATATGCAGTGAAAATTGGATCTAGTTATCACTAATTCAGTGCGTTGCAACCGGTTTTGTCGGAGTGGTATACAAGAAAGGAGAAAAAATTGGTTAATTAAATTTCGCCAATCTATAAAAGGACTAGTGAATATAGAAAATATTAATAAATCTTCGCTGGGAGAAGAATCGAAAAAAATAAAAGGTCCCCGCTCTTCCCTCATTCCGAGGAAGCACGGCGTCGGACCTACAACACTGTGTATTCACCGCCCATTCACAGCCATAATAAAGCTTCCGAACGAACTGGCAGAACTGGAGGAATTCGTAGTCCCACAACCCCACAACTACGTGGCAATGCGATGGTCACGATTCATCAGATCGTTAACAAAAGAATTGCGTTCGAACGATATCGCCCTACCAACAAAGAGACACAGTTTACTGACAGACACGACCAGGAGATAATATCACTGAAATCCCGATTAAAAAACCTCCAACAATTACTGAAAGCTAACAACAGAGTAGCAACAAATTTATATTGAAACAATAGAATACGGGCTATAAAATCTAACAACCCGAATATGTTCCCAAAAATAAATAAGATATTCAGGAGAAATAATCAAAATGAGATTCAGTGTCTCCACTTAGCACGTAATGACGAAAACAAACAAATGTTAATCAACGTTGGCATAGATACAAAGAACGTTATCCTCAGTAATGAGTTCTTCGTGACAGAACACCCATTAGAAAAAGCGAACACTGTGGGGGCTGTTTTCCAGGAAATGTACAAGGCCAATGAAAGCATCCACCGAAACTACGACTTGGAAAACAGAGTTCTAGTGGATCATTTGCACCTTCGAAATGAAATTTTAAATTGGCAATCAGAGGATCTCGGCTTTACCGAATTTAATGACGATAATTTGGCAAATGCTATTAACGCCTGTGTGTCCAACAAGCGTTGAACACACCTTCCACTAACACCGGGTTGTTGTTGTGTTGTGAGCTGGCGTCAGGAACAATGCGGTCTCCTGACGTGCACGTTGATTGAGCAGGGGCGGCGCGTATTTGGACTTCGCCGATCGATGAATGTTGTTGGGGAATATCCAGATGATGTGGTCACAAACACGAAGAACTGGATGTGCCCGATAAATGGCGGCCGCAACAATGATGCCTGAAACCAAACTGAACTAATCAGCTAGAAAGTCAACTGAATACCTACAGCAATTCCTGAAATAGTCGTCTCTGGGGACAAAAGAACTCGTGGCAGATAGGTTTCTTATTATTTATTGTATTTATTTCTATTGATTACTATGATTTACACTGATTATTGACTGGACATCCAACTGGGCTGAGCAGTTCACGAAGAAGAATAAATTTGTTATCGGTTGCTTGACAACCAAAACAATTGAGTATGTCAGCTCGTTGCTGACACTTGTCACGCGGTTGTCACGGGTAACATTCAGTTGCGAATTCGCTGGTTGTGTCCAATGCGAATCCGCAACATTCCGCCTACCTTCGCCAATCATTGGCGAACCCGTTGGTTCCCGGGGACGGAGGCCCAGGGCCGTGGTCGTCTGGTGAGGCGGGGATCGGGAAAGAGCCGCCCGCCCTCGATTGGTGCCGACGAGTGCTCCGTCTCTGGAAGGTATCTACCGGTGGGAGGCGGCCGTTGGCCTGTGAGGCCGGAATGGTGAGCCTGATGCGGCTTCTTCCATGGCACCGTTCGCGGTTCCAATGACAGGTACGGACCCAGTGCCTGTTGGGCTGAGTGAGGTACCGCCTCTTCTGGATTATAAGGCGTGCTTGTTGGCACGGATGCGGTTGATCCCTTGATGCAGGGGAGCGCAGCCCGCCAAGCGGGGCATTGCTCTCTTGATGGGTGCATACGCGGTCCTTTTTCGGTGCGCATTGTTCCGGGTGGACCAGTTCCTCTGGGTTGGAGTGGTAAATTCGCAACCCACGAGGAACGGCCATATGTTTCTGCGTTGGTCCGAACATCGGGACATGGGCTGATTTGATGTGTGGGCAGGCGGTACTCTGGTCGGCGGCCTGCTGGTGCATACTCACTGGGAGTGTTTGCGGTTCTCGTCTATAGGCTGTCGGACTGAGGACCGCTGATGTCACAGGGGACTGTCGTTGGGCATCTTTGCCTGGGTCGGCATCGCTTGGCTTAATGGGCAAGACTGTGTCGAGCGCGAACGAAGCCTCGAGCAGTCTCGGGAGGAGGGCATCATTGCCGTGGTCGGCATCGTTTGCCTTAATGGGGGAGACTGGGTCGAGCGCGAATTGAGCCTCGAGCAGTCTCGTTGATTTGGTATCCTCGCCTTGCTTGGCGGGTGTCTCCGAGGCAGGCTCTTTTCCTGAGCTAGGTGCCTCATAATTCTTGGCATCTTTATTAGCTAGTGCTGGTGCCTTCTTCTTTTTTTTTTTTTTTATTAGACTTCTCTCGGGAAAGGTGAACCTATGGCGCCGAGTGGGCGCCCCGAGATGCCATCAAATAACTGTTGCAGTTCTTTTTGAACAGTTGCAGGTTGCAACGCTCCGGGAACACTCGCGTGGGAAGGCAGTTCCACAACTTCCCCGCTCTGTAACGGAACGAGTTCTGATATAGGGATATTCGCGCCGTCGGGAGATGAACCACAAACGGGTGCGATCCGTCGGATTGTCTTGTGGACCGCATATAAACCGAATTGCGTGGAACAATGCCAAGAATCTCCGAAGAACAGCACCCGTGATAATATCTGTAAAACAGACCGAGGTCGGCTACGCGCCTTCGATGTGATAGCGACTGTAGTCCCGACGTCAGCGCCGAGTCCCCGATCAGGCGGATCGCTCGTCTTTGTACGCTCTCAAGTAGGTCGAGGGTATGTTTAGGAGCCGAGCTCCAAACATGAGAGCAATATTCGAGCGCGGGTCTAATTTGGGATTTATATAGGAGAAGAAGTTGGGCCGGAGTAAAATATTTCTTGGTTCTAAAAAGGTAACTCAGTTTTCCTGAGGCTGACATGGCGATGTTCGACACGTGTTTATGCCATGATACATTCCCACAGACCGTGACGCCGAGCAAACTCAAACTTTGCCCAGCCTTGAGGGCCCGGCCATTCATCATCAGCTGTGGAACCGATGATCCACTTTTCTTTGTGAATGTTGTATACTGGGTCTTCGTTGCGTTGAAGTCGACGAGATTGGACTTTCCCCACCGCAGGATTTTATCCAGATCCTGGTTCAGAGAGTCAATCTGTCTACATCTCAGCTGATGCGACGGTGATGCACCAATCGGCCGATCGCTCGAAAACGAGGAAACAAACGTACTATCATCCGCAAACAAATCTGAACACTTTGTTATCCGTTGTCTCCAACAAATCATTTATGTGAAGCAAGAACAAGGTTGGAGCCAAAATAGAACCTTTGGGCACCCCCGAATTAACAGGATACAGATCCGAACACTCGCCGTCCACAACAACCCGGATCGATCGATTCTCGAGGAAGCTCCTCGTCCAGTCGCAAAGCTGTTGGGAAAGTCCATATGAACGAAGTTTGCTCAGCAATGCCCCGTGCCAGACGCGGTCAAAAGCCTTGGAGATATCCAATGCGACCGCCCTTAACTCACCATGCCGTTCAATCGCAGATGTCCATATATCAGTTATAAGTGTCAAAAGATCTCCTGTGGACCTTCTGCCACGGAATCCGTATTGACGATCATTCAGAAGTCCGTTGCACTCCAAATAATTAACCAACTCTGTATTGATGACTTTTCCATTACCTTAGATAAAATAGACAGTAATGCTATCGGACGGTAATTTTGTGGGAGACACTTTTTTCTTGTCTTTGGGATTGGCTGAACTCGAGCGATTTTCCAATAGGTCGGAAAGGTCCTCCGTGCATAAGATAAGCGGACGAGTCTGCCAAGAACCGGCGATAGTTCTGGAGCACAATTCTTAAGGACTATTGTTGGTATTCCGTCCAGGCCGGTTGCCTTCCTACGATCCAGTTCACGTAGAATGCATTGAATAGTGCGCGGACGAAATCTCACATCCCGCATGGAAGATTGTACCGGGGGCTTTAACAGGTGGCTCCAAAAGGCCGGGGTGGAGGTTTGAAAGTAGCGGAAAATAAGTTCGCGTACACATTAGCTTTGTCCTTTGAATTCGTGACTGGCGTCCCGCTGTCTGTCACCAACGGAGGGAATGAGGAGGAAGCAAAGTTACTGCTGACAGCCTTTGCCGTTGACCAGAAGGAGCGCGAACCAGTTGGGCACCGAAGGAGCTCATTGATCACCCTGTCGTTGTGAGGCTTCTTCGCGGTATCAATCGCCTGGTTGCACGTGTTTCTGATTCTAACAAAATTCGTTCTGTTAACATCGGTGGGATTGGAGCGCCATTGCTTAAAAGCTCTATTTTTTGCCGCTCTAATCAGCTCGCATTTTTTGTCAAACCAAGGTTTATCAGATGAACTTCGTTTGATGGAATGTGGAATATACATCTCCATCCCCAGAAGAATAATCTCTGATACCGACTCCGCGCATGCGTTAACATCGGAGTATCCGAAGCACACCTCGGACCATGGAAAGGATGCGAAGAAATCTCGCATATCGTCCCAGTTAGCAGCCCCATACTTCCATACATGGCGAAGCTGCCTAGGCCGGTTATTCGCTTGGTATGCAAGTGCTTGCGCGACAGATACCAAGCAGTGATCTGAGTTTCCCAATGGCGCAGAAACCTCTACGGTATAAATACTCGGTTCGGATGTCAAAAACAGATCCAGGGTCTTCGCATAATCGCCTCGGGCACCCGGCACTCGCGTTGGCTGCCCCACGAGTTGAGTCAAGTTGTGGCTTACAGCAAACATCTCCGCCAGCCTCCCAGCCTCGTCGGTTCTGTTAGAATGTAACAACCAGTCGGTCGATCGTCATTCGGGGAGCGGTAAAGACAACAAAGAAATTTAACGGAATTCTTCAGCACGACCCTCAACCATATGATGTCCACATTATTGGGTTCCAACGCTTCCATCCTCTGGCAAGCCAGATTGGATCGCGTGAAAACGCAGACTCCGCCCTTAAAACGGAATCTCGAATGCAAGTCGTATCCTGAGCAACGAAGATATGTCGAATTAGTTGACGAATCGACCTGGGTCTCAGTTAGGGCAAGGATATCAGATTTCGTTGTTTGCAAATATTGGTGGACGGCGTTTACATTCGTATTGGTGAAACCGATGCCCCTGATATTACAAAATGCCGTCACCAGTCGAGCGTGGGCAGAGCCTCGAGAGCTAGCCCGATTATGCGATGACGAACCTCTTAAAGTTCCATTATTTATCATGATATCTGCATGATGTTCCCCCTGACATAGTCCCCCCCGCAGATCCGAATGGGAGACTAGTTAACCTCCGGAATTCTTTATATCAGAAGGCACCATCATGACTTATCCCTGTGTCAGTCCGGGCCTTCAGCCACACATCCGAAACACCGTCGAAAATTTTTCTCTGCGATATCGCGGAATGTACAGCGTGACGGGCTGAAATAAGCCTTCTTTTGTGGTCTCGCTTTAGCGGCGAGGGGTGCTGCTGCAGTTTTAACTTCTTTCATTGCCCCTGGAACCTTCTTGATGTCATTGGAGGCGTTAGTTGGAGGGTTTGGAACCGTTTTCTTCTCAACTGTTCCTCCTTTGGCTGTCTGGTTTTCGGCAGCACCTTCCTTGGCTAGACTTTCAGTGTCTTTCGTCATATCTTGGTTTGTCCGATGGCTTCAGGGTTCCGGGGACATCCTCCGTGATGGGGGTCGGGATGGGTGGCCAGGTGGCATACGCATGCCAGGTGTGAACGGAGTTCCCGGCCACCAAGGTGGTTGCGACACAAATGGCGGCGAAAGTCTGGGTGGTTGAATGACGATATCTGTCGCAGTCTTGGTTGCGGTCGGACGGTCAGTGGTGAGGACGTTCCTTGTCTCATCAAACTTGGTGGCCTCTTCCAGATAGATCTTCTCGGCTTGACCGATAAAGCTGTCCACGAAGTAGCGATTGCCGCTGGTCATCTCTGGAGTGGCCAGGCGTTCTATCTCCTCATGGTTCTTTTGGATTCCTCCCATGTGATCTGGAGGTTGTGCTGGCGTATGTCCACCGAGAACAACGTTGGCGGCCCTCTCTTCTCAAGGTTGAGAAAGGCACAGGAAATCCGCTCCTGGGAAGCGAACTGGGCGCTGATTAACTGTTCCGCCAATGCAGCCTTTGTCGTCTTCGACTTCTCTTGCATTGGGGCCGACATGTCCTTGTAATTTAGATGTATCGATCTTGGCGACGGTTGGTCTTTGCGTCTGGACGCTGGTGTTCCGCAACCTTGACATCGGTCGGTCCTTAAGTATGGACCTTATAGTAGTCCGCGAACTTGGCGGCGATTGATCCGTATGTCTGGATCCTTTGCAGTGGCACCGCTAACTTGGCTGCGGTAACCGATCCACAGATCTGAATCCCAGACTACACCTCGACCTGGCAGTGGTAGCCGATCCACAGATCTGGACCTCAATTGCGCAGCGAACTGGTCGCGGTGTGGTGGTAAGTAACTACTGGGGGCAGTTTCGGCGCGGGCCACGGATTCGGTGGCGGTAATTTAATTGAAAAATTGAAAATTCTCTTACCTGAGAACTGGTCGTTGATCCATATGTCTGGATCCGGTAATTGCACTGCGAACTTGGTCGTGGTGTGGTTATAATGTAGGTGCGCTGGGGCTGCTTGTTCATGCACCACTAATCTGGCGGCTAGGGGTCCTTAGGCTTGTAATGCTCCGTGCCGTGCTTTCCCAAACGGCGGGAGAAGAGCCCAGAGTGTCGACAGTGAAAAGGGAAAAGTGAAAAGGATTGAGTTAAAACAATTTTAGTAAATTTTATTCTTCTCTATTTTATAAAAATTACAAAGCCAGCGATTCGGCCTCCGAAATTATACTAATGGGATTTACATTTCGTTATAGGTTCGGCCTCTGTACTTCTACTGATCCCGAAATTGAGAAGCACTACCCTTTTATAGTTTTTGTAGTTGGCTTTTGTCAACTATTTTATTGTCAAAATTCCAAGAAGCACACGCAAGACTTGGCGTGCTTCGATTGGAATTTTGTTGTGACAATTGTTTGAGGATTTTGTTGGATAGATACTGGGAAGGGGAATCATGAAATGCGTTTTGAATTTAGCATTTCATGATGTCAAGGTTTAGGGAATTGAGTCAATGTATGATGAATTAACTTTTGGTTAAAATCGTTGTACATGTGACTCAATATGGAATTTGAATATGAGGCAATAGAAAATTTGGGATTTGGGTTATGATTTGATGTTATTGGGGATTTGGATAGGGGCAACGATTTAGGATCGCTACAGGCTGGACCTTGGGGCTGCGAATCGGGCACCGGTATCTTGTAAATGTAGTTGGTTACTGCGCCACTAATCTGACGGCAGTATTATGGCTCCCATGTGGGCAGCTCATGTTGCGCTCTGAAAGCGGTCGGTCCTTAGACTGGATCTTGGGGCTGCGAACTGGACAGCGGTAAATGATCCACAGATGGATCCCTGGTGGTCAACGATTTTAGTGGAGAGAACTTCCCAAACGATGACACCAAGAACAATGGAAGTCTCCCAGAACTTTTCCGCTTGGATAAATTAGCAACATGTTCTCTTTTAAACAACAAATTGAAGGACGTCTCTGTTTGCGCCGTGAACCTGGCAGTGTTAAGGCAGCTGGCATAACGGCGCCAATTTAGCTGTACTTCGGGACAGCTCTTTAGTTCCGCTGCGAACGGGCAGCAGTGGATAGGATCCACAGACTGAATCCGGCTCGAAGGACCAATTTGTGTGTCCAACAAGCGTTGAACACACCTTCCACTAACACCGGGTTCTTGTTATGTTGTGGGCTGGCGTCAGGAACAATGCGGTCTCCTGACGTGCACGTTGATTGAGCAGGGGCGGCGCGTATTTGGACTTCGCCGATCGATGAATGTTGTTGGGGAATATCCAGATGATGTGGTCACAAACACGAAGAACTGGATGTGTCCGATCAATGGCGGCCGCAACAATGATGCCTGAAACCAAACTGAACTAATGAGCTAGAAAGTCAACTGAATACCTACAGCAATTCCTGAAATAGTCGTCTCTTGGGACAAAAGAACTCGTGGCAGATAGGTTTCTTATTATTTATTGTATTTATTTCTATTGATTACTATGATTTACACTGATTATTGACTGTACATCCAACTGGGCTGAGCAGTTCACGAAGAAGAATAAATTTGTTATTGGTTGCTTGACAACATGAATCCACACATGCTGCAACTAAACTGGTTTCCGAAATACAATGGAATAAATGCAAGAACCAATGCACGGTGACCTATCTGATCGACTTGGAAATAGCCTTCGACGCCGTTTGGCTTGAACGATTATAATACAATATTGTTGGACAAGGCATGTATAAGCCCTTACTATATATACTTTATGATATGTTAAATAACAGGCGGTTTGTGGTCAAAAGTGGCAAAGTGACATCCAGTATAACGTATAATATCAAGAATGGTTAACAACAGGGAGCGGTACTTTCTCCTATTCTTTTTAACATTTACGTTAGCGATATATTAACCGCACTTCTCGACGCAATCGCCTACGCAGCCGATCTTATAATTTATAAAACAGCTCCGAAAATTGAAATTATAAACAGTTTACTGCAACGCGACTTCAATAAAGTGCAGCGATATTGCGACGACTGGAAACTTAAGATAAACTTCCAGAAATGAGAAGTTATTCTATTTAGAATCCCGTTGTATAAAGCCACGAATGACACAAGAAAAACCTGGCGAAGGAACACAAACTGGAAACCAAGAGTGTGGTTAAATATCTTGGAATCTGGCTTAATCAGTACTTGTATTTTAACAGACATGTGGAGGTAGCTTTGGTCAAGACCAAGAAAACTTTTGCTACGACAAGGAGGCTATTTCACAGTAGCCAACTTGGTAGCAGGGTGAAAGTTATATGCTTTATGGCCCTAATCAGGCACATGATTATATATGGATGCCCAGTGTAGTTCAATATAGTTCCAAGTATATGGAAAAGATTCGGCTGTTCGAAAGAAAATGTCTTGGAACGTGTCTCAGATTATATCGAACACCGAAATCTGACTACAAAAGGTATTATCCAAATGAGACCTTATATAACGAAGCCTACATAAACAGGGTGGATAATTTTATGATCAAATTAATCGGAGGACATATTGCGAGAGCGGTAATTGCGTCCAATGATCTAATTTTCGGAGGTTATTGTACAAATACTTTGTATATTCAGAGGGTGTGCCGCAATGGCTTTGTTTCACCAGAGGCCTTCCTCGAATTTGATATAAACGGTCTAATACAGGATGAATGCGGAGTTCCGCTGATTCGTCATGTAGATAGATGTTCCGTAGACGGGCGATTGTGCTACGATCGAGAAGTGATGCGCACTGAAGAAGATCTTCTGCGATTCAATAGAGCTCTTTCCCATAGAGACCGGGATGACATTATTAAACAGCACCAACAGTTTTGGTGGTTGAATTGCAAATAAAAACCTATGTACCAAAATCGGTAAAGTAACTCCAACTTCAACCAGCTTACACAGATTTAGCTTTTCTAGGATTATGCTAGAGTAAGACTTAACTTATATTAAATTAGGTTCTTAAGCAATAACAAAAAAAAAAAAATACAAAAAGTATATATAAAGGGTGGGCCATTCATTTGTTCACATTTAATACATGAAGAGATATAAAACTACAATTGTTATTTTGTTAATCATTTATTTAATGTAATAAACGGTTGTTGAAATTTATTTTTTAAATGACATCGTCGAAATGTGCCCCGTATCGTCGTTGGCACTCCTGCAATCGACTACGCGAGCTTTGGAAAACTCGCTGACACATGCTGCGTAAAAGTAAAAATAGCGGGATTGCTATTGTAGGGTTACAATTTGGTTAATTGTTTTACCTCTTTAGGGGTGCGTCCAATTGTTTCCGGGGTCCAAAAATTAAAGACGATTTTATTTGCTTTTATATAATTCTTTTATTTGTGTTATATTTATTTGTTGTAGCCGTTCTGGCCTCCGGATCCAAACTGATCTCGAATCAAAAAAAAAAATTGTGGCGAGAGGGCCGAATTTAGCGAGACAAGGACATATGTGTCCTTCATCTTGTCTCTGACTTCTGGTCAGAGATAACCAGAATCACCCACATCCGTGAGGATGTTGGGCTCGGTCTCGCGATATCTGAAAAGAAAAGAAAAAAGGGGGGGTATCGAGGGATATTGTGGACAGTGTTAGTTCGGGTGTTCTCTAACTACTTTTATAGAGGGATGGTGGGAAAGAAATCATACAAGACCGGTAGGTCTTGGGTGCGGTAATAAACGCAGATCACATCTCTGGCGTCTAATGATCTGCGCTTTGGTCGGTGTGTGTGTGTTTGTGCCGTCTTGTACTGTGCGTCCGTGTGTGTGTGGTTTGTTAAGAGTAGACTCTATGAGATGGATCCAGGAATCCTCTAATATAGAGGGGAATGTTGTTGGGAAGCGTGCTTTCATCAGTTTTGTACTGAAGAAGAAATTGTGGGGGTTTGATCCGAAGAGATCGAGAGAGGGAAGGGTCAAGAACGCAACAGTCCCGTACAAGTAGGTTCTCGCTGTTCTGAATGCTTTCGAGGTACTTGTATGCTAATTGCAGCAAGTACTCGTCGATAGGGGTAATGGAGGCGCCTTCGTATAGGTGAGAGTTGGGGTAATGACGACCGCCAGGCCTTCTAGAATGTTAATTCGGGGGTGCCCCAGAGTTCTATTTTGGCTCCAACCTTGTTCTTGCTTCACATAAATGATTTGTTGGAGAGAACGGATAACAAAGTGTTCAGTTTTGCGGATGATAGTACGCTTGTTTCCTCCTTTTCGAGCCATCGGCCGATTGGTGCATCAACGTCGCACCAGCTGGGATGTAGACACATTGACTCTCTGAACCAGGATCTAGATAAAGTCCTGCAGTGGGGAAAGGCTAATCTTGTCGACTTCAACGCAACGAAGACCCAGACAAAGAAAACCGGATCATCGGTTCCACAGCTGATGATGAATGGCCGGGCCCTCGAGGCTGGGGAAAGTTTGAGATTGCTCGGCGTCACGGTCTGTGGGAATGTATCATGGCATAAACACGTATCGGGTATCGCCAGATCAGCCTCAGGAAAACTGAGTTATCTTTTTAGAGGCAAGAAATACTTTACTCCGGCCCAACTTCTTCTCCTATATAAATCTCAAATTAGACCCGCGCTCGAATATTGCTCTCATGTTTGGAGCTCGGCTCCTAAACATACCCTCGACCTACTTGAGAGCATACAAAGACGAGCGATCCGCCTGATCGGGGACTCGGCGCTGACGTCGGGACTACAGTCGCTATCACATCGAAGGCGCGTAGCCGACCTCTGTCTGTTTTACAGATATTATCACGGGTGCTGTTCTTCGGAGATTCTTGGCATTGTTCCACGCAATTCGGTCTATATGCGCTCCACAAGACAATCCGACGGATCGCACCCATTTGTGGTTCATCTCCCTACGGCGCGAACATCCCTGTATCAGAACTCGTTCCGTTACAGAGCGGGGAAGCTGTGGAACTCCCTTCCCACGCGAGTGTTCCCGGAGCGTTACAACCTGCAACTGTTCAAAAAGAACTGCAACAGTTATTTGATGGCATCTCGGGGCGCCCACTCGACGCTATAGGTTCGCCTCTCCCGAGAGAAGTCTAATAAATAAAAAAAAAAAAAAAAAAAATTGGTGCATCTTCTGAGGAGTTTCCTTTCGAAAACCCGAAGTCTTTCCATTTGAGCCGAAGATATGCAGGACCATATGGGAAAGGCGTACGATATTCCAGATCGGATTAGCTGCTTATAGCAGAGAAGTTTAACTTTGGTGTCAACTTTGTTGCTCCACTTCAAGATATTGTGCAGTTGCTTAGACCGACCGAGGCCCCTTTGAAGAATGTGGGTCACATGTTTGATGAAATTCATTTTTGAAATTCATTTTTGGGGTATAAGTGACCCCAAAATATTTCATCCTGTCCTGTGGTCTAATCGTAGTATCTCCCATTTTTATTCAAATATTCTGTGAATATCGGGAAGTAGGTTGGGAGTGTTTACTACTCAGAATTATAGCTACTGCTTTGGATGGGTTAAGTCGAATTTTCCATCGACTGTAATACTGATACAGTTCGTCCAGATGACGGTTGAGTCGGTTTGTTGCGAGTTTTTGGGTGACGTGTACACTAGGACATCATCCGCATAGCAAATCTGGTTTACTCTACTATCCACAGGGCGAGGAATATCTGAGATGTAGATATTAAATAAGATGGGTCCTAGTATGGAGCCATGTGGTACGCCTGCAGCGGCGTGATAAGTTCGGGAAAGCTTTCCATTCACTCTAACTTGGAAGGTTCTGTTTCGAACGAACTGGTAGATGATACTACATAGCGTTCTACTGAGGCCAGTATTCAATAATTTAAAAGCGAGACCTTCGATCCAAGTCGTGTCAAAAGCTTTTTTAATGTCCCGGCTCACCGCAACGGTGGGTTCCTTATTAAAGAGCCACACGCAGACGTGGTTTTGAAATATGTTGAGATCCATAGTGGTGTTGTGCGCTCTTCGAAATCCAAATTGGAAATCAGGTATTAGGTTCCTGGCACTGGTAAAGTTATTTAGTTTCTCGTATATGAATGTTTCATATATTTTGCTGATGCAAGTGAGAAGCAAGATAGGACGAAAGTTTGAGGGGTGATACGTTGGTTTCCCAACTTTTGCTATTGGGCAAATAATAGCGTGCCTCCAAGCTTGGGGAAAGTATCCCATGTTGTAACCATGGTTGAACAGAATGGAGAGCTTTATAAAGAATAAAGCAGAAAACCTTCGCAAGGAGTGGTATGACATATTGTCAATACCGGGTGACTTCTTAGGGTTTCGAGATTTAACCAGGCTCTGTAGGGTATTTGGTGCGATGAAACCGTGACCATTATCCCGTGTGTCATTGAAGGAATCCAAAATGCACTCCCCTTTTATACTCTGTGGCAACAGAGATTTGTTAAAAATATTATTTAAAAATTCCAAGAAGCCCAAACAAAATTTTGTGTGCTTCAATTGGAATAGGATTCCCGGAAGTGTATACGAATTTTACTTGAACAAATTCCCGAAAGGAGAAATCATGAAATGCATTTAGTATTACGCATTTCATAATTTGAATAGTTATAGGGAATCGAATCAATGCACGACAAATGGACTTTCGTTTAATTTTGTCGTGCATATGATTCAATTGGATTGGGATGTAAGGTACTTGGAAATTGAATCAATGCGCAACAAATTAACTTGTGGTTTAAATCTATCGCGCATATGATTCAATTGGAATTATGAGTAAGGGTAAGGTTCGGAAATTGAATCAATGTGCGGCAAACTAACTTTTGGTTTAACTTGTCGCTCATATGATTCACTTGGATTGGGATTATAGGTACGTGGGTGAGAGTAGTGATTTAGGATCACTACACTATCTAAACCAATAAACATCTTTAATTGACTTCGACAAGGGAACGGTCTGGCCTGCCACCTTTTCAACCTGGTGTTGGAGAAAGCAATCCGTGAGTCTGGCGTTACAACTAGAGGGACTATTGTCACCAAGTCCAGCCATATATTTGCCTGCGGAGATGACGTCGACATCATCGGTGGATCCGATTCGGCTGTACAGGACTCCTTCACCCAGATCGAACAGGCGGCTCAGAAACTCGGACTGCACATTAATGAGGGGAAAACTAAATAGATGGTGGCAACTTCTGCGAAGAGAAGACCTAGCATTGGTCAAACTATCAGAGTAGTGGAACACGAATTTGAAGTAGTTATTATTTATTATTTATTATTTATTGGCCTGTAGGAACCTGGAAGCTCATGACCTCACTGACTCGACTCCACTATCGTTCTCTGTCCTCTACACTCTCCTTGCACGCTTGACTATCTGATCCGATCTCCTCAAGGTCGAACCTAACATAGTCCTCCCACCTCCCTCGTGGCCATCCTACCGGTCTCTTTCCCGTTGGTCTACCGTCAAGAATTCTACGCACGGTCCTATCGTTGCCCCTTTCGCGCCATATGTCCGGCCCATCGTAATGTTCGCCACTTGATTACTCTCACTATTGTAGGTTTGCGGTACAGCTCTTCCAATTCGTGGTTGTGGAGTTTCCTCCAATGTCCTGCCTCCTCGTCATATTTGCCGCCAAAAATACACCTTAGGACTTTATTCTCGAATACGCGGAATTTGTTTTCTTTGCGTTTTATGGGCGCCCATATTTCGCATCCATATAGAACAATCATGATTATGGTTCTATAGACACAGAGCTTTATGTTACGTGATAGGAGTTTGGAGTTAAGCAGTTTACTGACTGCGTGCCAATTAGCGTTGCCGGAATTCAGTCTTTCGAATTTGAAGTAGTGCAATCCTTTAACTACCTTGGGCCAATAGTATCAGTAGATAACAATATAGAAGAAGAAATACGCGCACGGCTGATCAATTCCAACAAAGCCTACTATGGTCTATCAAGACTCTTTAAATCCCGAAATGTATCCAGAACATCTAAGCTACTAGTGTACACGACCATGGTCTTACCAGTACTCATGTATGGATCCGAGACCTAGGTGTTCAATAAAAGCCACTCTAAACTATTAGCCCGTTCAAGGGGAAGGACTTAAGGAGAATCGTTGCCCCCGTATGTGAGGGAGGACGATTCCAGAGACGCTACAACCATGAGTTGTACGCGATGTACCTTGAAGCTAATGTTCTAAGAAAAATCAAGCTCGGTAGACTCCGGTGGGCGGGACACCTAGCTCGAATGAGCAAAGAGAAGCGTGCCCAGAAAGTCATTTGTGGCAGGATATATGGAAGGAGACAGCGCGGCAGACCTTGTCTGTGATGGAGGGATGGCGTAGACCAGGGCGCCCAGAGCCTGGGAGTGCCAAACTGGCTGGCATCGGCTAGAAATTGGGACAGGTGGAGAGATTTGTTAAATAAGGCCAAGACCGGATCCCTGTTGTAGTGCCGATGATGATGATGATGATGATGATGATGATGATGATGATGATTGAAGCGGAGTCTTCCTGTAGATGAAATGGTGCAACCCCAACAATCTCCCCCGCACTTTTTTCTGCCATAGCGACGTCGTCTATTCCAACACTTTAGTCCCGGATGCAATGTTTGTAGGTGTTTTGTTGTGCTCAAACAATATTTGAGACATGTATAGTAAAATCACCTCTCCACGCCTTCCGGCATCAATTCGTGTGGCAAACGATTTCGTTGCTTTTGGATAAATTCCGATGATTTGAGGGCGTGGGTTATTACTGCTGATGTCACCCCCAATGAATTTGGGATTTTGTTTTTGATCTGACACAACTCCTCACTGAGTAAAGTTTTAATTCTTCATCTGCGAACTGCCTGGATTTGTTTTCGATGTCAAATTACTACTTTTAAAAAGCCGGGACGATTTCTGAGATATTATAACATTTGGAGCATATTCAGGGTGCACCTTTGAGCACACGCAAGCTTCGGAAGCATTTTTCTTTATAAAGGAAATGTTCCCGTAAAGTTATTTTGTATGTACATATTTCGACATTTTTAACCCAATATATATGTCAACTTGTGTTCACTTTGACAGATCAAATGCAATCAATTTTTTGAACCTTTTTAAAAGAAGATAGCTGCCATTGCGAAAAAAATGGCACGTAGAATAGATATAATGTTTAAATATGAACGAATGCGAACGTTTTAAATTGAACACCCGATACGATTTCAATTTTTCTTATTTCTGATATGCTCTTAATGTATTAGATGTTCGTAAAAAGAAAGATTTGTTGATAATTGTAAAGGGTTTGTTCACCTTAAGTGGTTCTATAGCGTTTGGAATAGATAGTGAAGAACGTGTGATTCGAACTGACGCTGTGACAGTTAGAATCACAAAAAATTGAATCAAAGCGTAACACATAAGGCTACTGGCTATATTTACAATTCGATTTTTAAACGCAAGTATATTCCACTGATGTGAATTGTTATTTTATCGCGATGGTATACGGCTCTCTATCCCCGTCGGGGAGCCTCTAGCGCAAGACTAATGGCCTTGCCCGGAAAAAACAAATCATTATGGAAAATTTAACAAGCCTAAGGACTTGCTAAATAAGGCCAAGACCGATTCCCGGTTGTAGTGCCGATGATGATGATACGGCTCTGATGCATTATCTTATTCGATTTTCGTCCGGTGTTCTTCACTATTTGCTTGTGTATTGTGTGTATCTGTTAGAGACGCTACGGTTCTACATTTGATGACGGTTGGTTCCAATGGCTACATAATTAGGGGTGCGATTTTTGCGTTTAACAATTATGTCTTATTAAAGAATCCTTAAATTAAATACCTTTGGAAAGAATATGAGAGAATGTCCTGTTAGAAATAGAACGTGTAATTACGGCGTTCATTTTAAAGTAGGGTTGCGGAAGATCAGATAAAAGCGCAAAACCTCAAGGGATAACTCATGATCTAACAGAAGCATACGTTTTAAAACAAAACATGAAATGAAAAACTCGCAGTAAAGAAAAACCAGCAAAATGAGTTTACTTCGTTTAATTTTGGCTTTTTATTAATTTGAACAATTATTAACGGAGGAAGTGCCCATTTTCGCCGCTTCTATTACCTTGTTTTGCTAAACTTATAAGTGTCAACTAGGCTTTTGTGTGTAGCTCCAAATTTTCAACTCATCTAATTCCATACACTTCTAATAAGCTCACTAGCTTCCTCAATCAAGTAATAAACTTTAATCTCCAAAAGCACCGAAACATAAACATATTCCTGATATGGACTACTGCGGACCTGACAAACTATAATCATGCTAATTGACAACTTCGCTGTCTAGTCAACTTAATAACTCGCCGCGGATTGTCGTCGTCGTCGTCATCATCATCAACAGAATTCAAATAAAAACCAAAACTACAATTACGCGCTGCCATTTCGTTTGCCATGCAACCATGACTAACATACGGCCTGCTCCAGCTACCATCTCTTCTAACCAACTCAGAACCCGCCGGAAAAAAGTGGCTCTGCCAGTCAGGTATTGAATTGTATTGTTATATACGCTGCTATAAACTTGACTACCACTGACCTTGAACCATCAACCCAGACCTCCTCACCAGTAAACACCAAAATATTAACTTTAGAGGTGCACACCAAAAAATTCGCATCGCAGATTCACGCTACCACATCCCCCACACCATCCTACGTCTTTGATACCAGTTTAAGTTAGTTTTAGGTTCAACAATATCTGCATTTAAGCTACCGCGCAAATTGAGAGTCAACACAAGTGGTGTATTCTCTTTTATTTTAGGGTCCACTACACTTCGATCTGGAGAAATCGAATCGCCTTTCCTTCCCTTTTGCCATCTTCCCTGGCCATGGGATACAGATGTGTCTTACCAAAAATAACGCATTTGCCAAACCAAACAGTTTTGGCTTTTTGTTTGAGTACACGATTGCTACTTGGCTGCTGTATTGCTTGACCGACTGCTCGTAGATGGACACCAGGGCATTTTTTCTCGGTCGCAAATCACGCCGCGGATGGTCATCTCATCTGACTAAAATGCCGAGTGCCTTGAGAGAAAACAATTAAAACGCAAACAGCCTGTAAATGAAATAAAAAGAAGGTTAAAAATAATACAATGACTCGCGACCTTTTGTTACTTTATCTTTGAAGACTCTTTTGCGCTTGAAAAAGAAAGGCAAATTATGGATGCAATAACTTTAACCATATATGCGTTATTTACGATTCCACGTCAATTACGATGTACCGGTGAAGAGCTTGTTGGTCCCGGCCTGTCATCAAGATTGTAAATTAATTTCGCATTAAGTTATGATGTTCCAGAGTACCTGGTTATAATTTATACCGTTGTAGTAGAAATCATATATATGAATCCGTATTTCGAACATAATAGGCAAGGGACACAAAGCCAATAATATTTTAAAGATTTAACTTCGTTGGGAAGACATTATAAATAAAAAGTGGGGTCAATCTAATTCAGTTCGGTAAGTGTTCAGAATTTAGTTAGAAGACGAGCATAATAGATAAAGTTTGAATACACCGATCAGGGTCGTTTCTAACTAGACTAATCCGTTCACTAAGTCACTAAAGGATATATCGGTGTAAATAAATAAATTATCAAAGAATTAGTTGTGGTTAAAAATACGTTGGCTTGAATGGCTGACCACACTCCAATTTTAGGGATTACTCTAACTCTCGATTTCTTAAAGCTAAACTGGGAGCAAAGAACTTACAAATGAGTAAACCAAAATGAATATACGTCGTTTTTATACCAACTAGCGTTCAAAATATATATACCAGGTAACTTCGACACAAAAATCTCAAATTGCGGTCAAATCAAATTGGTAAGAAAGGTTATGGATATTAAAAGTACATGGGCAGATTGTGTTCAAAAAATAGGAGGGCGTCATTATTCGTAATTCAATTTGGTAATTTTTTGACAAAGAAAGTATTATTATAGTAATACCAGGTGTACCGGTATGAAATGAAGTTTTTTTTTTTTTAAATAAAACACTAATTGTAAATAGGAAAGTAAAAAACATTTTATTCGAAGTATTGGCCATTGCTTTCTACACATTTCGACCACCTTTCTGGCAATTTGTGGATACCACGCCAATAAAACCGGTCGTCTTTTGAGGCAAACCATTTTCGACTTCTTCGTGTTGGACATCTAATGTTCTACATTAGTGTACATCCGATGCGCACACCGGCGACAATGAAATTGGTTGAACTTGACGTACATCCACCATTTTGCATTTCGTCAAGTTGCAAAGGCTTCCTGATGATGTACGTGCACATCATCACTCTTCTTCATCAACCAGCCGCTTCAACGCACGTCCATCCAACCACGTGGTATCCTCCGTTCGTCTCTACTACTCTACAACAGGTTATGGGTCCAGGCATTCACCAAAGCACTACGAAATAGAGTCACGGTTGGATAAACACGTGGAAACATACAAACAACACGGGAAAGCTAAATTCTCGTCTATCAACAAAATGGCGCTATAATTTCAACACTTGGAAGCTGCAGATGGAGGCGATCCTAGTAAAGAACGACGCATGGGGCTATGTGACTGGAGAAATTGTTATATTTTTTGTATAACAAATATATTTAAATGTAAATATAATTTTGTTTTTATATATAATTAATATAGTCTTAATTAACAAAGAATATTTGTACAACAAATCATAATTAACCAAGGAACAGACTAACAGGGGAGCAGCCTCGCCAAGTAGCTAATTTGCATAAACTACTTTATGCAAATTCTACTTGGCGGAGAAATTAATAAAAAACGAGAATTCTCTTTCATTTCCGTTGACGTATATTTTTATTTTATTTGACGCCAACGTCGTTTTTTATTAATTTCTCCGCCAAGTAGAATTTGCATAAAGTAGTTTATGCAAATTAGCTACTTGGCGCGTTATTCTCCTTTTACAGGTAAAGAGGGGAATCGAAGGGGGCTTAGTGGATTCTGGGGGGACCTGGACTCAATGTCGGTCCGTAACAAAATCGTGAAACCTGAATCGACGGAGGCGCGCACAGGCGAGGTCGAGCACTGGAAAACAAGAGACAGAAAGGCTAAGGCAGACATCATACTAGCGACCGGACAATCTAAAGTCAAGATCATCAAAGGGTGTGAAACTTCCCGAGAAGTATGGGAGAAACTCATCTCCGTGTACGAGTCAAAAGGTCCGGCCAGGAAAGCCAGTCTACTGAAGAGACTGACGCTTCAACGAATGAGCGATCACGACGACGTGCGAACACACTTAAGTGACTTCTTTGACACCGTCGATAAATTGAACGACATGGAAATCGAAATAAACGACGATCTGCTATGCATGATGCTCCTGTATAGTCTCTCCCCGAAGTTCGAGAACTTCAGATGCGCCATAGAATCCCGACACGAGTTACCATCGCTGGAGGCGCTACGAATCAAGATAATCGAGGAAAGCGACGCCGGGCGCACCAACGAACAACATGAAACCGAAGGCGCGATGGCCGCCAAACAACGCGACACGAGGACGGAGGATAAACGCCATGGACACAATCACCCCGGAAACCGACAAAAGCCTTCCTACAAATGCTACCATTGCGGAAAATCCGGGCACAAGGTTGCCGAGTGCCGCTCTCTCAACAGAAAAGGACCGCGATCTTCTAAAGATCGAGGAAAGCAAAACAAGACGTACAACTACGGTACATGTGTACTAGCTTACACCAACTTAGCGCAACACGGATTTCAGGCTTTTAAGTCGACTGTCAGTAAGGGGCGGAGCCTGGACAGCGGAAGCACAACCCACATGTCGAGTAACACCGAAACATTCGAAGGATACAACGAAATTCATCCGATGAAACTAAACCTTGCCAACAGTGCCTCAACCGACAACACCGGACGAGACATCATAAACATCATCACCCAGTACAAAGGCAAATATCGAAACGTGAAAGTGGATAACGTTCTACACGTCCCCGATCTGTGGGCGAATCTAATGTCTGTGAGCAAAATCGCTGACAGAAGATTCATAACCACCTTCGATAATAAAGGATCGAAAGTAACGAACTCAAAACGGGAGGTCATCTTCGAGGCTTTAAGGAAAAACGACCTGTACTTCGTTCCAGCAACCCTGAAAGAAACACACGCAGCCGCCGCTACAATTACCCCGGATGTATCACTACTGGAAACCTGGCACCGAAGACTGGGTCACTTGAATATTAAGGATTTAACTTCGAGCCACAGAAACGGGACTATACAAGGAATGCTTTTCAGGCAGCCCACACAAGACATGAAGTGGGATATTTGCGCTCTCGGGAAAACAACAAGGCTTCCATCCCGAAGGAGTTAGCGCCAAAAACCGGCATATTGGACCTGGTTCACACCGACACTTGCGGGCCAATGAGCATCAAAACATTGGGCGGGTCAGTATACTTCGTCACGTTAATCGACGATTGTTCTAGGTGGTGCACAGTGAAAATGATCAAAAGAAAGAGCGAGGTTTTAAACGCCTTCAGAGATTTTAAAGCCTTTGCCGAAAAACAGACTGGAAGAAAGATCAAGAGCTTACAGTCCGACAACGGGACCGAGTACGTCAACAACGAATTCAATACCTTCTTAAGGAAAAACGGCATCCATCACAGGTTATCAGTGGCCCACACACCTCAGCAAAACGGAGTAGCCGAAAGAAAAAACCGGACCCTGGTGGATATGGGTAGATGCCTCCTCATACAAGCAAATCTGGACACAAAATTTTGGGGAGAAGCAGTCAACCCAGCAAACCACATCAGAAACAGATGTCCGACCAACACACTCAGCGGAAGAGCCCCATACGAAGTGTGGACTGGAAACGCTCCAAACCTAGGCCATTTTCGTGAATTTGGATGTGTTGTCTACTCGCTACAACGAGGACCAAGGAAAGGTAAACTCAGCTCGAAATCGAAAGCATACAGGATTTGGCTACCCGCCGAACGAAGAATCGAAATTGCGAGGGACGTGAAGTTCTTCGAAAAACATAACGACCGGAGTCTCGCCTCCAAGGATTTTCGCCCAACAAACAACAAATCTGATGCGGAAGGTGCCACGGTCGAATTCATCACACCGGATACAACACATAACGAAACCATGGCGAGTGATGAACAAATCGAAGTAACAAGAAATGAAGCAAACGGGGAACCAACAACCCCAACCAGCAGATCTGACACAATCATCACAAGAAGAGGACCAGGAAGACCACGGATAGAAAGGACTGGGCTCAGGGGAAGACCTCGAAAACTATTTCAAGAATGCGACATCACCTTGGAGACCGCGGGAGCAGCTGAAGTTCCTATAAAAGAAGCAACAAGTGGTCCAAACACCGAGGAGTGGATATGTGGGGTTTCTCTATATTACATGGAGAACCAACCCACAATTCCAACCCCAATGTCCGCTTTATTTCGATCGCTAACAACGTCATCCCAATCCCAATTCCTACCGTCTGCTATTTCACCTGCAATAGATGAATCCATAAAAGAAGACTGGCCGGAAGTCATTAATCTATTCGGTTAATGCACAATTGCATTCAGTGTTTTCTTGCCATACGGCAACACTATTGCATTAACCCATGAGATTTCCACCGGAAATTACAAAGTCATTTCGGGTAGCAACAACTAGTCGAAGCAAACGACGCCGTCGCATCATAGCGAAATCGCTGGGGAATTTATCAAAATATCTAATTAGTTGTCATGATAAATTACCCTAGCCAATTTGGCGTCACTTCGGCTTTTCATCAGATCACCCATTCGCTTGGGATCAATGATCTCTTTTTGCAGGTGAATAACATCAGCTAGGTTCTCCTCTGCTTCAGAGTTCTGTCTTTCCATGGTTCAATGCGCTCTAACTACACCATAGCCGTACCACTGGGTCAGTAGGTCATGTCAGTAGCTGCATTTGATACCAACACACACAACCAAAGCTACCCCGAGATCACAGCACATCATGTTTCTGTTCTCTCATTCTCCATGTCCGTCAATTTCCCTATTAACAAAAGTTACCCACACTTCGACGGGCGTAAGGTTGAGAGAGCAGAGGCGTGGTCTCTTTTGGTTGTCCTGTGCGTGGGATGAAATACGAATTTCAAATAGAAAATACTTTCTACCCCCACAGATAAATGCCATGGCGCAAGAAATCGAGGCCATCATCAGAAACGACACTTGGAGTCTGGTAGATGGGCCGAAACAAGATAAAGTCATCGGCAGCCGGACAAATCAAATTCCGACGGCACGCTAGAACGAATAAAGGCACGCATCGTTGCACAAGGATTCTCCCAAGTACCCGGAATTGACTATCACCAGACGTTCGCTCCAGTTGCAAGAATGAACTCCATTCCAATTACGGCCGCCCTACCCGCTCAACACAACATGAGCATCCGTCACCTTGATGTTGCAACGGCCTATCTAAACGGCGAGCTCGACGACACAATTTACATGGAGATCCCCAAACACACCGACGTTGCCCTGGAGACATTAATTCAATCCGGAAAAAGCAGAGAAAACATTAACGCACAACAAATGCTAACGCAATTGCAAAAGGGGAATAAGGTATGCTTACTAAACAGAGCTCTATACGGACTTCGCCAAGCAGGACGACAGTGGCACACGAAGCTGAGCTGGGAGCTCAAGCGGCTCGGTCTCAAGCAGTTCACTGCCGATGCTTGCATATTCTTTGAAGGAAAAGGAAAGGGCATACTACTGGTCACCGTATACGTGGACGACATTTTAGTTTCCTCACAAAGCACAGCAAAGATCGAGGAACTATCGAAGCAGCTCTCAAAAACATTTAACACAAAGGACCTCGGCGAAATAAACCATTGTCTTGGAATCGAATTTCATCCAGACAAGGAGGAACTGTGGATGACTCAAGCCAAATACATATCCGAAGTCCTAGACCGTTTCAACATGACCGACTCGAAGCCCGTGAGTACACCCCTGGACAGCGGCACTATGCTATAGAAAGGGAAGGAGGAACCCGACATAAACCTGCCGTTTCGAGAGTTAATTAGATCTCTCATGTACCTGGCAGTAAGCATAAGACCAGATATAGCCTTTGCCGTGAGCAGATTGAGCCAATTCAACAGCTGTTCGATGAATATCACTGGAAAGCTTCCAAACGTGTCTTACGCTACCTGAAAGGGACGGCGAACATTGGGTTATCCTATAAAACGAGCGGGAAATGTCTCACCGGATACGCCGACGCGGACTGGGCCAACTGCCCGGACGACAGGAGATCGTACACTGGGTATACCTTTACTCTTAACGGCACACCAGTCTCATGGGAATCGCGTAAACAAAGAACCACCGCGCTATCATCCACATAAGCAGAGTATCCGATACGGCGAAAGAGGCCATACATTTACGAAGACTGATTAGTTAACTGGGATTCGCTTTACCAGACAAGCTAAAGTTATTCAACGACAACAACGGTGCTCGGAAGCTGGCTGAGAATCCCGTATTCCACTCTCGGAGCAAACATATCGACGTCCGAAATCATTTTATCCGTGAAGCACTGGACAGCGGAACACTCTCGTTCGAATACATGCCCACGGAACAAATGCCTGCAGACATTCTCACTACATTTTTTCTCCCATTTGATCTTAGGAAATGTAAAAGAGAAGTAGAATCATTTTCATCTTATTTACTATGAAAGAAAATTGTGCGATTTTATTGTTTTGAGTTTTTAATATGCTGTAAAATAATTTAAAAACAGAAATTAATTCTGAAGAGAATAACCTATGGTTTATTTCAACGGGTCTTATAAGTTCATACTTTTTCTGTCATTTTATTATCACGCGCGCCAATCTTGTAAAATGGTAGAAATGAAAAATGTATAAAGACGTTTCAGTAAGAAACAAAAACATTTCTGAATAACCTTCATTAGTGCACATTACAACTTTGAAAAAATCGATTTTTTTCGATTCCTTGTGTGGCGTTTCCCACTAACGCCACTGTTTACCTGGTGCAGAGACAACACAAAAACTTCTTCCTAGAGCATCCCAAACCCTGAAAAACATTAGTAGTTCCATTGAACGCCATTACTTACCTTACCATTATCTACCCAAAAAAGTCTTCTAAACACCTAAAACAATTACCATTCGCCAATGCAATTGCATTAGCATCTCCAAACATTTCCCCCAGGGGCATGCTTGCATACAGCGCATCATGTTCCTGGAAAGCAATTCGGTTACGACATCACATTGAGAGACTACCAATGCGGATTCCGTAGGAACCGGTCAACGAGCGACCAAATGTTCACAATAAGGCCGTGGCGGTTCCGCCAACTCCACTGTCTTCTTACCCGAAGAACCCCCATAACTACAACCCAACCGTCATAGTTTTCTGCTAATGCAATCGCATTAGCACCTGTAAACGCTTCACGCATTAAGTTCATCAAATGTATTTAGCTGAAAGCTCCTGGAAGAGAATTCTTACTTTCATTCATTTATTCCAATTCAAAATTCCCTATAAGAATTCTGTTCCAAATTTCATTAATCCCAAGCCCAATTCGGCACCTTCGGTTGCCAGGCAAATCTCAATCTTTCACACGCATTTTCCCTAGTCGAATTCCTGAAAACAAAACAATTTGGTTTACATACAATGTAACCATCATAACAGGGATCATAAACATT